>JAINUG010000139.1:0-582500 GCA_029706075.1 Aldrovandia affinis | reverse complement strand
AAAAAATTGAAGAGGGGGATACCCATAAATAAGAGATGTGATTGGTCACGGTGTTAGTGGCATTTACAGTGGGTTCGGAAAGTATTCAGACCCCTTAAATTTTTCACTCTTTTGTCATATTGCAGCCATTTGCTAAAATCAATTAATTTCATTTTTTTCCTCGTTCATGCACACACAGCACCCAATATTGTCAGAAAAACACAGACTTGTAGAGATTTTTGCAGATTTATTACAAAATAAACACTGAAATATCACATGGCCATAAGTATTCAGACCCTTTGCTCAGTATTGAGTAGAAGCACCTTTTGAGCCAATACAGCCATGAGTCTTCTTGGGAATGATCCAACAAGTTTTTCACACCTGGATTTGGGATCTTTTGCCATTCCTCCTTGCAGATCCTCTCCAGTTCTGTCAGGTTGGATGGTGAACGTTGGTGGACAGCCATCTTCAGGTCTCTCCAGAGATGCTCAATTGGATTTAAGTCAGGACTCTGGCTCGGCCATTCAAGAACATTCACAGAGTTGTTCTGAAACCACTCCTTCGTTATTTTAGCTGTGTGCTTGGGATCATTGTCTTGTTGGAAGGTGAACCTTCGGCCCATTCTGAGGTCGTGAACACTCTGGAAAAGGTTTTTGTCCAGGATATCAATGTACTTGGCTGCATTCATCTTTCCTTCAATTGCAACCAGTCGTCCTGTCCCTGCAGCTGAAAAACACCCCCACAGCATGATGCTGCCACCACCATGCTTCACTGTAGGGATGGTATTAGGCAGGTGATGAGCAGTGCCAGGTGTTCTCCACACATACCGCTTAGAATTAAGACCAAAAAGTTTTTGGTCTCATCAGACCAGAGAATTTTATTTCTCAGAGTCTGGGAGTCCTTCAGGTGTTTTTTGGCAAACTCGAGGCGGGCTTTCATGTGTTTTGCACTGAGGAGAGGCTTCCGTCGGGCCACTCTGCCATAAAGCCCCGACTGGTGGAGGGCAGCAGTGATGGTTGTCTTTCTAGAACTTTGTCCCATCTCCCGCTGCATCTCTGGAGCTCAGCCAGAGTGATCTTTGGGTTCTTCTTTACCTCTCTCACCAAGGCTCTTCTCCCCCGGATGCTCAGTTTGACCGGACGGCCAGTTCGAGGAAGAGTCCTGGTCGTCCCAAACTTCTTCCATTTAAGGATTATGGAGGCCACTGTGCTCTTAGGAACCTTAAGTGCAACAGAACTTTTTTTGTAGCCTTGGCCAGATCTGTGCCTTGCCACAATTCTGTCTCTCAGCTCTTCAGGCAGTTCCTTCGACCTCATGATTCTCATTTGCTCTGACTTTACACTGTGAGCTGTAAGGTCTTATATTGACAGGTGTGTGCTTTTCCCAATCAAGTCCAATCAATATAATTAAGCACAGCTGGACTCCAATGAAGGTGTAGGCCCATCTCAAGGATGATCAGAAGAATTGGACAGCACCTGAGTTAAATATACAAGTGTCACAGCAAAGGGTCTGAATACTTATGGCCATGTGATATTTCAGTGTTTATTTTGTAATAAATCTGCAAAAATTTCTACAAGTCTGTGTTTTTCTGACAATATTGGGTGCTGTGTGTGCATGAACGAGGAAAAAAATGAAATTAATAGATTTTAGCAAATGGCTGCAATATGAGAGTGAAAAATTTAAGGGGGTCTGAATACTTTCCGAACCCACTGTATGTGGTGCTTGCCCCCTTGAGAGGGCTGTTCAAATCTGGTATTTGCCCCAGCCCTGCACTACACCACCTCGATCAAGGGGGTAAACTAATTCGTGAAATCAGGTGCTGTATTGTGTGGTTGGAGCAATTACCTGCAGACACTGCGGCCCTTGAGGCCTAGAGTTGAATAGCCCTGCCCCAAGACATTCGAACGTGCAGCAGAACCTTGAAGTAACCTTGAGTAATGAGTATATGGGGGGGGGGGGGCGGGGGGAAGAAAAATCTAAGACCAAACAGTGTTCCTGATCCTGGGCAGGTGGTCGTAAGTTAAGCATGGGATTGGAAGAGATATTAAACACCAGCAGCTCTGCCCAGCACTGCCCTGGACAGGACACCCTGTGTATCTGCAAACTCGATACACGGATGTCTGATCCAGAGAGGCAGAAATAGGAACGATCGTGCTGCGCTGCAACGATGTTAGAACCACTTTGCACAAGGGTAACAGAGCTGCCCCTGAGTAAGGGGGGAGCCTAGCTGGGCAGGAGACCATGCTCTGGCTGCAGAATGGCCGTTTTGTTCACGTACACCGTCTAGGGCACTGGTGTCGAACTCATTCCATCGAGGGCCGAGTGTGTGCAGGTTTTTGTTGCAACCAATGCACTTACACCAGGTGGTTTCACTAATTAGCTCACTTCTTCAACCAGGGAACTCATTTAAATCATCTGCTGTAGTGAAAATAGTTGGGAAAAACCCTGCATACACTCGGCATCTCGACGGAATGAGTTTGACGCCCCTTGGTCTAAGGGCAGGGCTATTCAAATGCAGGCCTCGAGGTCCACAGTGTCTGCAGGTATTTTGTTCCAGCCACGCACTACACCACCTGATTTCCAAGGAGGTAAACAAATTATTTGAAATCAGGTGGTGTAGTGCGTGGTTGGAGAAAAATACCTGCAGACACTGCGGACCTCGAGGCCTGGATTTGCATACCCTCGGTCTAGGCAGTGCTTCTCAATTATTTTCTGTTACGCCCCCCCTAGGAAGAAGAAATTATTTCTACACCGGGGGTGGCTGAGAACTGTTTATGTATTTTGGATGGTTTGAAATTCTTCAATTTTGGACCCCCCACGCTACGCCTTGGTCACACGCGCCCCCCCTGGCATCGCACCGGGGCGCGCCCCACTATTTGAGAAACACTGGTCTAGGGCAATAGGAGTCAGTCTACACTCGTGGCAAGAACCTTTGCTGGAATACTTTGCCTTCCATATCCCTAACTAGTGCTATGACCCTGGCCATAATCATAATCCTAGTGCAAGTTGTAGACCAGAAGCACTGCAGATCTGTGGACAGGGCTCCCCCGTCTGGTCAGGTCTGTAGCTATGCTGGCCGGGCCCTGCTGGTGTGCTCCCTGAACTCACGCTGTCCCCCCCTGCGCTCACAGCCCCACTTCCCTGACGCGCTGCTGAGGCCGGGAGAGGAGTACAGCCATACCACGCGCTTCACCTTCTCCACCGCCTGAAGACCAGAGAGGACCACTCCGCTGGAGCACCTGGCCTCGCGGAAGCCGTACTGTGGATGCACCACACCGTCTGTGTCAAGATCACACCTTAAATGTCAAGTTGGCTACTCCACTCTCGCTTACCGTGCCGCATACATCTGTATGGATTGGAGACGATCAGCTCAGAGTTCCAAATAAATATTTCTGTTTATTCTGCTCTCCGACGAGTACGTCTGCCTTTACTCCTCCCCAATCCCCCCCAACAAGCGGAACGTCTGGTCCGTGTGTTCACGTCTGACTGAGGCAGACATAAGGTTATGTGAATTAGGTCGCCGACATTCTGCTTTTGGCTAACGAGGCTCTTAAAAGACATGAGTAGCTAACGGGGATCCTCCGTGAGTCGTCTGCACTCGGATGGAAGATGCGACGAAAAGCCAAGTAAAGCGCTTTATTTACGCTCTAACGAACAGCGCTGCTCCGATTTCATTTTGTGACCGTTCTGTCAGGTCGAGATAGCGCTGCAGTCAGAGAAGGTTGTAGATATGCATGTACTTTCAACTAATATAACAACTCAACAGATTTTTCACCGAACAAAGAGCTAATAAGGCTGATTCTTAGTTCGTCTGTCGTTCTGTGAGTATTGAGTGGATTTCTACCCCAGTGGTTCAAGCTGGGTGATCACACTGCAGGCTGAAAGTGGCACAAGTGTTATAATAATACAACTTTAGACAGTATAATAAAATCAATGTAAATGTCATTTTAAACTGAGGGGGAAAATGTAATTCCACTTTGTAATGCAGATGGTTAGGCCAGTCAAATTGCATAAAGTCACTACTTGAGATTTCAGTGGAACAAAAACAAAAACAAAATTGGCGTTTTTAATACAGTCTGGACATTTATGTTAAGTAGACATATTATAGAAAAAGAATAACAAAAATTTGACAATTGATCAAATCAAATCAAATCAAATTTATTTGTATAGCGCTTTTCACAAATGAATTGTCACAAAACGCTTAACAGAAGGGGAACCCAGGCCTAGACCCCCAAAAGCAAGCCTAAAGGCAACAGTGGCAAGGAAAAACTCCCTCGATAGGGAGAAACCAGACAAAAAGGGGGTAGCCCATCCTCTTCTGGCCGGCACAGGGTGTGTCCAAAAAAGACAGTATCATGGTCAGTCCAAGGTGACTCAGGGCTGAATGACTTTGCGCCTCCTGAGTTAGTCAGTGGGGGGGGCTAAACCACATGAAGGGGTTCCAGATCCAGGGACTGGGGTAGGCATGGGGGTGAGGGTTGATGGGGGCAGCTCACACTTCTCACAGGATCTAGATTACAGCAGTTATTATTCTAACTACAATTCTAATGACTTAATGAACTCGTTTACTGATAAGATTGAGACAATCAGATAAAAAATTATGAAAATGTTCTCCAATGACTCCAATATCTAGCACTCCATCTCCCAAGATGGCACAGGGCTATCAGGAGCAGGGTTGCGTAGAGACCCTTGAGTTTTTCACTGGTTATTTCCTCCAAATCATCTACGTCTGTTAGACCTCATACTAACAAAGCTTATTAAAGACATTTTGCCTGTGCTAGGCCCGCCCATGTTAGATATCATAAATACATCCCTATTATTGGGTTGCGTACCTAAGTCTTTAAAAGTGGCAGTTAGCAAGCCTCTTCTAAAGAAACCAAAGCTTGATCCTGTTAATCTGAAGAACTATAGGCTCATTTCAAATCTTCCCTTTTTGTCAAAAATGTTAAGAGAAATCTGTAGCTCAACAATTAACTGCTTTCCTAAAAACAAATAATCTGTATGAAACCCTACTATCAGGTGTTAGACCAAACCATAGCACTGAGACGGCACTTATTAAAGTTGTAAATGGCTTACTGTTAACATCGGTTACTGGTTGTGTTTCTATTCTAGTGCTCCTTGACATAAGTGCTGCTTTTGACACTATTGACCACCAGATTCTCCTTTATAGGCTAGAAAACCTGGTTGGTTTGCATGGACGGGCACTCCCATGGTTTAAATCATACCTATCAGACAGGTTTCAATTTGTGCAATAAGATCAAGAGTTCTCTGACTACTCTCAGGTAAAATATGGTATTCCACAAGGCTCAGTGCTGGGACCATTACTGTTCTCATTATACTTGCTACCACTGGGTAATGTTATTCTTAAACATGGTGTGAATTTCCATTGCTATGCAGATGATACGCAGCTGTACATATCAATGAAACCAGGTGAAATACTTCAACTCACTCAGCTTGTATCTCTGATATAACTCGGGGGCTGATGAATGGAAGTAAAATGCCTTTTTTTTTTCTCTGTACGGTATCTGACCTTAAATGAAGGATTTCTAACAGAGCTATAGAGAAATACAGTTTCCCATCTGTGGCTACAGTCAGTCATTTGATTGTGACAGATTCTGAGGAATGTACTTGTGCTCCAATTCATCCACAATTTGATGATTTCAGCCTGATTTTAAGTGCTACTTTGGTCTCCAACAAGACGATCAACTGTTTTCAGAACAACACCTCCCCCTGCAGGTCTCTTGAAATATTGTTCCATTAGAAAGAAATTTACCATAATAGGCTTCTACATAACACAGACTGAACATTCACTCAAACATTTGGCTGTAAGTCAGCTTATTTTTATTTTTAATACACGTACATAAAAAAACAGTCCAGTGAATGATTTCTGCAAGTACAGTGCTCGTAAAAACAGGGAAGAAAAAAAAAAAAAAAAGGAATCCCTAACGAAGAAACAAAAACACACCACACTGGATTCTTATTTGTTCCTATTTTTTTGTTTTTGTTATGAAAAAGAAGGGGAACACAGGTGATAAATATGAACCCACAGAAACACAACCCCCCCGCCCACCGCATTTCTGGATGTACATCACAGACAGAGGAATCCCTCATCCTCATGTAAACAAATAAATTCTCTTTAATTTTAGTCAAAAGATTTGGCTGCATTTAGTCGTCTCTGTCTGGACATTCAGTCCTAGGAGGACTTCCTGAATGGGAACGGCTGAAACAAGAAAACACCAGAGGGCCCTAAACATTATTCACCGTCAATTACATACTCAATTATCGACTTTCGATGACATGCTCAAATACAGTTTTTAATTCAATATCATTTCGCTGAAAATGTCAAGTGAAATATATTTATGCTTTAGTCCTTCCTTTGTCAGAGACTTACCTTTTTTTTGGAGATGATTTAGATTTTGAGAGGCTGGGAAAGGAATGGAAGTTTAAATGGTCACTTTTAAAAAGAAAATAGAGGAGACAGTTTGAAGTAAGCCCTTACTCACATTAGCATACACAGTCATTACTAAAACATGTCTCTGGGTGGCCTTTTAAGTCATTGTTTCAAATTTACCACCACATATTGAAAAGTGCTGCGTTCATGCCTCTGTTCAACTTACTGTGCCGTATATAAAAACGTCTGAAACGTTCACAGGCAATGGCATGAGTAACGCGCTCACAGAGTGACACTCGGCTTCTTCCTGCTGCGGTTACTCTCATACTTTAAAATTAGATTATGAAGGGCAAATTGCTTTTCATTCATAATGTGAAAAGTTTGTAGCCATCAGCAGAGAGGATCCAGACAGTAATATGTAGAGGAGCAGCCGAGGAGTCTTCAGCTCTCTTTAACTGTGTGTGTGTGTGTGTGTGTGTGTGTGTGTGTGTGTGTGTGTGTGTGTGTGTGTGTGTGTGTGTGTGTGTGTGTGTAGAGACAGAGAGACATGCTGTGTGTGTGTGTGTGGAGAGAGACAAAGACATGCTGTCTGTGTGTGTGTGTGAGAGAGACCTGCTGTGTGTGTGTGTGTGTGTGTGTGTGTGTGTGTGTGTGTGTGTGTGTGTGTGTGTGTGTGTGTGTGTGTGTAGAGACAGAGAGACATGCTGTGTGTGTGTGTGTGTGTGTGTGTAGAGAGACAGACAAATACATGCTGTGTGTGTGTGTGTGTGTGTGTGTGTGTGTGTGGAGAGAGACAAAGACATGCTGTCTGTGTGTGTGTGTGTGTGTGTGTAGAGACAGACAAATACATGCTGTGTGTGTGTGTGTGTGTGTGTTTGTACATGCTGTGTGTGTGTGTGTGTGTGTGGAGAGACAAAGACATGCTGTGTGTGTGTGTGTGTGTGTGTTTGTAGAGACAGAGAGACATGCTGTGTGTGTGTGTGTGTGTGTGTGTGTGTGTGTGTGTGTGTGTGTGTGTGTGTGTGTGTGTGCGTGTAAACCCTCACCTTCTCCCAGGGGAACCAGACTTGGAGCGGCCCACAGAGCCAGACCTGGAGCAGACACGGGAAAGCAGACATAAATGACAGTAAGTACAGTAGAGCAGCTCTCAACACAAAGTGATGTCATTTATTAGAGATGGTGTCCTGTGGGCCTGCTCTTTCCTGTTTCACTCCAACCAGGGTCTCCAGAGTTTGTACGAGTAGAATAAAAAAAAATAAAAAATGTTTTCATTACTCAGCCTGTACCTCCTTCACAAAACCTTCAGGTTTGGCGACACACTTTTTAAGGGGTTGGCGTTCTGCCTTGCTTAACTTACTCTGATGTCATGGACAGAGGTGAACAACCCACTGGACTGCAGTTCATTAGAAAAGTCAACCCCAGGGAATGTACTTAGTTGGACCAAACTAATCATTTAATGAATTGCCCCTGCACTAGCCATTAAATCGATGTCCTGAGGGATTTTTCAGTACATTGCACAATCCCTAAAATCACTTTTTTCCAGCTCCAATTAGACATACTGTGTATACACTGCCTGGCCCAAAAAAAGTCACCACCTGGATTGAACTAAGCAAATAGGTAAGTGCCTTCCATTGGATAATTACTGCAGTGATTAATATGTTTTAGCTGGCAACAAGTTATTTAACCCTAACTGATGCAGTGAGTAGCTTCTCATTTCTTAAACAACCATGTCGGAAGACATATCCTGTGGTCGTGGAAAAGATGTTAATCTGTTTCAGAAGGGTCAAAATATTGGCCTGCATCAAGCAAAGAAAACAACTAAGGAGATTGCTGAAACTACTAAAATTGGGTTAAGAACTGTCCAACGCATTATTAAAACCTGGAAGGATAGTGGTGAACCATCATCTTCGAGGAAGAAATGTGGTCGGAAAAAAATCTTGAATGATCGTGATCGGAGATCACTTAAACGTTTGGTGAAATCATATCGTAAAAAATCAACAGTAGAACTCACGGCTATGTTTAATAGTGAAAGTAAGAGCATTTCCACATGCACAATGTGAAGGGAACTCAAGGGATTGGGACTAAACAGCTGTGTAGCCTTAAGAAAACCACTTGTCAGTGAGGCTAATCGGAAAAAAGGCTTCAATTTGCTAGGGAGCATAAAGATTGGACTCTGGAGCAATGGAAGAAGGTCGTGTGGTCTGATGAGTCCAGATGTACCCTGTTCCAGAGTGATGGGCGCATCAGGGTAAGAAGAGAGGCGGATGAAGTGATGCACCCATCATGCCTAGTGCCTACCGTACAAGCCTGTGGGGGCAGTGTTATGATCTGGGGTTGCTGCAGTTGGTCGGGTCTAGGTTCAGCAACGTTATGTGCCCAAAGAATGAGGTCAGCTGACTACCTGAATATACTGAATGACCAGGTTTTTCCATCAATGAATTTTTTCTTCCCGGCACGGGCATATTCCAAGATGACAATGCCACGATTCATCGGGCTCAAATTGTGAAAGAGTGGTTCAGGGAGCATGAGACATAATTTTCACACATGGATTGGCCACCACAGAGTCCAGACCTTAACCCCATTGATAATCTTTGGGATCTGCTGGAGAAGACTTTGTGCAGCGGTCCGACTCTCCCATCATCAATACAAGATCTTGGCGAAAAATTAATGCAACTCTGGACGGAAATACATGTTGTGACATTGCAGAAGCTTATGGAAACGATGCCACGGCGAATGCGTGCTGTAATCAAAGCTAAAGGCGGTCCAACTAAATATTAGAGTGTGTGACTTTTGGACGGGCAGTGTATATGTACAGCAAACTAACCTGCTCTTCAGACGGGAGTGAGAACGGAACCTTGAGCCAGATCTTGATCTAGACCTGACATGGAGGAAGAACAAATAGTTATTAAGGAGGAGATGATCTTGTGCTTTCCCAAGACAAGCTTCTTTAACTGCCCTTCTTACAATGGCAAAATCATCATTACAAGACAGGGAAAAAACACCAACCTGGATCGCTTGGGAGAGACCGACCGAGATCTCCTTGGAGAGACGGACCGTGACCTCCGAGGAGAGAAGGATCGGGACCTGAGACACCAGGATCACAAAGTGAGACGGACCAAGGGATCTCATGGATCACCGCCCTGTCAAGGTTCTGGTGGATCACCAGGGATCTAATGAACACTAAAACGGCTTAAAGGTTTAAAGTAATGGGAAATATTTTCACTTAACCCATTTTCTCCCGAATATTCAAATATTGCAAATAATCAATATTTCCCCTTACCGAGCACTGCGTGAAACTCCAGTTTCTCAATTTCTGTCTAAGTAATCACCCACTGCACAGGGATCATCCTTCACTCACACTCTCAGGCAGTGAACATGATCAATCTCAATGAGTTACTTTGCGCAGGGTTTGGCAGGGTTTACACGCTGTCCAGCATTACAGGCGGCAGTGTAGTGTAATGGTTAGGGAACTGGACTTGTAACTCAGAGGTTGCTGGTTCAATTCCCAGGTGGAGCACTGCCGTTGTACCCTTGAGCAAGGCACTTAACCTGAATTGCTTCAGTAAAAAAATATCCAGCTGTATAAATGGATTGTATGTAAAGAAATGTAAACTGTGTAAGACGCTCTGGATAAGAGCGTCTGCCAAATGCCTAAAATGTCATGTAAAAATGTCCTTCGTGAATGCCGAAGGGGGAGGGAAACTACTTCGGGATTGTCTTCCTTTTTCATGACTTAACAAGCATTTGCATCCTGATCAAAGCCATTGATTGGCTGGTTATCTCACAGTTGGTTATTTGAATATTTCGTCTCATCCCTAATTCATGCACATGTAACTCACGCATGCAATCGAACACAATTGTGCATGTGCACACGCTCTTTCAAATCCCTCGCTAATTGGTCTTGTGAGTTTCATTCCCCTTTCGGAGCCCCTTGCCTGTGTGCACTAACTGGGCATCACAGAGACTTCAGGACACACGCCTGCGGGGGTAGAATAACCAAAGCTTGATGTGTGCCACAAGGGGGGGAAGTGCAGTGGAGTTCGGGAAGGCCGAGAACTGGAACTCCACCAAGAGCTGCGTCGGAAGCTTCCGATTTCCGGGCTGTTCCGTGACGTGCAGCTCTGGGTTCCAGCCGTACATCTTACCAAACTCCAGCCAATTCATCTTTGGATAGATGTGTGATCACAGCATTCATCTTTCCCTGAAGCCCAAGCCGATTACCCCCACCACACCCACCCACACCCACCTCACGCCTCGCACGCACGCACACTCTGCACAACAGGCGAACGACATGCTGGTACTCGCCTCCTGCCGTGGCTGCGACTATGTGAGTGGGAGTACCTCCTCCCTCGGGACCTGGACTGCGACTGCGACCGCGACCGTGACCGAGACCGTGACCTGATCACAGCGGGGGGCGATACTCAGATCATTGGTTGCTGAAGCAGCGCTGGGCATCAACACCCAGTCTACTCCAGCTCCAGGTACCCCTAAGACTACACTGGAATACTGGAACATAGACTGGCCACAGACTCAAATCAACACACAACAGACACCTCTATCAAAACTTTGGGTCTACACAATTATTACACATTATTACTGCACTACATAGGTATAAAAAAAAAAAAAGTATAAGTCTCTCCCTCCCCCCCAACTATAACAACAAATCAAGTAATTAGTCTTAATATTTGCTGCAGTATAATAAAATGAAAAGAGAGTGAAATAAACACATGAATTGTTACTTGAAATAAACCTTGCACGTTTGCAGGTCGACCGTCTTTGGACCAAGGTCTAGCAGATCTAGGAGTATCTTATCAGTCGATCTCTGCATCTAGCCGTGTTCCTCGATCTAACGACCATTGTACTGACAGCCAAATGGGTCAAGGTGAGGCTTGATGGGTGAGGGAAGGTTTTTCTAGACGCGGGGAAGGGGGGTCTGTGGTCACCCAAAGGCTCATTCTTCCATTTAGATCGTGGCCCAAATCGGTTGCCAAATTAACCGGACGATCGTCTGGTCACGAGCAAACTCTCTGCCTCCTACGAGACCCGAAGGTGCAGTTAGGCGTGGTGGACGCTCGAGATGGGTGCGGCCGTTACGCTGTTCACCTCAAGGTCTAGAAGGATCCTAAAGAGTTGGATTCGCTAGATGCAACGGAAAAGGCCCGTGACGCAATCAAGGCGAGGGGTTCAAATGGCGGAACCTGAAAGGTTTTGACCAGGTGGATTATTCATGTTGCATCATCATCAGAAATTATTCAGATTTGAGAAAAAAAAAAAACAAACAAAGAAAGACGTAGAAAAGTCAAACAGTAAACAAGTGACAACAACATGCAAAGAACGTGCACAGATACGTGTATAAACATACAGTAACATGAGCATTGCGGTACATCATGTTAACCAGTCATTTGCATTGAGGGCGCGCAGAAGCACCGACGCGCGGGCACTTACCTGCTCCGTCGCCGCCGGCTGTAGCGGTGGCAGTCGTAGGCGTAGTGCCCCTTCTCCCCGCACTCGTAACACCTGTCGTTGGGGTCAAAAGGTCGACGGGCGGGCGGCCGGTCGTAGCGAGAACGTCTCGGCATTCCTGCGGACAGCTCGACTCGGACTCGGGAGCCACAAATTACCCTGAAACAGATGACATCGCCCGAGATTACAGCGCAAATGCACCGGAGGACGGGAAAAGAGTGTGCGAGTCCGCTCAAGTTGCCACGCGCGTTTCCTGGTGCCTGGCTAATTTCACACCGTGAGCATGAAGCATGCACCTTAATGGAGTTTACTCACTGGCTAAAGACCACGTGAGGCTCCCTGCACTGTACCTGCGGAACTCGGGCTCAGCTTCCTGAAAATCTAATCTGACACGCCCTTTTAATCCAGGTACGGCGACAGCGCTCTCGATCCAGAGCAGTTTCAGCCATTCCAGGTTTCACTAGAAGCAGACTAGTGCAGACGGCGTACGACATATATTGGTAGTTTCCGTTCAGTGCACCAGCCTGTGTCTGGTAGGACTGGGAATGGCAGAATGCAGTGGGATTCTATGTACTGAGACTGCTGATTCCATGCCTGTAAACTCATCCTGGGCCCAAACCCACCACAGTAGGACAAATCCGGTACGATAGGGGCCATTTTGTAATTAAGGATTCCCCCCCCAAAAAAGCAAGAGAAAACACTAATTGCCATCAGTGCTACTATTAGCGGGTGGCTATTTACTCTGGCCCGCGGAGTCCAGATCCTGCAGATAATGTTCTGTCACAGAGATTACGAACCAAGTTTTGTGAGCGCTGATGAATGTGGTATTGCCAGAGGAAAAAAACAAAACAAGGGATTTATCTCAATTCCAAACACAGAGCCATTAATACAATTGTCATCAATATTTATGACGGAAAGCAAAATGACCATATAAAATGCTCCTTTGTATCCTAGAGAGGTTTTATGGTTTATTTTACATGAGAATATTTTATTGCATCAAAAACCAGATTAAGGGCTGCTGGGTGGCTCATCCTGTTAAGGCAATGTTCCAGTGCGTGGATGAGCCCCACAGTCTGGTGTCATATCCCGAATGTGCCAGTGCAGACTATGGCCGGCAGCCCTGTAGAGTGGTACATAATTGGCCGTAGGGCCGCCCAGGGAGGGAACACTCTCAGTTTTCTCTGTGTCTCACTGCGCACCAGTGACCTCTGCCTGCACAAGCTACACAGGAAGTATCCTCCTCCAACTCAATGTCTGTATGAGCTTAACGGGTCAAAAGAAGCAGCAGCATGACATCATGTGTTTTGGAGAAAAGCATGTACTTGTCTATGCTCTCCCAAACTGACAGAGGAGGTTGCAACAACGAGCATGAAAACACACAAACTGGGCATTCCAAATAGAGGTAAAAAAAATTAAAATTAAAAAAAGACCCAAAAAACCTGATTATGCAAGAAAATTTAAAAAAAGATGACAACTTTTTATCATTTCTCCATTAGGTGAAATGGCAAACAATCATTTTTCCTTTGCAATAATCCATTATGTTGCTTGTCGGTTTTGTACACTGTGCATTCACATTTAACCATCAAGGCACGAACAGTGAGCGTTCATCATCAAAGCCAGCTATAAAATATGCAACACTAGCTCGGTTCTACTTGAACTAATGTAGCCCTCTATTATCCAAGCAAAAATATGTGTTTCATCTTCGCTATCTTTAAGCAGCATATGCCATTTAGATTTATAGCAATAGTCATGATTAGAACTAGTGTCATCTCAAAAAATAAAATAAATAAAGTCACTCAATGTTGCGATCAGTGTTTCACTTTCCTGGACTTTTGCCACATACTTCTCAGTGGCCTAGACATTGCTGCTCGGAGATTGCATGCATGTAAAGCTAATCCCTTCGTACAGTTTCCTTCTGCAGTCTGCAGTCTATATTTCAAAAGAGCAAACAACATCACTGATTGGCCAGCGAGGGAGGAGCGAAAATGGGAATGGCTCTGATCACGTCTCAGATCCACGGGATCAGTGGATCCCACGGGCCAGGGGCGCGTGCGGCCCCGCTCAGTGCCCAGTCTGCGGCGTCATCTCCGGGCCCAAACGTGGTCCACTTACTTTCCATCCAAGCCGCGGACCGCATCTTCTGCGTCCCGTGGGTCTTCCAACTCCACAAAGGCAAAGCCTGGGGGATTCCTCGCAATCCACACGGTTCTCAACGGTCCATAATAACTGAACGCTCGCTCTAGCTCTCCTTTCCCCGCACCTGTCCCGAGGTTACCCACATAAACCTTCGTTTCTGGAAGGAAAAATACAAATAAATAAATACTTTTCTTTAAAAAAAAAAAATGGCCACTGCAAACTCCAGTTTGTGGATCTGTTTCCATTTCATATCAGTCACGACAAACGTCTTTCATTCCTGCTCTTTCTCTAGAAGGATCTTCAGGTAAATGGTTGTACACAGATGTTTTAAATTGGGGTTTAAATGTGTGTTTTGTTCTGCCGTTCGTTTAATGGTCTTTGGGGAACTTGTACGGAGTTCAGAAACTTGATTAGCATGGAGTTACCCTTTGGCAGCTCTATATGGGCTGGCTTAAATTAACTTTCACATTCGAGATCTGCACTGGGAAGTATGATTTACTATTGAATAGGAACTGAGCCACAGCCAAAAGGAATACCCCATTCTCATCTCCCCTTAAGCAAGACAATGGCAGGGCAAGATTGGCAGCTTGAAAGCCAATTCAGACCGATTCTGTTTGCTCATTGAATATACATCTCTCATTAAAATGCACGGCCACACCCATCTGTAACTGAGAATGATCGAGCTACTTTCTGTTCAGCCATTTGCAAAATTATATTTTTGCTATATTACTGAATTTAACAAAACAATTGTGCGACATAGAAAATTGCTTCTCAGTTCGAGGTCATACACACTGCAGTTCATGAACGTAACTATATATAAACGTAACTATATTCTAACCTTGTTGAACATTCAAAAGAAGGCTACTGCTGGACACATTTGGAATACTTGGAAAATATACATCTGTTCTGTTCCATTTAAGGAGAATGCAAAAAACAAAAAAAAGAATCACCAGTTTACCAGCCAAGTGTGCGGGTAATATTCTCTTTGAATTAGAAGTAATTTACGGCTACATACTGCTGACCAGCTGTAGCCCGCTGCCTACTACTGCCAAAAAGTGAAGTGCGATGATTTCGAGGCTGAATCAGTTTTTAAAACACACACTCTCCAAAACCATACATGCACAACCATAAACTATGGAGGACGTCATTTGCCAATGTTAATTAAATAAAAAGCAGAGCTGGATAACTAGCGAAGTCTTTCTTTTATACAAGCTTGGCAGCTGCAGTATGAAATTAATTGCAGCTACCAAGCTTGCAGAAGCTACGGTGGGTGACTTCACCGCGCCAGTAGCCTCTCGGGTGTGGATCGTCGCCTCCACTAGCTTTGCCAGTCGCTTCTCTCAGTCACCTGCACAGGCATATCAGTGACTTGCCTAGGAATCCCGGTGGGTGACTAGCCTAGGAGTATCAGTGAGGCGTAGTGTTCGCTGTATCATTGATCTCTGTCAACACATCAGTCGCCTCCTTCAACCAATTATTCGCCCCATTTTTTATTTTATTTTTTTAATAAATTTATTTCTGATTTTTCCCCCGTTTTTCTCCCAATTTAGTAGCCAATTATACCCTCTATTTTATTTTCAATTCCCCACCCTCACGAGTCCGCCGCCCGTCCTCCGGGAACGAGATTCGTATTCCTGGACCTATTTCCCCGCCTTCTTTCGAGACGGAGATCTTCCACGGACTCCATTAACCTTCTCCTCGGCGGACTCGTGCCGCTCTCCCTCCCCCTCTCCCGGAGGCGGACAGCCAAATGCCGCCTCCGATCGGGCTGACGACCAGGGCCGGTCTGGTAGAAACGCGGGTTTCGATCCGCGTCTCTGACGGGCAGCGCACACCGCTCCAAAGCGCGGTGCACTAGACCGCTGGGCCATCCGCCAGCCCTATTCGCCCCATTTTTGGCACAATCCACCCCAGCATACTATAGTAGCTCCGGGGAGCTTTTCGACATGATGGCTCACTGATACTGTCACTAAGCAGCAAACATTTTACAGGTACTTAGCTACTGATCTCTACATTAAGCAAGCTAGCTATGTTTGATCACATGCTGATCATCAACAACTGAAATCGACTGATCCAGACTTTTTACTAAATTCAACCAATCGAACATTAGACCCCCCCCACTGGCCTTGATGGATGATGTTGGCAGATTTCATTAGGTCCCATTTCACCATCCATCCATCCAAATCTAAGCCGCTTAAATCAAAGTGCTGGAATAGCATTCAATATTTTACATTTATGTTGACATTTCACTTTTTATTTCATTCATATTGACACATTATTTGCCTTATTGCCATAATAAACACTTTTTGTTTTGAATTAAGTTTTGAATTAAGTTTACTGTACAGTACGATTGAAGTTCAAATTCTGGAGGGCCATAGTGTGTACTAGATTTTGATGCATTTCAGCGATTAATATAAGTCATTGATTGGATACAGAGTCCACATACTGCTGATTGAAAGGAAACCACAAAATCCTGCATTGTGGCTCTCTAGGACTGGAATTTGACATCCCTGCTCAAAATGCTTGCAGAGTGCATAACACACTGAAACTATCGGGCTCTGTCAATGATTTTGCACTTTTCCCAAAAGATTAAACAAATTAGACATGCACGTGCACCATGGTTTTCAGAAGAGATTTTTTTTTGGTTCCAATTTTTTCCCCATTTTCTCCCAATTTAGTAGCCAATTCAACCCTCTATTTATTTTGATTCGCCCTCCCCTCACAAGCCTGCCGCCTGTCCTCCAGTTCAAGCTAATATCCCAAGACCGGCAATGATCCACCTCCTCCGAGACAGAACTCGCCCACCTGCTCTTTAGGAATGCCCTACTGCTCCTCAGTGAGCTCGTGCTGACTATCCTTCCTCCCAGCCCCTGGGGCGGACAGCCAAAAGCCGCCCCCCATCGGGGTTTCCGGCCAGAGTCGGATCGACACAGTCAGGTTTCAAACCGCAACTACAGTAGGCAGCTTGCACTCCCGGCAGAGTGCCTTAGACTGCTACGCTACCTGGGGCCCCCTACAGAAGAGATTATTTAAAGCAGAAATATCAGGTCACACTGCATTTGTACTGTGTTTATATATATAAACCCAAAAAGCTGAAAAAGACAGGATTTTCACATGAGCCATACGAGAAATACGCAGGACTCCCACTTCACGCATAACTTTATAGAAATTTAGGCATGGGACAGAGTAGAAACTGAGTGGTACAGCCATTATGCTCAAGTTTCTTAGTCACAACAAACCTTTTTGTGACATATGAAATAGGAGCCCTGCGCTTCAGGGATTTCCCTCGAGAGTACACGCATGTGTGGTGTTGAGACTTCTTCTGCTTTCAACAGTTCTCTGAAACAAACAAGATTTCTGAAACAGCTATGGTATTTTCAAGGGCAATGTATACATTTCTTGATTCACATCCGATAAGAGTGTCAGAAAAATATAGGCCATTAAGCTATACATTTTGTTTGTATTAGATGGTATTGCAACAATTCTGTGAGAAGTGAGAATAGCCCATACATTTACAGGGAGCAGGCAGGACTTCCCACTCTGAACTACTTAAGCAGTGCTTGGAGAGAAATCGCAGTTCTGGCTACTGGAGCAGCTATGAGACCACAGCACAAATCAAATGTTTTTTGAGGGAAAAACATCAAATTCTAGAAATCTGGGAGCATTCCCTTTAATGTTAACATGTTCACCATAAGAGGTCCTGCTACACTTGGCTAAAACCATTACAAAATGTAACAAATCCAAAATATGGGAAAGGTTTCACATTGTGGTAAATTCTGTGTTCCACAAAGTGGAGAATTACACTTATAAATTAGGCACGTTTCTCTTTTTTAATATAACAATGTTTATATATTATTTTGCATCTCATGAAACCAGCTTACCCAGCTGACCAGATATCCCGAAGAGAATCAGCAACAACTGCGGCGTGTTTTATATCAATAAGCACATGGCTAACACACCGGTTCTGCCATGCTTCCCTGTTGACAGTTTGCTGTCGGCATGTTTTCCTCTCCATTTAAAAGAAATACTCATCCCTTGCCTCACCACTCCTCCCTCCCTTGCCATGATGTGTCAAATCGTGCCCTGAATGTATGAAAAAGAGCACACCCACTATGTTTTCTGGCTAGCTTTTACATAAGTTCAAAAAAATGCTGGCACTGCATGGAAGTGTGTTTTTCGAGCGACTTGAAATAAAACATTCTATTTCTGTTTTGGATTTATTCCTGCAGCTCGGCACAAATTAGACCTTGTATTCCTTTGTTTTCTGTGAACGAGATCGCATATGGTTATTTCCTGGTTCAAACATCTTCAAAAGGTGGACCTAGCAGTAAGCTAGCGAACATTTTTTATTTAGGGCGATTTGGACATGGTCATAGCTACCGATAAGTTAGTTAGCTAGTAATGTTATTTCTCAGCCTACAGAAGTCCATTGTTGCAAAAGTGATTTTGTTGGGAAAACAATTCTAAAGCGATCATGATTGTGTCTAGCAAAAATGACCCAGCATGACATCATCTAGCTAACTAGCTAGTTATATTTAGATACTGTTAGCTAACTAACGAAGAGACAAACTATTAGCCCCCAAACTTCAGCTGTAAAACCAGCGTGGACTAGCTAGCTAGCTATCTAACATTACCTAGCCAGAATATGCCAATGTGCATTATAGTGTCCATCCAAATGGACAAGGTAGCCAGCTAACCAAGTGACTAGATAGCAAGCTATAAATTAGCTAGCTATCATTAGCTAAACGATTGGTATTACTGTCTGATCTCTGTCACCACTATGAGCAAATAAGTTAGTCTAGTGAGCAATGCCACAATTGCTATATGAACAACCCAAAACACAGTAAACTATTATAAATAAAGAATACAAAGTTATATCCTTTACAATAACTAACCTAAGGTGGTCAACTGACTAACCTAACCTAGGTAGCTGCTAACAATATTTTCAAACTGCTAGTGCTCTGCACAGGAGTGTCAATGTTGTTAGGAAGTAAAACGGTTGCCATAACAGCGTTGTAGTGGGCTGCTAGTCCCTGCCATTTTGGCTCTAAATAATGTCTCTTACCAATTTCTTTGTGTTTTGGATGGCTTCCAGTATGGAGCAATATTAGTGCCAACACAAATTGAATTTGAATTGCATCGCACTGTATTTATAAGGCTTGAATTGAATAGTTGTATGCAAAAATGTAATCTGTATTTCGCATTATGAAGTTGTAATTGAATTTAATGATTCGATTTCATATTGCAAAATATAGATTCAGTTTTTGCATACAATTGTTCAATTCAAGCCTTACAAATTCAATATGATGTCATTCAAATTCAATTTGTGGTGGCATTGTACTGAAATGCACATTGCTAAAACAAAACTTTTCACCATAGCCTACAATTTAATAAAAACCGTGGCGCATTAAACTCATTCAAGCATTAAGCTTTTTCGACAGTCCACTGCTCCAACGTGTTCTAATTTGGTGGAAAACTGTATAGCGCTGTAAAAGATGGTAGAAGAGCGTAAAAACATGTCTAGGAAATGCTAACGATTTACTTTAGTCTTTTTAATAAAACAGATTTGTATGAAATTGCAATGATTCGTTTGGATAGTATTAATCCTTTGTCAAAAAAATTACATTTGTGCTGCAACGGTGCAAGGGGACTGGTCTTTTTTAATGTAAACGCCATGTAACCATTATCTCGCAGTGTTTAATACTGGAATTGGGCCGACGTTTCTTGATTTACCAAGAAATATCGTTCGAAACGCAGAGGCGGCAAAGAGTACAGAGATGTCACAAGGATAGAAACAAGTCAAAAGTCTTAGAAATGTTAAAATTCTAGAGACAATGACAGATAATTGAACGCGGGGGCGCGCACTCAGTTGGCAGGGGTTCCCCGCCACCCTGGGCGCGCAAAAGTGACGCCAGTTACCCCATAGCCGACTGGGCAAACCAGCTGCGCATGAAGTGTAGTCCTCCAACGCAGACTCAGAACGCACAGCTCCACTGGCGAACTGCAGAGTGACAAGAGGCGGCTGTCAGCACGTGCCTTGCAGGACACGCGTGCTAGGCTGCCCTAGAAAAGATTTTAGGATTCAATTATTCGAATAGGATTATTCGCTGCTCTAAACTGAATAGTGTGGAATACTCTAAAAACAAACACGATCAGATCGATATTAGTTAACGTTATAATGTACCCTTTTTGAAGACGTGTAGTAAGCTAAATTACCATTTACAAGTACGCGGACAACAATAAGCAACGTTAATACGTTAACGTTACAACGGTTTTAATCTATTTATTTCACAATGACCCTTTGAGTACCTTCTAAATGTGTTTAGCCATCTGCTGATGTCCTGTTTCCCAGGCCTTTCAAAGTCTACAAAGTGAACTAGCTTAACGTTATATTCGAAAATACAATGACAGGGAATTGTCTCCAAGCCAAATTGTTACTCGTGGAGGACAAATATGGCCATGGAAAAACTTGAATAACGTTATACCAGGAACCGTATGGGACGTTAGACCTGCTAGCTAAGTTAGGATACCAGAATTTCAGCCCGTCTGACTGAAAAAGAAATTTGGCAAGGTCTTAGCTAGCCAACCACTACACGAGTTACTTGTTTTCTTAGCGTATAGCTAGCTAACACGCCTAACGTTAACTAAGGATAGCCAACTAGCCAGCTAGCTACATTACCAAGTTAGCAAATTACCGTACTATCTTGCTAGTTGGAAATCTATGGCAATGTCGACGAATGTCAAATAACGTTAATAACGTAGTTAGCAAGCTTGGGCGTTATTTATTCTACTAGTATTAGCTAATTGACCACAATACGGTCGCAAACTGTCACTATCAGAGCAAACCGCATATGATAATCACTCAGAACACGATCACCATGATTGAATCTTGCAGTTTCTCCAGATGATAGCTAGCTAGCTACATATTTATTAACACTGGCATTCCCTAGCTAGCTAGTCAGCTAGCAATATAGCCAAACATTCATAAACATGCGTGTCAACGTACATATGGCGTATGCAGTGCGAATTGTTCGAACACATTATTTGAAATGAGTACAAACATGCTCGTAATACGTTCGCTATCTACTTTGCAACCAACCGCCATTAGCTAGCTAACAGTTAGCTAGTCACCAACCTAACGTTAAGTGGCAGCCAGTAGCAAGCACTAGCTAGCTTAAACTCGAAATATGACCGACGAGCCAGCAAAATGGAAATACATGCAACTCACTGCTTAATTATTTAAAATGAACACGCTATATTTAAACGTTATAACATTTACTGTTGTAATGGCCATGCGCAAAACACTTACCTCCACCATTCCGTCCGTATCTGGACATGATCACCAACGGCAGCTTTCCCTGCCGCACAGCAAAGCTGAGCAAAGACAATTCAGAGTACAGAATGTGACTCCCGCCTTGCTTCCGTCTTCAGTTTCTGGAGAGGAAACTTCACTCTTCAGTCTGCCATTCCATCACAGAAGCCCGCCAATATTACTCTACAAACAAACAAACACCCGACTGCATTTCGACATTTTGTGGTCGGACAGCTCGAAATACCCCCGAAATTGACAGCTTCAGTTCACCTTCTTAGCATCCGCTTCCACTCTTAGCCAGCTTATTTTTTAATATACAAAATGGCAACTTATCTTGTATTAATGATCAAATATCATTATTATTATTATTATGAATAATAATAATAACCATTATTTTATATAGCGCAATTCATATCAGACATCTCAAGGTGCTTAACACAGTAGATATTTAATCAGTTAAGAAGTTATAGACACAGACACAATAAATAAAAACATTACAAGAAGTGATAGAAGCTAAATTCCAAGCAGCAGGAGGCACAGCAAAAAAAACACGCCACTCAGGGTCAGCAGTACTGCAGAAAAAATAAGGATACATTCAGGACATGAATCCACCGGCTGTTGTTGAAGGCCATGATGTAAAGGTGTGTTTTAAGCCTTTTTTTAAACACCTCCACACTTTCACTGCTCCGAATGTCTGTTGGAAGATCATTCCATTTGAGAAGGCTTTGTCACCAAAGGTACAATGCCTGGTGCGTGGGATAGTCAGGAGGCCTGGGACTGAGGACCTGAGATTTCGACTCATTGGGTGTAGTACCAAAAGTTCAGAGATATATGGAGGGGCCAGGTTGTTCAAAGCTTTGAATGTTAGTAGCAGAGTTTTTAATTGTATTCTGTATGGTATTGTGAGCCAGTGTAAGTCTGTCAGCACAGGTGAGATGTGGTCATGCCTCCTCATCCTGGTTAAGATTCTAGCTGCTGAATTTTGAATGTGTTGGAGTTTGCTCAGAACCAATTTGGTAGCTCCAGTGAGCAATGCATGGCAGTAGTCGATCCTTGAAAACACAAAAGCATTCATGAGCTTTTCTACATCTGTTTGTGAAAGGCTAGAACGGATCCTTGCAGTGTTGTGTAGATGAAAGAAAGAGACCTTGCTGACATTGTTAACATGTTTCTCCAGGGTTAGGTTTGAGTCCAAGATAACTCCTAGGTTATGTACAACAAAACTGGGTTGAACTAACTTGCTGTCGATAGTTAGGTCGAAGTCACCTAGGGCCTCATTTATTTAAAAAAAAGTTGCGTAGGAACCATCCTACATTTGATCTAAGATCATTTCTGAAATGTGCCTACGTGTGATTCAGAGAAAATGAACGTACGCACAAAAAACCGTGCGTACGCCACTCCCCCAGATGTGAAATCTCTAAATCACAAATTATCTTGAAATTGTGCGTAGCTTAATGGTTTTAGATCTCCGCCTTGTAAACGCCCCCTAATTAATATTATTAGCATATAAAGGAGCTCGTATCAAAACACAAATCCTGTACTTGATAATGGCGAGCTGCAAGAAAAATAATTTTAGCGAGGCCGAAATCGAGGTCCTGTTTGCGGAGGTGCATATGCGTGCAGGGACGCTGTTTGGGAGCCTTTTCAGTGGCTTTACCAGTAAAACCAAGTACGTGGCCTGGCAGTCTGTAGCCCAGGCTGTGAACGAGGTGGGGGGCAGCAAAGGTCCCTGAAGGACGTAAAGAAAAAGTGGTCTGATTTAAAACTGAGGCCAAAATCTCTAATAACTCGTTCCATTATTGCGCGGTTGGCGATATCTTCGAGAAGTGACAATGCTGCCATTCTTCCTCTTGCAAACCACTGCATTATTGGCCATTTTATAGCCTATAGATTGACCGAAATGTTTTACACGTGTGGAACCATAATATGTATATTAAATAAATGTCCTTCAAGGATGTGTCAATTATGCTAATATGGGTCGTTTTGGAAAACCAATGTGTGTTTTTGTTTTGTTTTCCACAAGTAGCCTAGCTTATGTTGTTTTAATTTATTAATAACTTTATTGTGCAAACCATTACGTAGCCTATAGCCTAAGCAATGTGTTCAATCTGGTAATACAACTACAACAGCATCTACTACTACTACTACTAATAATAATAATAATAATAATAAAGAGGAAACAATTAGGTAGCAGACCCCCCATGATGACAAACAAAATTGGAAATACGTTTCCCTCGCCCGGACGCGGGTCACCGGGGCCCCCCCCTGGAGCCAGGCCCGGGGGTAGGGCTCGAGGGCGGCGCCTGGTGGCCGAGCCTACACCTATGGGGCTCGGCCGGGCACAGCCCGAAGAGGCAACGTAGGACCCCTTCCCATGGGCTCACCACCCATGGGAGGGCCAAGGGGGTCGGGTGCAGTGTGAGATGGGCAGCGGCCGAAGGCAGGGGCCTTGGCGGTCCGATCCTCGGCTGCAGAAGCTAGCTCTAGGGACGTGGAATGTCACCTCTCTGGCGGGGAAGGAGCCTGAGCTGGTGCGGGAGGTCGAGAGGTTCCGGCTAGATATAGTCGGCCTCGCCTCGACGCACGGCATGGGCTCCGAACCAGTCTCCTTGAGAGGGGTTGGACTCTCTTCCACTCTGGAGTTGCCCCTGGTGGGGGCGCCCGAGCAGGGGTGGGAATACTTATTGCCCCCCGGCTCGGTGCCTGTACGTTGGGGTTCACCCCGGTAGACGAGAGGGTAGCCTCCCTCCGCCTTCGGGTGGGGGGACGGGTCCTGACTGTTGTTTGTGCTTATGCTCCAAACAGCAGCTCAGAATACCCACCCTTTTGGAGTCCTTGGAGGGGGTGTTTGAGAACACTCCTTCCGGGGACTCCCTCGTTTTGCTGGGAGACTTCAATGCTCACGTGGGCAACGATAGTGAGACCTGGAGGGGCGTGATTGGGAGGAACGGCCCCCCCGATCTGAACCAGAATGGTGCTTTGTTGTTGGACTTCTGTGCTTGTCACAGATTGTCCATAACGAACACCATGTTCAAGCACAAGCGTGTCCATATATGCACCTGGCACCAGGACACCCTGGGCCGCAGTTCAATGATCGACTTTGTGGTCGTGTCGTCGGACTTGCGGCCGCATGTCTTGGACACTCGGGTGAAGAGAGGGGCGAGCTGTCAACTGATCACCACCTGGTGGTGAGTTGGCTCCGATGGTGGGGGAGGATGCCGGTCAGGCCTGGCAGGCCCAAACGTATTGTGAGGGTCTGCTGGGAACGCCTGGCAGAGTCTCCTGTCAGAAGGAGCTTCAACTCCCACCTCCGGGAGAGCTTCAACCATGTCCCGGGGAGGCGGGGACATTGAGTCCGAGTGGGCCATGTTCCGTGCCTCTATTGTCGAGGCGGCTGACCGGAGCTGTGGCCGCAAGGTCGCCGGTGCCTGTCGCGGCGGTAATCCCCGAACCCGCTGGTGGACACCGGCAGTGAAGGATGCCGTCAAGCTGAAGAAGGAGTCCTATCGGACCTTTTTGGCCTGTGGGACTCCGGAGGCAGCAGATAGGTATCGGCGAGCCAAGCGGAGCGCGCGGCTTCGCGGTCGCTGAGGCAAAACTCGGGCATGGGAGGAGCTCGGTGAGGCCATGGAGAACGACTTCCGAACGGCCGAGGAGGTTCTGGACCACCATCCGGCGTCTCAGGATGGGGAAGCAGTGCACTGTCAACACTGTGTACAGTGGGGATGGGGCGCTGCTGACCTCGACTCGGGACGTTGTGGGTCGGTGGAGGGAATACTTGAAGACCTCCTCAATCCCACCGACACGCCTTCCAGCGAGGAAGCAGGGTCTGGGGACTCGGGGTGGGCTCTCCTATCTCTGGGGCTGAGGTCGCCACGGTGGTTAAAAAGCTCCGTGGTGGCAGGGCCTCGGGGTGGATGAGATCCGCCCGGAGTCCCTCAAGGCTCTGGATGTTGTGGGGCTGTCTTGGTTGACACGACTCTGCAGCATCGCGTGGACATCGGGGGCAGTGCCTCTGGACTGGCAGACCGGGGTGGTGGTCCCCTCTTCAAGAAAGGGGACCGGAGGGTGTGTTCCAACTACAGGGGGATCACACTCCTCAGCCTCCCTGGTAAGGTCTATTCAGGGGTTCTGGAGAGGAGGGTCCGTCGGATGGTTGAACCTCGGATTCAGGAGGAGCAATGTGGTTTTCGTCCTGGTCGCGGAACTGTGGACCAGCTCTACACCCTCCGCGGGGTCCTGGAGGGTGCATGGGAGTTTGCCCAACCAGTCTACACATGTTTTGTGGACTTGGAGAAGGCTTTCGACCGTGTCCCTCGGGGAGTCTTGTGGGGGGTGCTCCGGGAGTATGGGGTACTGGACCCCTTGATACGGGCCATTCGGTCCCTGTACGACCGGTGCCAGAGCTTGGTCCGCATGGCTGGCAGTAAGTCGGACTTGTTCCCGGTGAGGGTTGGACTCCGCCAGGGCTTCCCTTTGTCACCGGTTCTGTTCATAACTTTTATGGACAGAATATCTAGGCGCAGCCGGGGCGTTGAGGGGGTCCGGTTCGGTGGCCTGAGGATTGGGTCACTGCTCTTTGCAGATGATGTGGTCCTGTTGGCTTCATCGGGCCGTGACCTCCAGCTCTCGCTGGAGCGGTTCGCAGCCGAGTGTGAAGCGGCTGGTATGAGAATCAGCACCTCCAAATCCGAGACCATGGTTCTCAGCCGGAAAAGGTGGAGTGCACTCTCCGGGTCGGGAGGAGATCCTGCCCCAAGTGGAGGAGTTTAAATACCTCGGGTCTTGTTCACGAGTGAGGGAAGGATGGAGCGGGAGATCGACAGGCGGATTGGTGCGGCTGCAGACGCTGCATCGGTCTGTCGTGGTAAAGAGGGAGCTGAGCCTAAAGGCAAAGCTCTCGATTTTACCGGTCGATCTATGTTCCTACCCTCACCTATGGTCACGAGTTGTGGGTAGTGACCGAAAGAACGAGATCGCGAATACAAGCGGCTGAAATGAGTTTCCTCCGCAGGGTGTCTGGGCTCTCCCTTAGAGATAGGGTGAGGAGCTCGGTCATCCGGGAGGGGCTCAGAGTAGAGCCGCTGCTCCTCCGCGTCGAGAGGAGCCAGATGAGGTGGCTTGGGCATCTGGTTAGGATGCCTCCTGGACGCCTCCCGGGTGAGGTGTTCCGGCACGTCCCACCGGGAGGAGGCCCCGGGAAGACCCAGGACACGCTGGAGAGACTATGTCTCGGCTGGCCTGGGAACGCCTCGGGATTCCCCCGGAAGAGCTGGACGAAGTGGCCGGGGAGAGGGAAGTCTGGGTCTCCCTGCTTAGGACGCTGCCCCCGCGACCCGACCCGGAGAAGCGGTAGAAAATGGATGGATGGACGACATGTTGGTGCTCTTAGATTTCCGAATACATTTTACATTACATGTACATTTTAAGCATTTAGCACACGCTCTTATCCAGAGCGACAAGCGACAAGATGTGCATAAATACATGGTTGGAACAATCATAGTTCGCGCAAGAGATGCAGTAATACAGCGATAGACATAATTGCAGGCAGCTGCTGCGTACCATACCTGTAACACTGGGAAGGAAAAGGTTCGTCTCTTTTTTTTTTTTTTTTTTATGGAGTAAGCAGGGGTATATAGTGTTGAGCAAGTAGGCAGTGGTGATGACAATTCGCTAGATGTACAGAATTCAGTGGTAGTGGAGTCTGAAAAGGTGGGAGTCTTGCTGAAGATCGCAAGTGATTCCGCGGTCCTGACCGATTGCGGAAGGACCGAATACCTGCAGTACTCCAACATTGCGACAAGGAAACGTGCGTACGCCAAGTTGGAACCTGACGTGAAGCTAAGTACTTTTCCACGTCAAAGACCGTTTTTATAAATCTGAACTTTGGCGTGGATTTGAGCGTAGGCCTACGCACGTTCTAAGATCAAATCTGTGCGTAAGCATGCTTTATAAATGAGGCCCCTAGTGTCTGTTGTTGAGAGCCAACCAGGAGAATTTCTGTTTTGCTGGAGTCAAAACAGATTTGGTACTGTTGGAGCAGTGGTAGCCAACCCCATGTTTCCGCAGAATTGCATTTTTTACATTTACATTTTAAGCATTTAGCAGACGCTCTTATCCAGAGCGACTTACAAGATGTGCATTAATACAAGGTAAGAACAATCATAGTTAGCGCACAAGATCAGTGCAGTAATACAGCAATAGACATCATTGCAGGCGTCTGCGTATCATACCTGTAACACTGGGAAAGAAAAGGTTAGTGTTTTTTTGTTTTTTTTTTGTTTTTAAATAGTGTAGAACAAGTAAACAGTGGTGACGACAGATTGACTAGATGGATAGTGTTCAGTGGTAGTGGAGTCTGAAGAGGTGGGTTTTGAGTCTCTTGCGGAAGATTGGAAGTGATTCCGCAGTCCTGACCGATTGTGGGAGGTCATTCCACCAGCGAGGGATCAGGACAGAGAAGAGGCGAGACCGTGAGGAGCGGCTGCCAGGCGCCCGGAGGGATGGGGCAGTCAGTTTGCCAGAGGAGGCGGAGCGGAGGGGTCTGGGCGGGGTGTAGGGAGTGATGAGTGACTGGAGGTATGGGGGAGCAGTACCTCTGGCCGCTTGAAAAGCAAGCACCAGTGACTTGAATCTGATACGTGCTGCGATGGGGAGCCAGTGCAGAGAGAAGAGTAGAGGGGTGACGTGGGTGAACTTCGGCTGGTTGAACACCACTTGGAATTGCTCCAAGAGGTAGCATGTAGATGCTAAAAAGCATTGGGTCCAATACAGAACCCTGTGGTACTCCAGATGTCAATTCAGAGAGGGCGTAGATGTCTTTTCCGATCTTCACAAACTGGGTCCTGTTGGTGAGATATGATCTTAGCCAATCCAGGGCTTTCCCTGCATTGTCAGTGACAGTTTTCAATTGGCTGAAAAGAATGGCATGGTCGATGGTATCAAATGCTGCACTCAAATCTAGTAGGATAAGTATGGAGACATGTCCAGTGTCTGCATTTGATAGTAAGTAATTGAAGACTCTAACGAGGGCAGTCTCCGTACTGTGTAGGGTTGATTGGAACGGTTCGTAGAGACAGTTAGCGCTCAGGTGCGTTTAGATTTGTTCAGCCACTTGGATTTGTTCAGCCATAACACATTCAAGGACCTTAGACAAAAATGGGAGATGGGAAACAGGTCTATAATTGTTAGGCACTGCAGGGTCCAGGTTTAGTTTCTTGAGCAGGGGTAGGATGACTGCTTGTTTCAGTGCAGGTGGTACAGTGCTGCTGGGATCAGTGTGGAATTTCAGTTTTTGACCAGTGAGGTGAGAATAGGATCCAAGTGGCATGAGGTGCCTTTCATATTTGAGATGGATGCGGACACATAGCTTGTTGATACATCAGTAAAAGATAGTAGGGGAGACCCATTGAAACACTCTGGGTTAGTGCACAATTTTGCTCTGTCACTAAGTACTTGTTCTCTGATATTTTCAATATTTAGTTAGAAGAAGTTCCCCATGGTGTTGCAGTCCGTGTTCTGTCCGGCTAGTGTGAAGTCTATTGGGGTGAATAAGATGATCAACAGTAGCAAACAGAAATCTGGGGTCATTTTTCTTCAATCATTTTCCCATACAAGTTTGCTTTTGAGCTCTCTTTGTACAGCAGAGTATGTTGTTTCTAACTTTGTTACAAATATTGTAAGAGACAACCATCCAACCTACTAGCTTAAATAGAGCCATAAGCCTTACATTAAACAACTATCCTTGGACTATATACTTTGAGTGATTTCTAATGAACTAAGATCGATTTTAAAACAATTTCAATCAATGTCACCAATAAAAAAATCTTGTCAAACCCATATTGTTTTTGATTTGATGTAATGTTTTATTCAGAGTAGGCCCTACACAGAACAAAAGTTAGTCATCTAATACATTTTTAAATATCTTTTGGCAACATCAGACCAAAATATATTTTGATAGCCCTTTGAATTGAAATTCCATGATTTTCAGTTTAAGGTATTTACATTGAACTTTTCTTATGGAACTTTTCTTGGAATACACATGAACACAACACATGGCAAAACAATTGACTTCCCATTTTTTTACAACCTGCCATGCTTGAATTAGATCCAAGTACATCTACAATAACCATGCAATTAAATTTTCAGTAAGAATATCTAATGTGGACTCAAATGCCTTTCAGAATAATTTGTGTGCAGCACCACACAACTTAAAAGTGCAAATTTAGTTTTTTGAATATATATAAGCCACATTAAATATGACATATTTTGCATTAGTAACTGTAATGTTTTTTTTTTAAAGGGGAAGAAACCCTTTTCAGCAAACACCAACAAAAATGCCCCCATTTGCGGCCATACCAGATGTTGGTGTCTAATACTGTGTTGGCTTCCTGGTCTAAGGGATGCACACCATGTGTATAGTTTTTGGTTCCACCTGAGCTCTCAATTAACAGCTTTGACTGAGCGGTTAATATAGTTGTTAATTATTAAAACACCTGAAATGTCTACATTTAATCTGCTGTAAATTATTTTAGAAATAAATATGCTGTCATAAGTGTCTGTACTAATAAAGTTGCGTATTTGAAATGTACTTTCCAAATATCTACCATTGAACAAATTTAGGGCAGCTGTCATAATTAAATAAAATTAGTTGCCAGCTTAACTGTCCTAGGCCCCACTGAATAACTGAATAATCGATGAACGCTGCTTCATAGTGGTCTGAATTTCAAAATTGCTTAAGGGGCTCAAATTAATAGAAGCAATGTCTAGAATCACCTCTTTTTGTACTCCTCTATAAGAAACAAACATTTCAAACAGCAAACCTGTGGGAAATATCTAACAACAGATAAATTAAGTGAAGCCGGATCCAGATTGGCATTCTCATCACAGTTCAATCAAACCAAATTAACTGAAATCTCAGCTGGAGTGAAAAACAAGCTTACACAGTGTGTTCCCTAGGACCAGGGCAGGGATACACCCCCCCCCAAAAAAAAAAAAAAACAATAGCATTTGGAGAGCAGAGTGTGTAGTCAGAGTGCAGTGCAGTTCTTGTGCTGGAGAAGTGAGTGACGTCGTAGGAGGAGGGGTGTGTGCGTGTCAGGTGTGGGCGCGTTGGCATGCTGGCAGACTGGTGCTCTATTGGGTGGAGATGAGCCTGACAATCATGTCGATGATGCGGGAGCCGCGAGGGCAGGTGCACAGGTCGATGCTGGGGTTCCGGATCTTGTCCTCCAGCAGCTGATCCAGTTCCCAGCGCAACTCCCTCACCAACTCGGCCACCTGTACCGCAGAGACACCCCCTCAGCATCCTGAAAACAATCCCTTTCGCTACCGCACAGAGACACCCCCTCACAACCTCCCCATTCATCACTGCACGGAGACACGCTTGAGCTTCCAAAATATTGTCCCATTCTCAAACCTTTATTTTGTAACTTTTTTTGGAAAAAAGTACTTAGGATAACGTGCTGCATCTTGAGCATTTTGCTTTTCAAATGGAAATTTTTCCACCCTTATTTCTGTTATTAACCATACAGTGTGGCTGTCGCGGTCATATATTTTTGGTTGACAGTTAACCGTCATAATTTTAACCGCGGTTGACGGTTAAACTTCCCATTATTATTTTGATTATTATTAATTGAATGCTCTTCGCCCAATATTATGTCTGTTCTGCCGTTTTTACATTATTACAGAAGTCACCACTGCATGCCCTGGGTCTTTGCTTAGTAACCATTGTACAAAATATGAAGGCATAATGCCACACATTAATGCAAATATCTCCTGGCTGTGTTCCAATACTCTTGCCTCGTTCTCCTAGTCTACCTTACAATATGTCAGAAATAGACAAGAGGTAGAGAACGAGGAAAATTGTGGTTAAAGGACTTTTAAGTTACAAACGAATGCTCCATGGCCATTGAACAGCATGCAAAACACATGTTTAATATGTTAAATGTTTTGAACATATCAAACATACAACACAAGCTGTATTGATCAGTGGGGTAGCAGTGACAATTGGTAAACCAAGGACTTGATGAGTTATACTTGCCATTATAAATATGAATATAATAAGAAATGAATTCATGATATAATGTAAACGTATGAGTAAATATCAAATGTATTTCGGAACAAAAACAAAATTTGAAACGAATCAATTTTTTTTGGTTTTTGTTGCATTGCATTGAAAACCTAATAATGTGGCCAAAGAAATAAGAATTCTGTGTTTAAAACAGAGTCGGCTCTGGCCGGGAGTGCCACCGGGGCGACAATTGGCTGTCCGCCCCAGGGAGGGGCGCCCCACAGGAGTGGCTCTGGGGTGCCAGAGTTACAGTCGTCGGCTTGGCGAGTGCCGTCTCGGAGGAGACGATACTTCGCCTTCGTCGCCACTGGTCACAGGGCTACGGCAGCTAACTATGAGGGAGGGATTGACCTGAAAATAACGAGTGTAATTGGCTACCAAATTGGGAGAAAAACGGGATAAAATCAGAAACAATTTTTTTTTTTTAATAGCCGTTGCCATGTGAATCCTGAAATGCGTCAAAATAAATGTAACTTCATAAATTCATAATTTATTACATACTGTTCATCATTAGTGAAGCAGATGTACTAAAATATTGAGAAATATCATTCATTTATTCAACATTTTTCTGAAGCCTATATGTAATGCGGTCAGAGGTCCAGTCCTATGGTTTCATGAAACCAACAAGGAGAAGGAGACGTAGGGAAAAAGGAGGACGCAGGCCCTGTCTGCAGCAAGCAATGGTTCATTCATGGTGCGACTTGTTTACAAAGCGGCGTATAGTTCAGTTTGAGCTCACAAGGAAGTGGTCGCAAAACATTCTCGGTGTATCTGGAAGCCCACACCATCTACCGAAATCAAGATCCCAAAGGCTGTACACCTGAATATGATCAAAATTGGCTTAGGCCTCCCGCGTGGTCCAGTGAAGTGGTCGCAAAGACCGGGGTTCAATTCTCGTCTCGCCAAGTGTCGGCTGGAAGCCCACACCAGGGAGGGGGAGGAAGCCGGCGTCTACTGCGTATAAAAGTCCCTGTAAGATCCCAAAGGCTGTAGGACACGGCTGAATTACTGATTGACAAAAATAGCTAATTGGCTACAAATTGGGAGAAAATGGGATAAAATCAGAAACAAAAATTTAAAAAAAAATTTAAAAATAGGCTGGCTTCATCAACAAAACACCATACGTCTAACATAGCCAGCACAGTACTGTGCCAAAGTCTTAGGCAACTCTGAAAAATTCTAATTAAAGCCATTTATCTGAGCAGTAAGTGTTTATTTGGTCGAAAAAATACTATATAACATTGAAGTAAATACAAAGAAACATGAATACAATTAAAAGTAACAAAAACTTCTTGTGTTTTTAAAACAAGTCAGTATTTTGTGTAGCCTCCCTTAGAATGCAAAACTGAAGCAATTCTCTTTGGTAGACTGTCATGCAATTTTTTAAAATCCTGTGGAAAATTCTTCCAAGGTTCTTGCAGGATTTGTCATAACTCTTCTTTTGACTTTGGCTGCTTTTTGTTATTTTCCCTGTTCAAGTGATCCCACACAGCGGGCTTGAAGTCGGGGCTTTGATACTGTGACTGTTTTGACTAGATCCCCTACACTGTTGGCTGAAATGTATCCTCAGACCATGACAGAGCCACCACCATGCTTCACAGAAGGCTGCAGATAGGCATCAATGTACTTCTTGTCAACATACTGGCGTCTTTGTAAACCAAAAATGACAAATTTGGACTCATCGCTCCATAAGACATTCTGCCACTGGTTGTCGCTCCATGCTTTATGGTCTTTCACATATTGCAATCTCTTCTGCTTGTTGCCTTTCCGCAATAATGGTTTCTTAGCTGCAAAACGTCCTACAAGACCATTTCTTGTAAGACTTCTTCTCACGGTCAAAGCATGTACTTTGGTGTCAGATGACTCGGCCAGATGCTGAGCAAGCACTTCATTGGATTTCCTTCTGTCCCTCAAGGAAGTGACCTTGAAGTACTATTCATCAGATGCAGACAGCTTTTTGGGTCTTCCACTGCATTTTCTGTCTACAACTTGCCCAGTTTCTTAACATTTCTTTATGACAGCTTGAACACCACATCTTGAAAATCCGGTTAGGCGGGCTATTGCTCGCTGAGAATTGCCTTGTTGATGCAGAACTATGATTTTATGTCTGCCAAACTGTGTTAGCTTAAGCATTTCTAAACCTCTCCTCGAGGCACCACAGCCATTCCATGTATTTGTTCAATTCCACCACCAGGGAACCAAACCTGTGTTCTTCTAGCCATCTCACAAAATATCAATAACTTTTTGGAAAATACAAGAAATTCTTGTTACTTTTTATTGTATTAATGTTTATTTGTATTTATTCTAATGTTATAGTGTTTTTCCAAGCAAATAAACACTTACTGCCCAGATAAATAGCTTTGATAAACATAATTTTCTAGGGTGGCCTAAGACTTTTGCAGAGTACTGTATAGCAAAAATACTAACATGTTTGTGAAATGAAAGTACTGAATATCGGAGTGTTAAAAAAATAAAAACATTTTTATACATTAAAAGTTGTTCACTCAAACATGAACATGTAATGTTGGTAATCGTGTGACTATTTGCTCTTATTAAATATCACAAGCATATTCATTTTCCCCATATTGTAGGTTAATTATTTGAAAATGAATATGCAACGGTGATTTAATTTTGACCAGTGTCCATGACCATTGGTCAGGAGGTTACGGTGATAGCTCTACCCTACGGACTTTACTAACTCCTGTTATGTGCTTGGCCTCCCAACTGTATGTCTACAGGGGTTGATTGCATCACATCTGTTATAATGGAATCAAATTGGAACATACTCAAGTAAACATTTTCATTCCAAACAAAAGGGGTTAGCCTTCTGAAGACAAGGGGCTTAGCCTTCCGCTCCGAGATGCGTGCCTGTGTTTCGTGTGTGTGCGTGCACGACGCTATGCGTTCACCTGGTGGGACGCGGCGGCGAAGCGGATCCAGCCGTCGTCCAGGGAGACGACAAACTCGCCGTTCTGCAGCTCCACGCTGACCTGCCCCCCTCCAAACAGGACCAGGGGGTACACCGACACCATGCTGCAGTCCCGGATGAACACGCGGCTCGTCTTCACCTTCTCGTGGTACACCAGGTACGGGCTGTCGTAGTGCCTCACCTGAAATGACAGCACTGCGCTCAGACCAGGGTGGGATCAGAGCAGGGCCACCAACTCATCTTTGCCTGTATACCTGCAGGGCCAGTGCTTATGCCAACAGGTGCTGTGTACCTTTAAGAGAATGACCATGTGACATGGGTAGGGGGCGGGACTGCAGTGTATCTCTTTAAGAAGATGAGAATGTAGCGTAGGTTCCCTGTGGAGCCGGAGCTCACCGTGTAGTTGATGGAACAGGGGTGCACGTGGACGCAGCCGTCATTCTTGGTCATGAAGCGAAGCTCCTCTGCCTTGGGCTGCATCTTCACAGCCCCTTTACTGGTCAGTTTGTACTTCCCCTGGGGGGCCCTCACCTAGCAGAGCATAGTGGCTTAGAAAAAGGTGAGTCTACAAAACACGCACGCACGCACGCACGCACACACACACACACACACATGCACGCACGCGCACGCACACATACAGACACAGATACACACACACTCACAAGACTCACAAGACTCACATCCTCCAACAGTTAGTCTCTTTTTAACACATTTCACATTATTTACTGCTTGTTTAAGTGCAAATCCTGTTAATCTGGGATCCTCTTTGATGAGCTGAAGGTAGTGATAGATCGCCACATACAGAACTGAGGCGCGGAGGATGCTGGGAGCTCACCTGGACTACATTGGGGTAGAGAGCAGCACACAGCATGGCAGACATCAGCTTGATGTTGTCCGAGTTCAGATTGGCCTGGGAGAGGAGATGGGAGAGAGTGACCTCTGATTCACTCACAACTAAAACCCAACTAAAAACGAACTAAATGTGCACAACTACAACCCAACCCTCAACCTTTGACACCACAACCACTCCACCCCTGGACTGCTGCAGTTTCTACGGCCTTTCATTCACACTAATCAATGGCTTAACCAATCTGAATGAGTTTGCTTTCCCAGTTAAGAGACTCTTCGGCTATGTACACACAGACTTCTGTTGGCTCGACAGTTGTACTTGGCTCTCGCTGTGACTGATGCGAGCATTCTGCTATGTTGACAGTTGATGCCAGCGGCGCTTCTGCTGGAGTTGGTCTCATATGACACCGTCAGGCTCCCAAAAATATTGCGTCATCGTAGTCTTTATAATCATTATCATCATTTTCAACAGCTTGCTCAGTGTTTATTGTGTAGCTATCACAATGTCTCAGACGTCGGCTTTGACAGACCGCGTGAGCACGTGCAGCGATTTTGGCCGATGCCATCCACGCTCGTTTGCTGTGTGTGAAATGGGGTCTTTGCAGTTTAGGGACGGCTGGAAGCTCCTGCTGGATTGGGATCCTTCAGGACAGGAGTAGGGCTTCCAAGCTGCTCCTTTACCAAACACAAGCAACTGTTTGATATTGACTACAGCACTACCGACAACTCGGAAATCACCACAGGACAAGGCAGCGGATAACGTAGCAGTCTAACGCACCCTATTTTGGCTGGTCCGATATGGTGTGCGCTGCCTGTCAGGGATGCGGTTCAAAACCCATCTCTACAAGAGTGGCCCTGGTTGTCAGCCCCCATCTGGGGGATCTGAGAGCCAAACTCTGCCCCAGTGGGAGGTGGGAGGGTGAGCTGGCTCGGGTCTGCCGTGAAGCACGTAAGGAGTCTCCAGAATGTGGGTGGGCGAATTCCGTCTCGAATGAAGCAGAGTTCACTGCCCTCTGAAAATTAGCTTGCCTTGTAGAGACGAGTGGCGGACCCATGTGGGGAGGGTAAATCAAAATATATAGAGGGTGTAATTGGGAGAAAAACAGGAAAAAATTGGAAACAAATAAAAAAAAAATGTAAAAATAAAATAAAAAAGGAAATCACTACAAGACGGCAATGCGCTGCGTCAGTCACAGCGTTCTGACCATCGCCTTACCTCGAAGCCCGTGGCCTCCACAATGCCGTCCGTCCCTTTGGAACACATTCGCTCGATAACCCTGGCTTTCAGACCCTCCTTCACGAAGCCAATGTCCGACAGCAGCTCGGCAAACTGCCTCTTCAGGCTGGCAATCTCCTGGAGACCAAAAACAATTTTGCAGACAAAAACGCACGCAAAACACACTAGGGAACCTGCACAATATACACTTGCTTAACCCTCAGGAGTCAAGCCCTGAACACACCCGTTAATTATGAATTAATATCGTCTGAACGATACGTCATAGAGACACGTAAACACTCTAAGCTTTGCAATGGCCCCTGAACCAAATCTCTAGGCCAATCAGCCCAATCTAGAGTGGCGGTAAGGACCATAAACAGCTGATGTGGATCCACAGCTGATGTGGATAAGCTACAGTCTTTTTCATTTTACTTTAGCTTAGTCCTATCGCTTTGTTTCCAGCTCTCCAAGATCCAACAATCACTCAATCTACCATCTAGCCCAAAAAACGGAATCAACAGTCAGAACGCAGCCCTGCCGTGCCAGGCGTTACTCCACCCACTCGATCCCCTGCTCTCACTACTGTGAGAGGATTCTCACCTGGAGTTTATTGTTATTGGTTGGTGGGACAAGATTCTGAACTGGAGCTTATTGTGATTGGATGGTGGGAGAATTTTCTGAACTGGAGCTTATTGTGATTGGATGGTGGGAGAATATTCTGAACTGGAGTTTACTGTGATTGGATGGTGGGAGAGAATTCTCACCTGGAGTCCCCGCCCAGACAGGAAGTTCTCCCTGCAGTACAGGAAGCCAGCCTGGTTTCCGTTCTTGGCAGCAGCACACCATCCCTGCACAGGGTGGCAGAGTGCATTTAGGGTAGTGCTTGGCCTTGCACACAGTAGGCATGTTTGGCAAACAGTTTGGAATCGACTAAAGTAATCCAAGATGATTTAAACAAAATCCAAAAATGGGCAGATACATGGCAGATGACATTCAATATTGCTAAATGTAAAGTTAAGCATGTGGGAAATAAAAACATTAGACAGGAGTATTTTATGGGAGGAGAAAAGTTAGTAGATGTTAAATTTGAAAAGGACTTAGGAATTGTAGTTGATCAAAGCCTATCTGCATCAAAGCAGTGTGCTACAGCAGTGAAAAAAAGCCAACAGGATGCTGGGATACATAGCAAAAGTATTGAGTATAAAACAAAGGAGGTTATATTAATGTTATATAATGCCTTTGTCAGACCGCACTTAGAATACTGTGTGCAGCTCTGGGCACCGCACTACAAGAAAGATATAGAAGCTCTTGAAAAAGTCCAAAGAAGGGCAACTAAACTGATACCTGGTATGAAAGGTAAAAGTTATGATGATAGACTTAAGGCACTCAATCTATTTAAACTTAGCAAACGGAGACTTAGGGGGGATTTGATTGAGGTTTTTAAATTCCTAAAAGGGATTAACAAAGTAAAATACCAAAGATTTTTTAAGATAAGTGGGGTCAGCAGAACAAGAGGCCACAGGTGGAAATTAGTTAAAGGCAAATTCCGCACAGATATTTGGAAGTTTTTTTTTATACAGAGAGTTGTCATTGCCTGGAACAGCTTGCCAGGTCAGGTAGTAGAGGCAGAAACTCTGGGCTATTCAAGTCCAGGCTAGATGTAGTACTAGATACTCTTTAGATTAGGACATGATGAGCCTAGATGGGCCGAACGGCCCGTTCTCATCATTATGTATTCTTATGTGAGCATACAGAGTGCCACCCACGGGCGTATCGTGCCTATGTGTTTTACAGCCCGTTATTCAGGTCTGCGGCCACCTTATGAGCAGAACGGGTGAGCTTGTTTCTGTTGTGAAGCCATTTAAGGGCTGAAACCTACAGGTAGCCTCCTCTACCCTTGAGAGAAATAAAGCATATATTGGCAGACGTGAGGAGGAGGGCGGCCACTCAACGCTGTGGCCGGTCGCGTTGCTTGCACCTTGTATGCCTGCAGCAGGGCCAGATGGTCACTGTTGGCCAGGCGAAGCCCAGCTTCCGCACGTTGGCCTCCTCACGCTTGTCCCAGGGAGATACCTGCGTTTTGGCGGGAAGAGGGGGAGAGAGGAGCTTAGTGAAGAGAGGCAGAACTATTCCACCCACTTTCCACCCCTCTCTCTTCAAACACACACTCTTTAAGAGATGGTTAAAGATGATTTTTTTTATCCAAATACGGTGATTTCAGCAAATGGATGAAAAAGACATCACAATGTTGTATTCTTGATCACATTAATTAACTTAAAAAATGAATAAATGACACTGAATGTGTGTGTATGACGTGTTAGAAAAGTAGGACTGGATTTCACACTATTTTTGAAATAGTGGTTTGTGGGAGCACCCGTATTGGCTGGTCCTTTACAAGTGTAAGTGCCTATCACGTTTTGCGTTTTGGTCTTTGTTGCTACTATGGGACACGGCGAGGCCCTTACGAAAGGGGACTTGAAAGCGAGGCTGGCCGCGATGGTGAGGGCGGGGTCCAGGCAGCGGAAGATGGCGCCGAACAGCATGAGCTTGCCGATGCGCACGTCCACGGGCAGGCAGGCCAGGTGGTAGCCCAGGGGGGTGAGCTTCTCGTCCGGTGTGAGGGCGCCCAGGTCCTGCAGCCGCTGCTTGGCGGCGTCCAGGCTGTCCGGAGAGGGCGGCTCGATCAGACGGCAGAACACTGACTCCAGGGAGCGATCGGCAAACAGGTCCAGGATTTTGATCCTGCGAGACGGGAGGGGGATGAGGTTTTATGGGCTGCCTGCGTTGGACCAGGTGGGGGGTGGGGGAGCTGAAAAGGGTCAGCAGGAGGAGCGGCAGGGTCCTGACCTGAGGCACAGCTGCTCCAGGGGGACTCTCTGGATCTCGGGCAGCTGCTGCTCGGCCAGCTGGTGTGCGAAGCAGTGGCTGGTGAAGAGGTGGAAGCAGACCCCTGAGGCCACGCGGCCCGCCCGGCCCTTCCTCTGCAGGGCGTTGGCGCGGGACACCCACGAGTCCTCCAGGCTCTCCATGCTCTTGGTGGCATCGTACCTGCGGGCCGGGGGGGGGCCTGTCAATCACGGGCCACAGAGGTGGAGGGGGAGGAGGAAGAGGGGGGGGGAGGAGGGGAGGAGGGGGGGAGGGGGTAGGGGGTGGGGAGAGGAGCTCTCCGTGCTGTTAGTGACATCGTACCTGCGGGCCGAGGAGCCGATCACTCATGGACCACAGAGAAAGAGAGGGATGGGGAGGAGGGAGGAGGCAGGGGGAGGGGGAGAGAGGAGGGGGCAGATCACCTCTTCTCCTTCATTTTGCCCGAGTCCACCACGTACACCACGTCATCGATGGTGACGGAGGTCTCGGCTATGTTGGTGGAGATGATGATTTTGGTGACGCCCTCGGGCGGGCGCTCGAACACGGCCTGCTGCTCCTCATTGGACAGAGAAGAGTGAAGCGGGTACACCACACACCTGCAGGAAGTTATTAGTCACTCTCAATCAATCAATCAATCAATAAATCAATACATCAATCAATCAGTAAAATCAATCCATACATCAAATCTGCCAAGCCTGAATGGCACAATTAGTTCTGAATATGCTGACTCCAGCTTTGCATTTTTCTGAATTCTGCGGACACACTGTAATCCATTTACCCTGCTGCATTCACACTGGAGCAGTAGGCAGCGATCACCCATTGCGTGCTACTGTACCTACATCAATAGCACACAACACAGACTTTGGTTACCCCATACACGCAGCGGCGCGCTGTCGCCCCTGGTTATTTCATACCTCCTGCATTTCCTGTTGTTGAACATCCTGTTGGACTGCAGCTGCTCGTACAGCATCTTGATCTCAGCCAGCCCTGGCATAAACACGAGGACAGCGCCTGCAAGGCAGGATTGGAACAGTGTCACGCGACCGCATTTCCTGTCAGTATAGCACTGCCTCGTGGAATGCCCTGGATTGAACCACATCTCTCTCGCACGGGGAGCTGCAGAATGTCCATGGCGGTGTCGGTGCGTCACCTGGGGGGTAGCCGTGGTCTCCGTCCACGATCCACTCCAGCAGACTCTCCACCAGGTCCATGTTGATCTTATCCAGGTCCATGGCAGATATGGTCTTCAGAACAGACTTCTTGGTGTCTGTTTTTAAAGCACAGATCCATAAATCACTCAAAACGCATTCGATAGAGCACACAGCAGAATTCTCAGTGTCTGCTTCTGAAATGCAGATCGATCAATCAATCAATCAATAAAAAAAAAAATTGCTTGATATAGCCCACATAAGAAAATAATCGTCACACAGATTCAAAGATTGAATTTATAATTTTATTTTTTTGTTTCAGATTTTCCCCCAGTTTTTCTTTTTTCTCCATATTTAGTAGCCAATTATACCCTCCCCCACAAACTCGCCTCTGCGGGACGAGCTAATACCTCAAGGCAATGTTCACCTCCTCAAAGATGGAACTCGCCCAACCCTGTTTATGAGGTCGCCCTAAACTTGGCGAGCTCGTGCCAGCTCATCCTACCCCCTCCCCCAGGGGGCAGACTGCCAAACACCGTCTCCGATTGGGGCTCCCCACCAGGGCTGGTCTGGTACAGTCGGGTTTCGAACCACGACTGTGATAGGCAGCTCACACTCATAAAGGACCAGCCAATACGGGTGCGTTAGACCGCTACCCTATCGGAGGCCCCCAAGATTGAATTTCTAATAAACGTTTCGCAAGATATCGAACAGGAATGCTTTGGCGAGTCGAGGATCCTTGCCTTTGAATCTGATGGAGAGCTCCTGCAGAGTGAGCTGCTGGTCAGGGATGGAGGCCTTGACAAAGTCCTGATTCTGGAAAGACATGCAGGACCACACGTCCTCCTCCAGCTGGTCCACCGTCGTCCTGCTAGAGCTCCCCCTGCTGGCCTGGGGGCCCTGCTTCCCTGAGCGCATGAAGGGGCTGCCGTCCTCTATAACGTACCTGTGCGAAGACCAGACAGCAGACACGGCAGTGTGACTGACACCATCATTGGCAGTCATGTCAGTCAGTTTAACATCATAACAAAAGGCCTTCATACGAAGATGGCCTGATGTCGTACTTTGTCTTGGCAATGGCATCTTCAAGGAAAAACTGGTCCACGGGAAATGTGCGTCCTGGAAGAGAGGAAGCTCTGCTTAATCTCAGAACGAGGTGTGAAGGAACAGTGTCCCCATCGGTACAGGTGACATTTTGCTTTAAAAAATGTCACCTGAGATGTCTCGAGAGAGATTTGTTTCAATGTGACAAATTGCCCCTCAGGGATTAATGAAGTTGTATTGTATTGTATTGTATTGTATTTACGCTCATCAATGAATGCATTATCTTACTGGCTGCATATACATTTTACATCTACGTTTTGCACATTTAGTGGACGCTCTTATCCAGAGCGACTTACAGCTGTGCATTTGCAAAGTGCATTTAAAATGGCAAGAGCAATCACAGCTAGATCGAGACATCGGTACAGCACTACAACAATACAGCGGACGTTGTCGTAGATGGATGCGCACCGCACCTATAAAACAGAGCAGAGTGTGGCTGCCGGGTGCCCCGAAGGGACAGGAGGCAGAGCAGGGGGGTCTAGGGTGTGAGGTGTGATGGAGGTACTAGGGAGATGGGCAGATAGGTGCTACCTGGTATGTGGATGGTGTTGCAGTTGTAGTAGTACTGAGGGGGTACCTGGGATGTGGATGGTGCTGCAGTTGTAGTAGTACTGGGAGAAGAGCTCTGCGTTCAGCGTGGCGCTCATCAGGATGATCTTCAGGTCAGGCCGCTGGATCATCAGGTCCTTCAGCACCAGGAGCAGGAAGTCACTGCCAGAGAGAGCGGTGACATCAGCACCGCCGAGTCCCCCGATTCTCAAGCGCTAACCTTCAGCACCTTCTCTCCCCCGAAGCCCCCCTCCCCCTACCCCAGTACATGAGTCGCTCTAGGGCAGGGGTGGGCAATTCCGGTCCTGGAGGGCCGGTGTGTGTGCAGGTTTTGGTTTTAACCAATTACCCTGGCTCAATTAACTAATTAGCTGTACGCATTAATGCCGGTTCACTCTCATTAGATTACAGTAAACATTTCATACAGGGACACAAGAACAGTCTTCAGCTGTCACTCAGGGGCGTATCAAGAAATGTAGCTAAAATGTCAGATCACGTAAATGATTGGGGCTAATTAAATCATTAAGAGCAGAAGTTGGCATGAAATCCAGAAACGGATACGGCCCTCCTTGCCCACCCCTGCTCTAGGGTCACGAAGGTCAGGTGAACCTCCGCGGGGCGAGGCGCCTACCTCTCCTCGGTGCGCTCGTGCACCTCGTCCACGATGACGTGGGTGACCCCGGGCAGGTCGGCCTCCCCCTCCAGCCTCCGCAGCAGCACCCCGGTGGTACAGTACAGCAGTCTGGTGGCCGACGACTGGAGGTCAAAAGTGTGTTAATGCCGGCTCTCAGTGCGCAGGGGAATCCACGATCACACATTTCCGCCACATCAGCGATGCGGTTAGCGCGTCCTGGGAGCACTTTGCATTATGTGCGTTTTATTAAGAAGATGTTTCTCCAATGGCAGCCCGTGGCGAGACTGCTTCCTGGGCCCAAAATGCCACATTATCATCGGTTGTCTGTGGCTCAGTTGGTAGAGCACAGCGTCAATCCCCACTGGGTCCACATATACTGAAAATGTATGCATTCACTACTGTAAGTCGCTTTGGATAAAAGCGTCTGCTAAATGGCGTATATTATTATTATTATTATTATTATATTATCATGGGGCCAATAGTGTTCAGCCAATCACTGCCCTGGCCAGTTAATATATGCTTCATTGGTCCTGTCCTGTCCATGCGCTGTGGCGTGGTATACGGGTGCATGCTGGGATGTAGTGTGGTGTGCAGGTGCATGCTGGGACACAGTGTGATGCACAGGTGCATGGTGGAACGCAGTGTGGTGTACAGGTGCATGTTGGGATGCAGTGTGATGCACAGGTGCATGGTGGAACGCAGTGTGGTGTACAGGTGCATGTTGGGGTGCAGTGTGGTGTACAGGTGCATGCCGGGACGCAGTGAGACTGACCCTCACGGTCTCCAGGCGGATCTGGTAGCCCACGGAGTACCCCAGCCTCTCGGCACGCTCCTGCGCCACCCTCTCGGCCACGGTGATGGCGGAGATCCGGCGCGGCTGCGTGCAGATGATGTTAGCCACCTGGTCCGCCCGGCCCTTCAGGGAGGCGTCCAGGATGAACTGAGGGACTTGCGTGGTTTTTCCGCACCTGAGGGCGGCGAAATGTAAACAAAATGTAAAAAAGCACCGCGGCTACTGCTCTGGAGACAGGAGTTACTGAACAGCAGAGTTACAGAACAGCAGAGTTAACAGAACAGAGTTTTAACACGGCCCTCACCCGGTCATTCCGCTTACGACCAGGACTTGGCTCTTGTTCAGAAGGTCCAGAATGTTCTCTCTCTCCTGCCAAGCCGGGAGCTTCTGCCTTTGTTGGAGCATCGAGAGAAACCGCCTGGAGGACTGAGTAGGATTGCGTCACGGTAGAAGTTTAACAGTAAATTCCAACGCGACAGACTGTTGCATTCAGATGAGTATTGTGACACTGAGGAGTATACCATGCCCTGACTGACGGAAGGTAGGGGGCGCGTCCCAAAAAGAGCAGAATGGCAAAATGAAAATAAAGAAGAGAAAAAGAAGAAAAGAAAGCAAAGCAGTAAAGAAAACCGAGCATATTACGCCATTTACCTTTTTATCAAAACATTGATAGGATCCTGAGCCTTGTATGTGGGGTTATGTGTATGTGTAAATGATTGTCTACATATGTTCAGTCTATACTGTGTGTAGAGCTGATTGTGATGCAAGGCAGATTTCAGAGAAATCGAACAATAAAGCATTGTTGTCATATCGTATCATACTGTTCGATAGCCTGAAGGGGGTCATGACACCACTAAAGTGTTTGTCGTAGTTGAAATAAATTAAATGGAAATAAAATATGGCTACCTATTATTATAAAGGAACAAAAAAATCATATTCAAATCTCTCTGCTGTATTCCCTTTTGTTGTTTAAAAACTGATGTTTCCTCACCAATAATGTATGTTGGTACTTCTGCAGTATGCAGTGTCCAGTGCACATGATATTATTTAGCACCACACAGCTGTTGTGCATCGGGCTGGTTCCTTGCTTTAGCGGCTCGCCCGTTTACCTGCTTTCTGCGGAATTCCCTGCACAGTTTGCCGTTCTCCTGCACGAAGCCCTCCATCTGGGTCTCGTACTTCCTCGCCATCTTCTTCTTCAGGTGGACGTAGCTCTCGCTCTCCACTGGCACCTGGGCCATCTCCTCATTCTCCTCCTGGTCGTCCAGCTCATCCTGCTCCTCTTCCACCTCTGGAAAAGGAGCCTCCTTCACTGAGACGCGCGTACACGCGCACATGCAACGCACACGCATGAACGCACCACAGACATACCAAGACAAGGACGCACAAGCATACACAAACACACAAACGATAAAGAACATAAGAACACATAATAACGAGAATGGGCCTTTCAGCCCATCTAGTCTTGTCATATCCTAATCTAAAGAGTATCCAGTACTACATCTAGCCTGTACTTCAATAGCTCAAGTGTTTCTGCCTCAACTACCTGACCTGGCAAGCTGTTCCAGGCATTGACAACTCTCTGTGTAAAAAAACGAACGAAAAAAATGTCCTAATATCCATGCGGAATTTGCCTTTAACTAATTTCCACCTGTGTTCTGCTGATCGAACTTATCTTTAAAAAAATCTTTGGTTTTTAGGAATTTAAAAACCTCAAACAAATCCCCCCTAAGTGTCAGTTTGCCAAGTTTAAATAGATTGAGTGCCTTAGGTCTATTCCATAACTTTTAACTTTCATACCAGGAACCAATTTAGTTGCCTTTCTTTGTACTGTTTCAAGCGCTTCTATATCTTTCTCGTAGTGTGGTGCCCATAACTGCATACAGTATTCTAAGTGAGGTCTGACAAAGGCATTATATAATATTAATATAACCTCCATTGATTTATACTCAATCCATTTTGCTATATATCATAGCATCCTGTTGGCCTTTTTCACTGCTGTAGCACACTACTTAGATGCAGATAGACTTGAAGACTAATTACTATTTTTTCTCCTCACATAAAATACTCTTGTCTTATATTTTTATTCCTCACATGTATAACTTTACATTTAGCAGTATTGAATGTCATGGATTGTTTAAATCTCTAACTATTTAGTAAAATCCCTATCAAGATTTTATGTATGCAGGACTGCACTGTCTACAGCACCTAGTGATAAAACCTGTCACTCTTTGTACAGCTGAACCCACTGGAAATATTATTCTCAACATTTTAACAATGAGCCTGTCATGTGCTACTTTACTTTTTGAGACTAACTATCAGCACACACAATCATCACCTGGTTCAAGAAGTGTCAATAACAAACAGAACATTTGGACTCAAACGCGATCTTTGATAAAATCTCTGTAAAATGCATAGAGGTTTTATTCTTAACTCAGCACTAACCTGGCAGGCGGCAGTAGAAGTGGTGGTTTGGACTCAGCGTTGTTACTTAGCACAGGTTTAACTCAGCACTAATGAGGCGGCTCTGGTGGTGATGTGCTGGTGTTGATGCTCTTGGTACTCCTGGTCTTTGTGGCAGTGGCAGTGACAGTGGGGGGCGGGGCCACGACAGGGGGCGGGGAACTGTACTTGTGGTGGTCGGCCGACAGCAGCTCCTTCATCCTGCCCTCGTCCTCAAAGCAGGTTATCAGCGTGTACACCACCGGCTCCCCAGCCCGGGCCGCCGACAGCGCCTCCCCGAACAGGAGCTCCGTTATGAAGAGCCGGCCGGCCGGCCCAAGCCGCTCGTCGTTGGTGCTGAAAGCCAACAGCGGCGGCTGGAAGGGGTAGCGGTTCCCCTTGGGGAAGCGGACCTCCAGCTCGTACTCGGGGGGGGAGTAGCTGCTGAAGCCGGGCTGGCTGGGGCCCGCCGGGTCCGGGGGCGGTTTGGAGTCCGCCGGGAGCTGGTGCTTGAATTTGCACTTGGCCCCGAATCGACACCCCATCCCCTTCAGGTAGAACCTGCACACGTCCTTGAGCTGGGCCTTGCTCTGCTTGTGAGCGGCCCGCTCCTCGGTGGCGCCCAGCGCCTCGGTGACGTGCTGCAGGTCCAGGGAGACGGTCCACACGCTGTTGGAGATCCTCTCGGTGAAGCGCTCGCCGTAGATGGCGGTGAGCGCCAGGACCTCCTCCTGCCGCTGCGCCAGGCACTCGTCCATGGGGACGGCCCGCGGCCACTCGGCGGCCGTCGCCTGCGCACCGTACCGCTCGGTGAACACCTGCTGCAGCAACTGCTCCAGCGTGGCCCCCACCTCGCCCGTCCCCGCCTCCAGCGCCTGTCTGCTGCGCTCCCTGTCAAAGCCATATCTGCACACAACAGCACCGTGTCACAAAACAGGCCTATTCAATGACTTCTTATTGGGGGCCAAAATGTAAAAACAAAAATTGCAGGTGGAACATTTTCCATTCCGAAGTGGAAGGGGAGGGGGTGTGTGGGGAGTAGAGGGTGATGAATCACTGAGCGGTAACGTTTGAAACGTATTTGCTTTCAATGCGTCAGAACCCATTTAAGTTTCAGTTTCGTTTCGTTCCTTTACAAATGTACTTGCTTTCATTTTAAATGCGTGATGTGAATGCTACTTCTGTGGGCCGGCCGAAAGCACTATGCGGCCCACAGGCTGCCAGTTTTATAGCCCTGTCATAAACCTTTTAATTATTTCCTTTCTTCGCCCTGGGTGTTTACAGTGGAGTCCAAAGGTGATCCTCAGCACAATGGGAAAAAGTTTCCCTTTTTTTGAACATTTCATAAATGACATATTTTATAGTTTTGGTTCTAAAAACCTGTCTGGTGGTTCACACTACACTGGGTAATACTGTGATCGCTGTATTATAATTGTATATTGTAAGGTATATTGTAATTATCATAGTGAATTGTACTATTTAGAATACGTTTGGGCGCCCCCTGCAGTAGAGCACTTTGTAACAAATCAAAAGAAATATGGGAACTTCACTGCTCAAGACACCACACAGAAACAAGGCAGCCTCTTGCAATCCTGTATGCAAAGTTTCCTAACTGTATACAAGACTTTTCCATCTTGTATCGATGAAACCAAACAGAACCAATGAAACCAAATGGAAATAAAAGTCCCTTTGACCAGGCTCCAGTGTAGGGAGAGGACAGGTGACAGTACCTGCACAGCCGACCCACAGCGAACAGGGAGACCGCAGTAACCGGAGAGTGGCGCTCCTCCTCAGAGTCCGGCTCATACACTGTGCTCTCAGAAAACTCCACCGGGTCGTCGTGGGTCTCCCAGAACTGCCCTTCCTCGCGGTAATCCAGCTCGTCAAACTCCTCCTCCCCCTCCTCCTCCGCCTCTTCTTCATCAATCTCTGAACCCGAGTACCTGAGAAGGGAAAGACAGATTAGAGAGCTGAACACCATGTCACCTGCCAGTCAAACACTGAGAAAGAGGCAGAGACAGAGGGTGAGAAAGGGAGAGACAGAGGGTGAGAATGGGAGAGACAGAGACAGAGAGTGAAGAAAGGGAGAGTGAAGAAAGGGAGAGACAGACAGAGACAGAGAGAGAAGAAAGGGAGAAGTGGAAAATCTCCCCACCAGACCTCATGGTATAAAGGCCTCCTACCACACAAGACTCCTCACCTGTCCTCCCCAAACTCCTGTGTCTGCAGCTCACGTAGTAGCTCCATCACCTGGACCTGGTTTTCGGAGGTCATGTGTATTCTCTGCATGGGCATCTGGGGCAGGTCAGACTTTGGCCTGGGCCTGGCACTGGCGTTGCTACTGTTGTACTCTGGTCTCGGCCTAGGCCGTTCGCTCTGGAAGGCCTTGGGCAAACCTCTCCCGCTGCCACGGCCCCTCCCATTGGTACTGCCCCTCCCACTGCCCCTAGTCCCTCCTCCTCGTCCTCGTCCTCGTCCAACGCTGAACCCACGTCCTCCACTACCCCTGCTTCTGCCAGAAGAGGGTCTATGGACAGGATACAATTTAAAAGACTTACACTTACACGCTTACACGCACGCACAGATTCTGTGACTGCCAAGCTTTTCCTTTGGAGGGGCTTCATTTTCCTACCTGCTTGGACGGCTGGGTCCTGTATCCAGAGAAAAGTCATCGCCATCGTCCCAACCACTGCTAGTTGCTTTCCGACCAACCCCCTCCTCCTCCTCCTCCTCCTCCTCCTCCTCCTCCTCCTCCTCCTCCTCCTCCTCCTCCTCCTCCTCCTCCTCCTCCTCTTCCTCTTCCTCTTCCTCCCCGCCGCCTCTGGGTTTGTTGAAACGCCCTCCACCCCTGTTGGGCTTGCTTCTTCTCCCACTCATTTCCACCCTCTCCCTTTTAAAAAGAAATCCACTGTTCAGTAATGACATCGGTTGCAGTCAGCCATAATACCACATTTACTCATGTTTAACAGCATTGTTTTAATCAGCCTGTTTCAAAGAGCATGCAATTTTCTTAATGCTCATCATTGCGCAATACCGATCTAAATGGAATTTAAAAAAAGTTATGTAATGTAGTTATGTACAATCTAATAATCAATAAAACTTTTCAGACTAGTGCTATTCATCACAGACCACTATAGCTACCTGCCCTAAGCATTAGTTACCGGTATTCTTCTCGTCCCAAAACTTGATTAGACTGTGATAAATATGTAGCTTGCTAGCAATTTGAAGAGGTCTACTCAGATTGGAATAAACTATTCTCATCAGTTACCTTACACACCCTAACCGGTCATCTAGTCAGTCAGCTACAAATACGAGTAACGAAAAGACAGTCCATAGCCTGTTCTATCACTTGTCATGGTTCAATCACACTTCTTCTCTCCCATGACAGTAAGCCAGACAGAGCTAGCCAGCGAAGTTAGGTAACTACAGTAGCTAACCATGCCGCTCACAACGCTTATGGTTGTGGTTAAACATTGTGTAATTTGATACAATTATTAGCTAGTTCGATAAACAATTTATACGGACGACGTAGCTATCACAGCCTCTATCAGGACGTAGCAAAACGTGTCTCTGCTGAGTGATAGCGAAGCAACGCAGCTAGTCCTTAGCCATGTACGTCATTACCTAGCAATCTGGACTTCCCATCTATCTAGCAGCCGGCTTTTTTTTCAATAGAGTAACGTTAGACGTGTACAATAAACCTGTTTCATCGGCAGTCGAGTTTTAACATATAGTCACATTTCTTTCAATTACAAATGAAACTACCCCCCACCCAGTTTAAAAAAACACACCAATAACCTGTAGCTTTGGTATCTTTCTTTAGCTAGAAAGAATCTTCTAACCTTTCTCTTTCTTCTCGAGTCCACTGGTACTTCTGCGACTCTCTCATTGGCCAGCGTCAGGCAAGGTCAAAGGTTTCAATTCCGGTTAGGCATGTTTGCTGTTACTATGGTGATGGTTTGTAAACCGGGATGTGTTCGTCAAGCAAAACGTTAACGTTCTGCTACGAATGAGTTGAGATTGGCGACAAATTAGATAACGTTATAATTAATCGACATCATTCATTTGTAAATAATAACACATAGCTAAGTACAATGTTTTTTTAATAATAAATATATAAAAACAATAACTTTTTTCTCTAACCAAGGAAGTTTATATTTTAATAAGCCTTGCTTTAACCAGGACTTAAATTGCTCAGGCAATCCATGGTGTAAAGTAGGTAACGCTAGGTTCTGCAGTTGTCTCACTCAGCGATTGCATTGAATACACTGATTCAATGGTTTATTGAATTATCCTCACCCTTTGGCCAGATTTAGAAAACTATTTAAAAAAATCTGAAGTGAATGGGCTATTTTCTTTGCTGTCTTTCATTGCCTGAAACAGTGATGATTCTTGTCAGACTGAAGTTGCACAAATTACTGTGCTGTGTGTGGCTGTGAACATGCCAGATCCAATCTGTGGAAGGCCATTTGACCCCTGCGGTTGTCTTGGCTTATGACTACTTGTGTCCACAGTAGCACGTGCCTCTCTCTGCCCCTGGGCCTCCATGGGAGCATTGATTCATCTTGACATTGACCTGCAAGTGGTAATGGTTGCAGTGCTTATGACTCATTAACTGGTGGAGAAAATATAATTGTATCTGCATGCCCGAGTCCACCAGAACTGGGACTTTGTTCACAGTGAGGCCTGTATTTTTGCTGAAACATTGTGACCTTTGACAAAACACAAATCTTTTGTTCTGGCTTGAAGTAGATTTTCATTCCTGATGTTCTGCCACTGTGGTAGACTAGGTACAAGGCTTGAGCTTGTGACATTAGTAATAAGGCATACATGACATACGTTGCAGCATAACATACAGTAGCTCCCTGATTTCTGGGAGTAGTTCCAGCAGAAGTAAAAGGGATGAGTGTTAACTCCAGTAATACAGAAGAGAAACCGTCAATGGACAGGGTTTTTTTAGTGATCAAAAAACCTGCTGAAAGACATGCTGTACAATAGTTCATTATTGTGTACAAGAATAGACCACACTTTTGTGGCTTTGTTTTTGTTGTTGTACAAAATATAAATATATGACAAGGAACGTCAGGAAAAGGGTTTTGCTGGACATAGAAAGTACACATCAAGTCATAGGCAGTAAAAGGCAGATTTATAATGTTTAGGATGTCCAATCAAACACTAGCTCTGGCATTTAACCACCCAATCAATGTACCTTTTAATTTACCTAGGATCTCAATAAATGTTTCCAACTGGTATGATGTGTGCTTCCTCCAACACCAGGCATGAGGCCCCACACACCCACCTGCACTGTGCATCTGTGATTCCCTTTAGTTCAATTAGTCCTGTCACAACTTTGTTTGAGTCATTTAAAGTTGTTCCAGATCCAGGCATAGTTTATAGCATACCTAATACTGCAGCATTTCAACGAGGAAGATTCAGTCACAGTTCCAAATACTCTGGTTTACTGAGCAGAATAACACAGAATACTGTTGGCCAAGGCCTACTGACAAGGATTACCAAAGGCTTGACAGCCTTTGCTAACGTGGGTAGCTGGCTAGCTAAATGCATCAGAGATATACTACACTGCCGTTGTGGTTTCAATTCATGTGCGCAACCTTTTTTTTTTTTTTTCTATTCACCTGATACATTTTTTTAGATTGTTAACCTCTTCAAAAATAGCATGCTGTATTCACATGATTGGCCTCTTCGAGTTTATTAATGATTATGGGTATAAAAATGTATAAAGATATTGAAATAATATTTGATAAACTACATCCCAGGTTTGAATTATAGAATGGGAGGATTTATTGATACATTCAACAGAGCTTTCAGTCAAATTATTTTAAAATATTGAGGAACTTTTTATTATCTTATATTATTATACTGTATATGGTTGCTATCATTATGTTATTTACAGTTGCTTGGGTTTGTTTTGTGTTATTGTTTGCGATTTTGCGGTATTAAGTGGATGTACTTTTTCTAATGTGTTCATGCATGTATTTTGTTTTGTATATTTTTATTTTGTAATACTTTTTTAATGTTTTAAATAAAAACAGTTTATTGGGGACAGGTATTGCAAATTAACCTTTGGCTATAAACACTGATGCTTGAATTTTCAACATTGTTTCAACAATGCTTTTGCTATGCCCCTGACAAATTAAATAAATACATATTTTTAAAGTGTGCTCTACAAGGACACTGTAGAAACATTAACAGTCATAAATAAGTTTCGCATTAACCTTTTCAAATAACAAACAGGTTATGTAGAGCAAAATCATAGCTTTAAATGAGTCATTTTATTTATTTATAAACAAAAGCAGTCATTGATCAGATTTTCAGTTTATGATGTATTTAACCTGATTATGAAATTAATCTCAGTTGTCCTAATATTAATGTATGTAAGATTGCTTGGGTGTTGTTAATTGTTTTTAAAGATTTAATATACTCACAAGGAAATATAAACCATTTATAGCTTTGAAAAGGATTGTTAATATGAACACTTAACAGCAACAACTAAACAGATAATGAGCATTATTGCTCTATTGCCAGTGTAATGAATGAGTGGTTTCACTGTTGGCCCTGTGTTAAATGAGATCCTTGTTTAAAAAGGAAAGACCCTGCATTTGTTTCTTCCATCACAGAGAAAGGGTGACAAATCCCCTCCGATATTCTCTTGACCCTTTCCCCCCCAGTCCTCCACTTTCTGCACAACAAGGGCTCTTTTTGTGCAAGGCATCATCAAACTCACATGGTAAGTTAGGGGAATCCGCTAGGCTCCGCTCAGAACTTCAGCAGCAAGACAGAGAACGCCATCACAAGCTGAAAGGGAGACCAAGTGTCCGAGTTTCCCCCGGGGAGAACCATGGAGAACGACAAACCAGAGGGTAAAAAAGCATTGTGACAAATTTGCCTATACTTTTACTCCATACTTCTTTATGAATGTTTATTTAGTGCTTGTCCCTAAGCTCAGAATATATGTTCTAAATCCTCTATAAAATATTGTTTTGGCGGTGTTAATGCATTGCAAAGTGTGAGAATAAACAATAATTTCACTGTTAGTTTGATTAAATATAATCACTAACAAGGGGATGTAACAATGGTTGATGTGCATATTAAACTATTTTAACGTACCGACTTGGTGATATGTTCACATTAGCCCTGGTAAAGAGCTAGCAAAATGCTTTTTTTCACCTGGGAAAAACTATTAGAGCCTTTTTTTGCACGCTATCTATGTTGATAATTGACTTTAAAATTAAATAGATTCAATAGGAATTCTGCTGGCACGTTAATATCCCTTTAGAAAATGTCAACGCAGGAGTGGATGAAATATGCATGATCCTACACACAAGCAGACATTTTAAATGACCTCTAAGTTTCCCTTCCTGTTGTTTGGACTGCTGTCCAATCTTGGAAAACTGCACTCATTGTGATGGAAAATTATGCAGAGGAATGTTCATTTTTCTGATGAATGTGAGCTGTTTTTTGTGGCACGGGCTACCCAGGGAACTTAATGACATATTTCAGATTTTAATGATGTCAAGGACTATTGCTGATAAGGTTAGATTTACATCACTTGAATAGTGGGTGGGATGAAAAAAGGGAACTCTTCTTTCAACAAGAATGGATGCTTGAGCTAAAGGGGGAAAAATTGAAGAGAAGTTCAATTTTCATTTGTAGATATAATTCAACAAAGTGAGTGCTTGCCCGTTCCCTTTGCTTCACTGCCAGCTGTATGCCTAATACACAGTATCAATGCTTTATTAACAATGAGGGCTGTTTTACTTTTTTCATAAACTTATACAAAGTGGGGAGATGTTTTTTCTTTATTCAGCTACCTTTATACACTCAGGCTGTCCAGGACTCCTCTAAAATCGTTCTTGTGTTCCAATTTGGGACTCAACAAGCTACACAACAAGCCTCCTTAATGGTTTAACCAGTCATTACTTCCCTCAATTTAATGGAAAAGATGTGACTGCAGTGTTACAACAGCAGGCTTCAGAAGGACAGCCTGTTGTGGCTGTTTGGCTTAGCTATAGCATGTTAAAGTGGAATGACACTGGCTTTTCCACGCTGGAATGTGTTTGTAACTGAGTGCTGTCTTTACTTTTAGACCAAGACAAAGACACGGATGAGGTGAACTTGCAGATTGCACAGGTAGATAGATGTAGGTTGTGTCCGATATGCATGATCGGTTAAGGGCAGACATTTCCCCCCCCGTACCCCTGTATCCCTGTGTCTGTGCGTCTGTGTGTCTGTACTTCTGTATGTCTGTGGCTGGCCTCAATTGCATGAGCAGACTGGTCATATTCAGTGATAAGCTAGAGCAGTGGCCATATTTATAGTAAAGCTGGAGTAGTGGTCATATTCAGTGTAAAGCTGAGACTGATCATATTCAGCATAAAGCTGAGGACTGGTCATATTCAGTGTAAAGCTGGAGTAGTGGTCATATTCATTGTAAAGCTGGAGCACTGGTCATATTCAGTGTAAAGCTGGAGCACTGGTCATGTTCAGTGTAAAGCTGGCCACTGGTTATATTCAGTGTAAAGCTAGAGCAGTGGCCATATTCAGTTAAGCTGGATGGTGGAATTGCTTTCACATGACAACATCCCTTGAGGAGCAGTATGAGGCTGGAGCTCTCAAAACCTCTCAAAAGTCTTTTCATAGGAGCTGATTCACTTACACTATCTGCTCTGGCTAAATCCCATAACCAGGGAGCCTCAGAATGGCAGCTTCACATGCCCACACATGCATGCGCAAGCACGCACAGGCAAACACATGGATGCATACACATTAGCACACACATGCACCTGCCAACATAAACATTTGGACATGCACACATGCACACATGCACATATACACAGGCGCACATACATAAGTACAAACATATACACACATACTCACTATTCCATAATTGCATTACCCCGATAACATGCATGACCTATGTGCCACTGTCATTTATGGTCAGCCACTTCCTCTCCTCCTTTCCTCCTGTCTCCCAGTGCCTGCCTTACTACACCTCTTCTCTTCCACTTACCTCTTCTCACACCACACACTCTCATCCCCACACCCTAACCCTTGACCCTGTGACCCTGTGACCCTGTGACCCATGACCCTGTGCTCAGCTGCAGGCCCTGACAGCAGAGCTGAGGGACGGGCTGTTTGCGGTGATGGAGGACCTCTCCACCCTGAAGCAGAGGGACAGCAGCCTCGAGGAAGCAGTGAGAGACCTCCAGAGCGACACGGAGGAGAAGATTCTGGGCTTGCGGAACTCCCTCAACACCTTCAAGGTACCTTCCTTTTCCCAGAGCGGACGAGCGCCGGTGTTGGCCTAGGCTTGAGCCAGCGCTCACTGGCACACAGGCTCACAGGCTGCGGCTTCACCTTGCTTCGCAAGTGACCCTCTGGTTATGCCTTGTGTATGTGAACAGGAGGATCTCCTCGCGGCTCTGTCCCTGATCAGAGAGGTGAACAGCAGGCACAGGGAGATCCAGCAGGGCCTGGAGAGGTTCCAGACGGAGGTCGGGAGAGAGCTGCTCTCCGTCCCACGGAGGTGGGTGAAAAAGCGTATCACTTCTCCCCTGTTACAGTGTCTTTAACGCTTGATATTAAAATGAATGTAAAAAATCCATATACAAGCATTCGAGGGGGGATATCCGTCCGCTCGTGCATGTATGCGTGGTATGAAAATGTACCCCATACCTGCCCCTATGCCTCTGCGTATGTCTACATTGTGGTCAGATTCCAGGGCTTCAGAGTCCAGGACAGTGGAGCATCTAATAGGCTCCTGAGTTGCCAAGCAGTGCCCAATACCATCAATTTATTTTTTTATTTAAAACAAATTGTTTCAGATTTTTCTCCCAGTTTGGTTGCCAATTATTAGGCCTATCCCCGACTAAAACAAATCTTGGTCGACCAACAGTTGTCCGTTTTTTCCGATTGGTCGAAACTTGTTTTTTTTTATATGACACACCCTATTTGTTTGAATAAATACAACTATATGCACACTGCGCTTGTCTCATGTTTTATAACTTTCTTAAGTGAATGACATAAATGAGTAACAATAGGCTAATGATTTTATGGAGCCGGAGTTCAAGATTACCTGAAAGAAAAAAAAATGTATCCGTTCCGAGCCTCCTCTTCATGCTGCCCTTTGCCGATTCTGCCATTGCGCTTGTAAAGTTGCGGTATGGCCACATAATAGGCTGATGCTTTTATTTGACCACAACCATAACACATTCTAATGCGTAGGCTATATTTTATTTAATTAACCAGGTTGGTCTCATTGGGATTTAAAATCTCTTTAGCAAAAAAATAAGCTAACAAACGAATGATCACAAATGAAATTGTAGCCTAAAGTGGAACATAAAGTGGCTATAGCCTATCGAAAAGAACTTACTGGAGTCGGAGACCATCCGATGGTCTACTTCCCCAGTCGTTTCATGCTATGGCACAGGAACACTAACTTGTCCACATTTTTTGGCAAAAGGCTGCTCCTCGTTTTATTAACAATAAACCCTGCCTTGGAAAACGCGCTTGCAAAGTTTACATTCCACTTGTTTTGGATCGTCCGCGACTACAACTAAATGCTGCCATACTCCAGATTTTTTCTTTAACATTATGTTCTTAGGTTATATCGAAATGAGTAATTAAAGTATGCCTATATCACTAATCTTAACTGTAGGCAAATCTTAGGCTACAATTAAAATGCACATTCGCGTAACCTAAAACAAGAAGGATACAATATAGGCTACATGAAAGGGGGTGTTACGCATGTTAGTTATAAATATATAAACCATACAATTAGCAAAACACATTTATTATAAAATGTTACTTTTATTAGTTTTGCAGAATTATTCACAACATTACTATTACCTTAACTGCCTAATATAATTTATAATATAAGAGAACATATATAGGCCTAGCTATGTTAAGACAGCAGGGTGGGTCTGGCACACGGAACCCCATCCGTGATAAGCAGCTCACACTCATACCAGACCACCCAAAGTATGGGTGCGTTAGACCGCTACGCTATCATGACCAAATTATGTGCATAAACCCATTGTGATGATAGTAAAGTCAGCTTGTAACACTGTGTCAATTTGCACAGACTTTGCGCTTAAGATATGGTTGTGTCATCAGCATACATTTCAGTTATGCTATGTTTTACTGTCAGAGGTGATAAACAAATCATGTATATCGTTGCTAAGCTCTGGGCTATAGCTATAGTAAAGTTGACAGCTTGAAAATGTTAAAAAAACATCCTTTATCACACCCCACGATTGTACTTATTCGTTTTAAAAGGATACTATATCCCTCGTTGATGTAATGGCAAATGAACAGACGTGGTACGCAGGCAGGTGCTCTTGTAGACTTTTGTCATTCACAAATGTGACTGGCAGGATTAAATGGGCCGAGTAGTTTCCAAATAATAGCCCAGTTACCTAACATGCCTGATATGTTCAATCATTACCATCCCACATGATTCTGTGTGATAGTTAAACTGTAGAGCAGTTGCTGGGTTTTCTTCCTACTCTAACACCATTCAAATGGTTTAAGGACATTTCACACTGTGGCCATACATAACAAAGCTGTGTTAACACTGCATTTGCCAAAGTTATGGCCTAACGTAAAAATCAGTCTTGGATTTCAAAGACTTGGATTTTAAACATTTTAAAGTAAAAATGGTGATGAAATATTCTTTGTAGTTGAAACACGAGATGCTACATTACATTTCATCGCATTAAGTTTCAAGAACCTGCAACAGTAGTTTTTACCTAGGTGATGCTTTTTTTTAATGCTACCGCCAATTATGTGTTGTCCTACATGCGTCAACTCCTAAACATTGTTATCCAATGCGTTTACACTTGCCGCAAAATGTACACAATGCTTCCTCGTTCACCTGGTTTGATCTGACCACAAAGGGATCTCAGTGCGTCTCTGTGTACAGATTTGGGCGCAAAGCACAGTTTTAATGGCGGGTGTAAATGGGATGCTAGCCAGTCAGCGTGACCAGCCTCCTCCTCTGCTCTCGCAGGAAAGGATCAAAGGAGGACTTTTTATCTCACGCACACATGTGCGTCTCCAGTGAGATGGAGCTCAGCGTTCTCCAGCGCTGCTTTGACAGTCTGCCTAACGGCTCGCCAAAGAGAAGCTCTGCGTCAACACAGAGTAAGCTTCTTCTTCCTTCTCCGCTGTACTCCTATGCTGTCCCCCACATTAGATAGATAGATAGATAGATAGAATTGTATTTCAAATATGCAAAACAAAACCAATACAGTCCTGTAGCCTTAACAGCCATTATAACGAAACAAAAACAATGGAGGAAAAAAACAACCCACAATGAACAAGCAATTTTTTTTTTTTTTTTTTTACATATTTGAAAAGGAGTGAGAAGAAGTATACACTTATTTAATCCCACCCCTTTTTATTAAATCATAAATTACTCAATTAGAACTACCTGTTCCCTATATGGTCAAACTTAATACAATTGTATATAATACATTCAGATCACTCAGACTCACCTCACACACTCACTCAGGTTCTCTGCTGATTTCAGGCCAGGAGGGAAACAGGCCCTCACTTGCAGAGACAGCATGTGACAGCCCTGTGACAGAACAAGGAGGAGAGGAGGCAGCCAATCATACATGTTTGTGTTTCCCTTTCCTTTGTTTGTGTGTGTGTATGTGTGTATTATGTGATATGTGTGTGTAATATGTGTGTGTGTGTGTGTCTGTGGTATGATGTGATGTGTGTGTAATATGTGTGCGTGTGTGTGTTTCCTTCAGCCTCAAACTCAGAACAGGAGCTTGGCTGTCAGCAGCAGCAGCAGCAGGGCGGGGCCAGGTCACCTGTGTGGGGGGAGAAAGAGAGGAGGGGCAGTGCGGATACCGGCGAGGGAGACAGCACCCAGGAGAATAGTAAGGGCCTCCGAGGGACTGCGGTGAGCCTGCAGGGGGCAGCACTGAGAGAAGGGCTCCTAGAGCAGGGCAGGGCACCTTAAGAATTCACGTCATGATGTCATATCTTCCTCAGCCATTCAGAGTGTAAAGGACTTAAGACAATTCTTTCATCGACTTTCCTGCCCTCCTCGGAGTTGTCTGCTATAATATAATATTATGCCAGCACACAGCTCTCTTTCCTGCAAATGAGCACCATATGCCATATGCTATCCACAGACACAGCACTGTCCTTGTATTATGTCAAGGGCTCGGTCCACAATAACACTTATACAGTGTCATGAACAACACTTGTCTTAACTTCGTATGCAACTTGCTGTACTCTCCCAAGGGTGTGCTAGTGTCATGCAGTGTTTGTATTTAGTGTTTTGTGCCCTGTGCCGTGCGATTATATGTTTGCCGTTTGGTGTTTGGTGAGGTAAGAGACAGGCGGCCGCCCTGGAGCTGTTGGAGTCAGAACGAGTGTACGTCTCCTACCTGTCCCTCCTGCTTAAGGCTAACATCACCTTCAACGGGTCTGAGGCAGCGCACCTCAAAGACAAAAGGTATTTGGACTGAGCACTTGTGGACAACACAAAATTACTACGTATGGTTTGAATCAAATTCATGGTTCCTCTACAGTAGTGAAGTGCACATGTGAACGTGTACCGTATGCTAGCACAATGGAGATGGTGACAGATATTAAAGGGTGATATTACTGTGGTGGAGAGATTATTATGAGAGTACTGACGATGGTCTGTAGGGTACCTGCTACGCGCCTTTAACGCAATTTGACCTGTCCAGCGCTCACAGGTGAGGCTTGTGGGTTGCTATGACAACTGCCAAGTTACTTGGTCAATTTGGAAGTGCAGTCTATTGAACGGGAGTGTGAATCAAATTGTGCACCTGTTCAGCATACGCAGAATACGATCAAATCATTTGTAAGTGTGTGGGGTTTTTTTTTTTTTAAAGTTTAGCCAGCAGAGATAGATAGATTCAGCCAGAGGATTATTCAGGAGGGGGCTAAGAGAATATCAGCCCTATGGGGGGCATTGCAGTGCATAAGTAATTAGTGCCACACTGTAGTCTCTCAACAGAGGAGCCACATGATTGGCCCAGGAATGTAGCTCATGTCTACAGCTCCCTCTGTGATCCATAATTGGATCCATAATCATCATTTGAGCTGATACGATTCTGAGGACCTCACTTTAGCGTTTGCTCCTAAACGGCCTATTCACCTCATTTAAACCGCAGAATAAAAATACACCCCCCGCCCTCGCGGGATCAAATCAAAATTGTGACTACACTCAGAGAGGACGGGATCAAACATAAATTTATCTATTCCATCTGTTCAATGGAGCTCTGGAAAAACTGCTTGAAAAAGGTCAAAGACAAGTGGCGGCTCTTTATGCAGTGAATGGCCCAAACGCTAAGCTGACTGTCAATCGCTCTTGCATTTGTATATCCATTCTTCAGCTTAATTGAAAAGAGTACCATTTGTTTTATCATTTTAATCGCTAAATGTGTACCACTAAAAGACGTACAGCCACGCAATCGAAACGTAGACATATTCGGGGGTCCTATATGAGGTAATGTTCCAGCAACTCTGGTTTGTCAGTTATGATTTTCTTATCAAAATTATAAAAGGCCATGTTGCAAAAATGAGTACACCCTCCTGAAAGTTACAAAATAAAACTTAATAAAATGTTTTCTGGTGCTAGTTAAGGGCAATTGATCAGCAGATAAGTCTGTTGAACCATCACACTCAAACAGGTGTAATTGGTTGACAATTAAAAGTGGTACTTAACCCATTGAATCACTCTCAGACTTAATGTTGACAACAATGGCACCACATGGGATAGAACTGTCTGGAGACTTGAGGAATACAATTATTTCATGGCACAAACAAGGACAAGGGTACAAGAGGATTAGCAAATCCAATCTTTTTGGATCTGATGGCATCCAAAATGTATGGCGTCGCAAGGGGGAGGAGTACAGTGAGAAGTGCATGGTCCCCACAGTGAAGTACAGTTGTGGTAAAGTTCTTATATGGGGATGTATGAGTGCTGAAGGTTTGGGGAAATTGTACTTCATCGATGGCATCATGAATTCGCAGATGTACTGCAAAATCTTGAAAGAGAAGATGCTACCCTCTCTCCACACCCTGGGTTGTAGGGCACCTTTTCAGCATGACAATGACCCTAAACATTCTTCCAAGGCCATTCTTAAGGAAGAACAAGGTGAAAGTGCTGCAGTGGCCAAATATGTCACCCGACCTCAACCCTATTGAGCAGCACTCCCCATCAAACATCAAGGCACTCAAGGAGGTCATCCTCCAGGAGTGGAACAGGATAGACGTGACAATATGTAGTTTACTTGTACACTCGATGCCAAGAAGAGTCAGTGCAGTACTTAAAAGTAACGGAGTCGAAACCCGCGTTTCTACCAGACCGGCCCTGGTCGTCAGCCCGATCGGAGGCGGCATTTGGCTGTCCGCCTCCAGGGGAAGGGGGGAGGGAGAGCCGGCACGAGTCCGTCGAGGAGAAGGTTAATGGAGTCCGTGGAAGATCTCCGTCTCGAAAGAAGGCAGGGAAATAGGTCCAGGAATGTGAATCTCGCTCCCGGAGGACGGGCGGCGGACTCGTGGGGGTGGGGAATTGAAAATAAAGAAAGTAGAGGGTACAATTGGCAACTAAAATTGGGAGAAAAATGGGGAAAAAATTAGAAATGAAAGATTTTTTAAAAATTAAAAAAAGTAACGGGGGAGGACATACTAAGTACTAGAATATGACATATTTGTTTAATTGAATCAAGGGTGTACTAACTAAGCAAAGTTGCCTAATTTATTTATTTTACAGATATTGATGACATATCTTTCTATGTTGTTATTAAGTATATGTTTAATGAATTTACATTTTGTCATCTTCCCATGAATTGTAATGGTGATCATTTAGAAATAGAAATATATCTTTATGTTCAGAGGGGGTGTAGTCATTTATGCTGTGTACTGTATAAAACAGCTTTACATAACCTTGTGCACTTACCATCATATGGTTTTAAGTATAACTGTGAGACTGGAACATATTAAATTATTTAATTTGATTGTAACAGATTTGAAATAGTCTGAAATGTAAATCCAGTTGTTGTTGTTTTTTTCTTCATTATAATGAAACATATTTACGCGAAGACCGCAGATGTAATGTTATTTTTGATGCAATCAATTTAAAGGATCTTAGGAATTTTCTGCTAGCAGGTGAATCCATATTTAAATTGGCATGTTCATTAATCAAATTGTGTTGCACAATTATCAATTAAAGGGAAATTCTCTGCAGCTCAGCAGCTGCCACTGTGCTGGAGTGAATCCACTTCTTTATTTAGCTTTGAGTCCTAATGGGGTGCATTTCTCTGTCATTATTTATCGTCTGGGTTTTTTTATAAGATACCTTGGCACACCCAGCCGGGGGGGGGTCTGGGCAGTATGTGCTTGTGTGCACATATGTGTGTGATGAGGGATCTGGGCAGTTTGTGTGTATGATGGGGATGTGGGTGGTGTGTGTGTATGTGTGTGTGTGTGTGTGTGTGTGTGATGGGGGATGTGTGTGTGTGTGTGTGTGTGTGTGTGTGTGAGATGGGGGATCTGGGTGGTGTGTGTGTGTCCCCTGCACCCGATTCACATAGCAGCCCCGTCTCCGCTGTCATTGGCCGAATCACAGAGTCACAGAGTCAGGACCATGGGCAGAATCAGTAGAATGGGCAGTACTCTGTATCTCTGACCTCTGACCCCCCTCTTTGTAGGGCCTTCCCCAGCTCCCTGCGTTTCCTCATCCAACAGCACCTGGAGCTGCTGCACACCCTGCAGGAGCGCGTGCTCAAGTGCCAGTGGCAAGGCATCATGGGAGACGTGTTCATGCGGCTGACCAGTAAGGAGGTATTTCCCCTGGGCGGCCGGGGGTCGTAGGGTCACATGTCACAGTCCAGCTGTGGGGCTCAGCACACATAGCATGTTCAGCTCTCAAAGCATAGCCCTGTATTCTGTTTTAAACCCCATTCAGTTTTGCGAGACTGCATATGTACCACGCAGAATCGCGAGGACCACAAACGTACCACTTCAAACCGCGCCCCATTGACCTCCCGTGGACAGACAGCCACCGAGATGACCAGCAAGCTAGTCACTGTGTGGCTGGTCAAGGCTGTCAGAGGAAAACTGATTTATTCATTGGTGTAGGGAGTGGGGTCGGAGCAGCCGGACAGCCGGATCCTTTCGTCACACAGAAAACATCACATCGGGAAAACAGGCTCGCTACATTCATACATCACTTCGCATCAGCGGCGCGTTCTTCACCCCCAAGTGATCAGCATCTTCATTGGTCAATTTCCTTGTGCTGCAGAGTGATTTTCTTGATTACTACGTGGCGTACCTGAAAGAGCTGCCAGAGTGCCTGTCTGCAGTTAGCGTGTACAGTGCAACGGCCCTCAAATCAGTCGGGCTGTTCGAGGTAAACACTCACCATGCACACGACGAAAGAAGACTGATAAACATCCATTACACATCCATTACACAGCCATTACACATCAAATACACATACATACCCATTACACACCAATTACACATACACACCCATTACACACCAATTACATTTACACATCCATTACACATCAGTTACACTTATACATCCATGACACTTACACACCCATTACACATCCATTACACACACACACACCATTACACATCCATTACACACACACAGCCATTACACATCCATTGCACATACACATCCATTACTCATCCGTTACACTTACACATCCATTACACATCCATTAGATCCGTTACACTTTGTATTATCTTTTTATTTTACTGTAGAATTATACTTCAGGTAAAGCTTTAAGATAATCACTTCTTCCAAAGCACATGACAGGAGAAAGAGGACAATCAATTGTGATTCTGAAGTTTTCTCTCACGATTAGACGTGAGAATTGTTTATGATATTAGCTGTGTCTGTGATTGGCTGCCCTCGTAACATGATTTATGTCACATGATCGTGGCTGTGGGTTATTAATGACGGACTAAGTGGTGCACACCTGATTTTACAGGCATTCTGTTTTTCTGCTGCAGAGCGATGTGATGGGAAATGAGAGCCACCCCACCCTCCACAGCCTCCTCCTTCAACCTGTGCAGCGCATTCCGGAATACCTGCTGCTCCTGCAGGTGGGCCGAACACATGCTACACGCACACACTTCCTACCACACACACACACGCTGCACACACACTTTCTGCCACACACACACGCTACACACACACTTCCTGCCACCCACACACACGCTACACACACACTTCCTGCCACAAACGCACACGCTACACACACATCCTGCCACACACACACGTGCTACACACACACACACACTACACACACACTTCCTGCCACACACACACATGTTATACACACACTTCCTGCCACACACACATACACACACACTTTCTGCCACACACGCACACGCTACACACACACTTCCTGCCAGGGGTAAGGTGGGCTTAACTCAGGTCAGGGTTCCTCAGGTTAGCATCTCATTAGCTCATCCCAACAACACACCACAGGCTACAATGCACCAGGTGCCCACAGGCTGCGCATTATTGTCATGCTTCAGCCACAGTGGTCCTGGTGTACAGGTGCAGGTGGCACAGCGGTGAGAATCACATTCCCTGAGCTGCCTGTCCCTTGGTTGCAGAACCTGATGAAGCACACAGATTGTGAGCATCCAGACTACTACCTGCTGCTGGTCTGCATCCAACAGTTCCGAGCCTTCACCGGGCAGCACAGCCACCTGCTCCAGCACAACGAGGAGCTGCTGCTGCAGAACAGGAAACAGCTGAGGAGGTGAGAGCAGACAGTGCACCCGGGCCTCGACCTCAGATCGATTTCGGGCTTGTGGTTGTGGTAGGGACGAGAGTGTTTTTTTGGGGTTTTTTTTGCGATCCAGAACAAACACTTACAGGTACAATCTACCCAAGAGTGGCCTGGGGGAACTGTTGCTATGGCAGTCTCACATGGTCCAAAAGGTAACTGTTCCTAGTTACCCAGAATCAGCATCAGTCACTGCATGAAGTGGCTTTTGCACTGCCTTTGGCAGCTTTCACGCTCCGTCCAGCTTTGCGAAAGTTCAGCCAGTGTCAGTTACCGTGGTTACAGCGTGCAATGCTGATGTGTGCAGGTCAGCCGTGCAGCAGTTGTTCAGGACGGTGGACTGTGGCATGCAGCTCGACATGGGCTCCCCCGGCCCCCCCAGCAAGGCCTCAATGTGAGTGTCCGTTCATCCCTTTAACACACTCCCTTATTGATCCCTTATTGATTTCCACAGCGCCTCTGCCTCCATCACTATCCTCTCCTCTTCCCCCTGTTTTCAGACTGCACACAAGCCAGCTGCGAAAGAGTAAGCAGAGGCACCTGGAGCCGGTGCAGAGCAAGCGCTTCTCAGACTGGGAGGCTAAACCCCGGCGCTACAACCCTGTCCCTGGGGGGGCCCCGTCCACGCCCTTCTTCAACCTGGACGCGGACCCCCGCCTGAAGAGCCCCGTCCTGCGGAGCATCCCTGAGGCGGAGCCGGAGGCAGGGCCGGGCCCACCTCGTAAGCGCCAGCCCCCGGGCGTCGCGCTGGCCGACACCGTCGGCAGCTTCCTGCCGCCGGGGGAGGGGCCAGGCCTGGAGGGGCTGTGCGAGGACTGCGACTCCCTGCACAACGTCCCGCTCTCTGACAACGTCTCCAGCGCTTCGTCTGAGTCCAGCGTGGACATTGCCTTCGTGCGCTACCCCAAGAGCCACGGACGGGAGGCCTACGGGGGCGGAGGAGGGCGGACCGGCGGGTACAGACTCCCCACACGGGGCTGTGTGTCGCCGGACGAGGAAGGCATGATGCGCCATCATCACCCCCTGCAGGCCGTGCAGCGCAAAAGCAGGTCCCTGAATGGCCTGCAGCTGGACAGCACCGTCAGTGCCGACACCAGCCCCGCCATGGGCTACAAGCTCCTCGGGGGCCACGCACACCCCCAGCTGGAGCGACGGCCCAGCAAGGGCTCCACCAATCACAAGTTACAGAGGAGCGCCAGCCCCGCCCACGGGCTGGAGGACGACAGCCGGAACACCACCGAGGAGGAATTCCGCCGGGATCATGACAAGGTGATGTCATCGTCAACTCCTTTTCTCTCACCCCCCACAGTGCTGGATGGTGTGGCAGTTGAGGATTGACCTTTGACCTCACCCCTACACAGGACTGCACAGGTGGCCATGCCTGGGGAGAGCAGCCCAGGTGGAGGGCCAGGCCAGAGAACGACCACGCTCCCTTCAGCCAGAGGAGCCGCAAGCAGGACCAGAAAGGAGGCCTCAGAAGCTCCTTCAAAAAACTCTTCAAGAAAAAGTATTAGTTATTTAATATTATTATTATTATTATTATTATTATTATTAATAATAATACTTAGCAGATGCTCTCATCCAAAGACATTTACAAAGCCATCGCGGCGTGGGGTCCACAGTCACATGACCTGAATCCCTGTTGTGTAAAGCAGCCTTCTCTCTGACAGACACATTGTCTGCATCATGTTTGAATTAATAAATTATGTCACACAGTGACTAACTCACTGTGCTCAGGGTCAGAATACATCTTTTGTGCCAACAGTCAGTAACACAATAGTAGGAAGTACTGAGCTATGCAGGTGTGTGCCCGGTCCAGCTAAGCCATCCCGGCACAGCAAGTCATGCTACATTTGCTTCACTCAAATGTGTCTGTCTTTCTATTTCCCTCTCTCTCTATTTCTCTCTCTCTCAGGTCTGGGGGAGATGGTAAAGATAAGGCCAGCGACAAATCAGTCGCAGAGGTCTACAGTGATCACGAGTCCATGAAGTCACCTCGAGTCACACAACCGGGAGACATTGACAGGGGAACTGCAGTGTGAACCCATAGCGCCCTCTAGTGGAGGCAACATGACCCTGTGGTGTAAAACCCCACTTTTCAACTGGCTTTACTGATGCAGCTGAATATTACAGGATTTGCTGTGTAATACTGTAAATTAGCTCTCTCTGATAAGCAGACTTATGATAACATGATTGAACACAATGTGGTTAATATAGGCCTACACTATATTAGGTTGTATGTGTGTTGAAGAATTTATATAATCACTTTATCTATATAATATAAAACGGCTGCACAACATACCATCGAACTGCAAACTAATAAAGCTTAATAAGAAATAATGTTCATTTTCAATTTATCTTAATTTTTTGTTTCCGTCAAGAAACGAATAGCTATTTTAAAAAGCTCTTACATTTGTAAAAAAAAGACTTCAACTTGAAGTAGTAATACGATGATTCAATCGAAAAGAAAACAAACAAGGTCACAAGCCAAGATAAAGGTTTTGAGAACGGCTCACATTCAAAACCAACCAAATCTACTGTCATTAACTTAACAGCCTTTCGTCGTCGATCTAATGCTTCGCAATTTAAGTGGGCCCATGTGTCTAGTATAAGCAGCATGCAAGAAATCAAAACCCTGCGATTCATGCCGTAGAAGGCTTGCGTGTCAAAGCGAGTTATGCAAAACACTGCGCGAACATTAGGGGGCGTGGCCGCCAAAGCGTAAGTGCGATCGCTTATTCCTTCGCTATTTAATTATGAATTATACTACTGACGAGAACTGGTTGGGAAAACCTTGTTAGTGCATATGTGAAAAGATTTTGATGCTCATTTGAATTTCCTATATTTTTTGGCTTCTCAGTAAAAACATTTTGTGGGGATTTAATAAGATTGTGAAAACGAAAAACAAACAAGGCCACAAGCTAAGATCCAGTCTGAATGTTTTCCAGCAAAGCCTGTGGATTTAGAAAGCCTCTGTGCAGGGCTTGTAGCTTTCGTACAGATCAGGCAACTCAAGTTTCATCAGCTAAGGCCCGGTGCTTCTGGTGCCGTTGTTGTTAAGAACATCTCATTGCCATGGAAGCCAGGGGGGCAGTGATGTCACCTTTTATCGGTGGCATTCAAAATTAAACTGGAGTAGCGGTTAGGGGACCTGGGCTTGCAACCAGAAGGTTACAGGTTCAAAACCTTGCTGTAGATCGGGAGTTGTGCCTTTGAACTAAAGGCTAAACTCTGAATAAGACATGACAAAATTCATGTGGTGGCTAACAAGGTGGTGGCTAACCAGTTGACATGGAGGGTGACATAGCACACACTTATGACAGTCTAGTCTAGACAGCTTGTCAGTTGCCCTAAGTTTGTATATACTATATTTAGGGGTACACATGAACTGGCACTAAGCTACTCCTTACGTCACACATCGGCCCTAGTGCTGTATCACACATCTTTCCACAAATTGACCCGAGACCCTTCATTCAGGGGAAAAATGAAATCCAAACAAAGACTGCTCTCCCATCGCCCTTCAGGGTTTTAAAAGAATGACATACGCGTCATTACAGCCATTAAAATCTGAGTGTGATCATATCACGCTTTCACCCATTTCATGCTGAGCACACACAAGAAGAGGGGTCTGAGAGGATTCGCCATGGCCACACGCATGAACGCGACCTCCGAAACCTGAAAATTCTGGTTCCAAACCTGAAGAGTGTGAGGAAGGGATTACAGAGGATTGTGGGAAAGTGGTGTGTGCTGAGTGAGCTGGAGGGGGAAGGGGGGGGCTGAGGGCTGCTGAAAGCAGGGTTCCCACTCAAATGAAATGTCAATTTTCCATGACATTTCCTTGACAAATTTAAGGTTTTCAATGACTGATGTGAAAATGGACTTTACTTTCATAACTTAACATGTTTTGTTGCCAGTGAAAACACACATCTCATTGTATGTGTGTGTGTGAGAACACCCGTGGCAGGTGGCAACAACGGTGGCAGGGGAACAGACATTTTGCGCTAACGTTATTGGAGGAGAAGAAAAATATATATAATGTTACATGGAATCAGACATTTCCATGACAGAATAACTTTAAATGATTTTCAAGGTTTTTACATGACTCATGGGAACCCTGTGACAGCCTCCTGCTCTGAGGACATTCATTTATTCATTCAGTAATTTTTTAGAAGCATCTGGCGGGGTGTCGGGACTTGGCTGAGCTGGGTCATAAAGTGGTAAAACACTAATTTTATTCCCTTGTTCTAAGGCAATTTTTTACATACGTCATGCAGAATACAGTAACATATAAACATGAAAACGAACAAAAGTACAAAGGCTTATATTTCTGAAAGGTTGAAAGGACCTCTTTGGTTTGGGGCGGACCTTAGCGCTGATGTAGCTCTGCTGTGAGTTCTTGTGCACACTGGTAGTGCTCTGCTCCCCGGCTCCTGGTCTATGGAAAGCGGTCGAGTGTAAAGTCACCCAAGTGACCTTTTGTAACAAAATGGTGTGTTTGAGTGGGTGCGCTCCCCCTTCGGAGCTCTGCTATCTCAAAGCGGCCTTCCGCATGACCACTGGCTTACTGAAATGGATAACAGTTTCCATTGGTTTTCATCCTAAAAGGAAAATAAACAATCATTGTTCATTGTTCAGTCTAGGAGCAGATGTTCTGTACAGCACTGTTGACATGGGTGGCAGGCACTCTTAATAGTCGGGGGGGGGGGACAAGGGGGGGTGGCACCAGGCCAGGGCTCACAGTCGTGGGGTATCGAGGGCAGGGGGGAGGGTGTTTGCGTGGTCCTAGTGGGGAGAGAGTCTGGAGGTGCCGTGGGCCAAACAGGGGCCCGAACAGGGATGGGGGGAGAGGGTTTGGCTGGACTCCTTCCTCCGGCCCTTGGGGGGTGGCTGCAGTTGCAGCGGGGAGCCCAGAAAGATGTCCGACGTTCTAACGGTCTCCCAAGGCGGAACGATGGGGAGGCAGTCCAAATGCTGTCACATCAGTGTGAGATTGGAGGGAGAGAGGGTGACAGAGAGGGAAAGAGAGGGAGGAAGGGAGGGAGAAAGGGGAGAGAGAGAGAGAGAGAGAGAGAGAGAGAGAGATTACAGAAAGGGAAAGGAGAAAGAAATGGAGAGAGAGAGAAAAAGAGAAAAGAGAAAGAGTTACCCTGAGGTGTGTCCCTATTGAAAAACAGCACAGTATTTGCTGGAGGTTAACATTCACATAACACTGACTGTCAAAGAAAATTGACAGTTTATTCATCAGAATGTCCTTATTCTAGGCTGCAATCAATAGGCAACTGGCAACTGGACACAATGGGCAATCAGCAAGATCACTGTCAAAACTGTTATCCAAAATGAGTCAGAACTAAGAAGTCTCAACCCACTGAAACCAGCCAATCAATAGGTACCCACAGAGGGACAGAATGCGCTCTGGCCTCTGACGTGCATGTCTTACCTTGGAGAGGTAGGGCTCTGTGGGGGCTGCTTCAGAGGGTCTGTGGGGGGGTCTGCGGGGGGGCACGGGCGGGGGGGTGGGGAGCTCCTCTGTGCTCCTTTTGAAGCTCACCATGGACGACACCGAGGGAGACCCTACAAGAGGGGAAGAGTGTCTATCCCCATCACACACACACACGCAGAGCAGCTACTGCTCCCACGACACTGATCTCACAGAGCGTGAGCCACGTGGGAGCGATGCCGGGGCAAAGATGGAGCAGGACCACTCTCTGCAGAGAGGCAAGAGGATTTCCTCTGTGTGTGTGTGTGTATGTGTGAGAGTGTATGTGTCTGTGTGTATGTGTGTGTGAGACAGTGAGTGAGTGAGTGTGTGTATGTATACTCACTGGATTGACAGGGGCTGTTGGGTCCTTGGAGGGCGTGGAAGATGCTGGAGGTGGGCGGGGTGAGGGGCGGCCAGGGGGAGTTGGGGGCGAAGGCTGAACTGTCCGTCTCTCTGTTGGGGAGACGGCTGCAGGTGACCTTGCGTGGCTCGTTCAGCAGTGGTGTGGGATGGCGCGCGGTGCTGGGCCGTGTTGGGGGCGTCCTCACCCCCGGGGACCTCAGGGGGCAGGAGAACCTCCTGGGCTGAGGGGACAGACATAGCTCATTATTTGGCAGTGTGGCACAGAGGGAGGAGCCGGGCTTGTAAGCTAGAGGTTGCAGTTTCGATTCCAAGCTCAATGCTTGAGCAAGGTATTTCATCTGAATCACTTTAATCTGAGTCACAGCAAGTCATTCTTTTGAGTGCACAGATGAGGAAAGGGAAGAGGAGAGGAGGGGAGAGGGGGACACTTACGAATCGGGGTAAAGACCTGACGTTGCGGGGCTCGATCTCCAGGGACTTGCTGAAAAGGTAGTCCACAAAATCCTTCTCCGTCATCTTCCCCATAGGATTCAGGTTCTCGAAGAACATCTGCAGAGACCAGAGAGAGAGCTAATATTTCAGAAATAAGTAATCTCAGAGGTCAGACGATGGTCTGAGTTCATAACTAACGGCTCTGTGGGAAAACATTTCCTCTCATTATCCTGTTCACTTTGGCTCTGCTGCAACTCTTGAGAGAGAGTCCCAGGGCACAGGAGGGTCCATTGCTCCTGTGGTGGGTCAGTACTCACTCGGATGTCATGGTCCACCCGGAGGTAGTAGGGCTGGTTCTGGTACTGCTGGATCTCCCCCGTGATCTCAGCCACTTTCCTCCGCTTGCTGAAGTTTATCAACTCCTTCCCCTGCCTGTTCAGGAAGTCCATATTCCCCTCCTCTGTCTTCAGGATATTCGTCAAATAGATACCTGGGATCCAATCCGAAATTGAAGGGGAATGAGACTGGACGATGCTTAAAGACATGCAAGCCATACAGTATTTGGAACATGAACGCATACTGGACTGTACCATCCACTTGTGGGGAAGGAAGCTGGAACATACCGAAGAAAGGCACACAGGGGGGGTTGATTGACCTTAGTTTAGTCAGATACTTCTTGTAGTGGTCCTCACTCAGTTCAACCGCTTCTTCCAAGATCTTCCTGGATCGGCTGGGTATTTGCTATAAATACCACGAGCACAAGAATGGACAGATATTTTAATTTAATAAAAATATTAAAATCAACATACTCCACACATACAGTGAGCAGTCACCATGATTCTGAAGCATTTCAAAAAGGTCATTCAGTTATTACATGAAGGCCAAACTCTTGAGCTCTTTGGGTGTCACATGACTGTGGCAGCCCTTACCTCAAAGGTGTGGTCCAGCCTGTAGACAGGGGAGGAGTTCATGGCACTGACCACCTCCAGCACGCCACTGAAGTTGTTGAGCTCCTGAAACACCTGCAGGATCTCGATGATTCGCCCCATCACCGCGGCCCTCTCCTCCAGGTTCTCTGTCTCTACGATGCACCTGGCCAGCAGGGGCAGAAGCAAAAATGTACATCCAGGCTTCAGGCCTACGCCAACACAAATTCACACCTAGGCTTTAGGCCTATACTAACAAAAATTCACACCCAGGCTTTAGGCCTACACCAACACAAATTCACACCCAGACCTTTGGCCTACACTAACACAAATTCACACCCAGGCTTTAGGCCTACACTAACACAAACTCACACCAGGCTTCAGGCCTACGCCAACACAAATCCACACCCAGGCTTTAGGCCTACACACTCATTAAGCCCTTTAACGCATAAATGGATCCTACACAACCAGGGACATGCTCAAGCAATCTGACGTTCAGACATTCTATAGCCTTTCCTAAACCAAGGATTATAATCTTAAAACCAACTTCCTCCCCATACACACCAGATCTTTGTGCATGAATAACCTTCACAGCAGGGACATTAATAATGTGGATTAATTATTTTATGCAGGGTTCTTAGGCCCTACTTCATGGCCACTAATGAGGCAGAATTAAACTGGATTTATCTTTCATGTACTGATCAATCAGTGATGTCATGGCTGACTGAAAAAATTTGCTATTTAAACACATACCTACACACAATCCTGTCAATCACATACAATCAAACACACTTTGAAACGTATATACCAGAGTTTCTCAAATCTGGTCCACAAATCCAAATGTGGTCCTGGTTTTCCTTTTGGGGATTTGGGGAAACCTGCTATAGACCATAGAGTGCAGAGTGCCCTGCACCATAGAATACTTCCCCCTACATAGAGTGGCCTGGCCTGGCCTGTTTAATGTGTGAAGGAGAGAGAGAGAGGTGCTCACTTTTCAAACCAGAGCGTGAGGTTGGTAGTGTGGCGAATCATGCGCAGGAGGTTCGGAGAGTTTATCTCCTTGTCCTCCTTCGTCCACACGCTTCCCACCAGCTCAGACGGCTGGACGGCCCTGGGGGAGACACATTTGTTTTAGGAACCCGGGGGGATGTCGGGGTACATTGGTGGTGGTTTCCCCCATCTCACTGTAAAGCACTTACAGTCATCCTACACATTTCTAAGGTGCAATATAAATGCAATCCATTATTATAATTATTATTTGTATTATCATATTCCATTTCCTGGTGGTGAGCAGGATTATTAAAACAGGGTTAAGACAAGAGTATCCATGGATTGGTACCAAACTGGAGGAATGGAGCTGCTTAGTTTCGGTTTGGCACCAATGCCTGGATACATCACAGTCTGTCTTCAGGCTTAACGATGTTGATTATTCTGGTGGGGGAGAGAGGGATCCCTGTGCAATGGGTCCCACAGGCCGATATCATAAGATGTCACAGTGATATCATAAAAGGGGAGGTATGTCCTGGTATCTAGTCCTTATTGGTCAAGCAGAGCATGTGTTGGTGAGAGTATTATATATACAATCCACTCTCCTGGCAAAAACTACATTGAAAGCCTGCCAGGTAAAAGTATCAGCTCACTGACTGTATACTGAAGATAGTGAATACCCAAATGTGTGTTGTGTGTTGTGTACAGTCACAATATCCATCCATCCATTATCTAAGCTGCTTATTCCTGGTCAGGGTCGCTGGAGCCTATCCCAGCATGCGTTCCGGGTGAGAGGCAGGAATGCACCCTGGACAGGTCGCCAATCCATCGCAGGGCACACACACCATTCACTCACACACTCATACCTACGGGCAATTTAGACTCTCCAATTAGCCTAACCTGCATGTCTTTGGACTGTGGGAGGAAACCGGAGTACCCGGAGGAAACCCACGCGGACACGGGGAGAACATGCAAACTCTGCACAGAAAGGCCCCCAGCCTGGATTTGAACCCGAGACCTTCTTGCTGTGAGGCGACAGCGCTATCCACTGCACCACCGTGCCGCCTGCAGTCACAATATCTCTTTGTTAATTGTTAGCGTATAGATTTAGTTTTTTTGGCAATTTTGTCTGAAATTGCCAAAGCATATCTTAAAGCTAGGTTAATAGATTAAAGCCAGCTAACTCTCCATGTCATTCTCCGTCACATCAGCAGTTATTTTTGATGACCGAAGCAAGGTTTTCCCATCATCCACATAGAAAGGTTCATAAGGACGTTCCCACCAACCCTCAATTTACTGCAAAGCCTCTAATGCTTTGTTGCTGAATGTCAAATTGAACTTCATTCTTGCCATACAAGTCAGTGCAGTGTATTTGCCTATTATATAACTACAGATATGTATTCCTCTCTATTTGACTTAATAAAGAATGTAGATCCAAACAACAAACAAAAATACAAACAAGGTCCAGCAACTGCAGTGCCGAGGTCAAGGTTTCACAAATCCTCTGGCAAAAGTTCTGAGACGAGGCTTGAGGTTTAGGGTGAAAATCGCATTCCCCTCATAAATACAGCCTTTCAGAGGGGCTTACGTAAGCTGGCAGGAAAAACAACACAAACACAGCAGCCCCTTAGTACACCGTGTCCACTTTTAGTGCACATGATGTTAAATCTTTTTCTTTTTTAGGATTTTCTCATTTCCAACTAAGCAGTTGAGGTGAGGCACTTTCTGCTTCTTTGTGGAGCACGAGGATGCTGTATGAACGGATCTGTTTACCTGTAAAGCCTGTGAATTCTGAATTCTTTTTAGAATTTGTTTAAGATTTTCTCCCATTTTCTCCTAATTTAGTAGGCAATTACACCCTCTCTTTTTCATGTCAATCCCCCCCTCATATTGTGAGTTTGCTGCCGTAGCCCTGTGACTGGCAGTGACAAAGGTGAAGTATCGTCTCCTCCACTCGCCAAGCCGTCGACTGTAACTCCAGAGACACTCCTATACGCAGCAAACTCATGTCGGCTTCCCTCCCTGGGGCGGACAGCCAATTGACGCCCCCTAGTGGCACTCCCAGCCAGAACCGACTCTGGCGCAGCCAGTGGAATCGAACCCCAGTCGCGGTGGCCAGCGTCGAACGTTGTAACCGCTAGACCACCCGGGAGGCCCGATGGTGAAGTTTTTTGCTCAGCAGGAGGAGAGTGAGATGAGAGTGAGGGGACAGAAGGGGTAGAGGGGGGGCGGGGAAGCATGTGGTATACCTGTATAAGTCGAACTCCAGCAGCGTGAGTTGGCGGGCGATCTCGACGGGGTGAAGGGTCATGAGGTCAAACTGCTCTGTCTGACCCGGCTGGCAGACGTGCCACAGAACGGGGGGTGGGGGGATCTCGTAGGTGATGTTGTGGCTGGGCCCATTGACCTGCGCCTGCTTTTTCCTGTGGATGATCTTGATGATAGACTCCACCCACTTCCGCATGGCTTTGCCTAGGGACACACCATAGACGTGTATATACTCTATGTTCAGCATGGCTTTGCCTAGGGACACACCATAGATGTGTATATAATCTATGTTCAGCATGGCCTTGCCTAGGGACACACCATAGACATGTATATACTCTATGGGACACATGCAGGGCTCCTCCCATCAGCACAGAACCCCACCCCATTATTATGCAGCTCAGCACCAATGGACTTACAGCATGCAGGGAGTCACATGAAATAAACAGTCTAATTAGAGCCTATCCTCCATTTACATTACAATAAATTGGCCAAACAACAAGATGTGTACATGAAAATAGTTTGTATTTTTGGAAGTAAACAGAACCTGGACCTAAACATAGTTTTATTAATTTATTTTCACAGAAACTGAGTACAGACTCTGGTTGGTCAGTCCTTCTCATGCTGTCCATGTTGTAAGCTCTTTGGCTTGCCATGTTGTGCCATTTTAGCCATGTTTATCATCAGTTCTGAGCAAAATAGACAACCAAACAATTTTCGTAAAACGTCCTGCTTTCTGTGGAGGTCAGTCTCTACTGGTGTTACAGGTGCAACAGTGTTGCCGTGGAGATGCGTCACAGATGTTAAGAATGCTACAGAGACGCCGTGGAGAGGTATTTATGGTGTTAAGGACAATATAGAGGATCAAAACTAAAGTAGCACTTCCTGCATTTTGTTAAGGATGGTACAGTGTCACCGTGGAGATGCGTTGGAGGTGTTAAGGACAGTACAGAGATGCTGTGCAGATGTCTTGCTGGCGCAGTGAGTACCTCTCAACATCACAATGAACTCCTCCAAGCGCTTCAGCAGCTCCGCATCTCGCTCAAAGTCATAGAAGTGGTGCTCCACCCAATGGCGACACACATTCAGCACCCTGCAGAGAAAAAGAGAGAGAAGGAGAGAGAGAGAGAGGGAGAAGGTGAGAGAGAGACACAGAGAGAGGGAAAGAGAGCGAGAAAGAGAGAGAGAGAGAGAGAGAAGGAAAGAGAGTGAGAGAGTGGGAGAGATAGACAGAGAGAGAAGAGAAAGAGAAAGTGAGAGAGACAGAGAGAGAAAAAATATACATAGTTAGCCTGAGCTGTACATATTACAGAAAAACAGCACAGTCTTTGCTGTGTTTTAGAGGGAATTAACAAATGATTGAAATGCAGTGAATTTGGGCCTTGAGCACAGATATTCCCCTGAGAGCAGAGGGGCAGGATGTGTGCAGGGTGCACTTTGTCTGCATCAGACCTAGGGGGGTGGAGTCAAAGAGAGTAACTAACCAAGGGGGTGGAGTCAAAGAGGGTAACTAACACAGGGGGGGGTGAAGTCAGAGGCGGTACCTGAGCTGGATTGGCTGGACATACTCCTTCCGGAAGCGCTTGAGCTCATCGCTGAGAGGCCGATCCCCATTCTCCAACGCCATCTGGTCAGCTTCCATGGGCCTGGGCTCCGGGATCTCAAACCTGGGAGGTCAATGGTCAAGGGTCAGACCTTAAAGATGTGTAGAAAACTGACCTTTAAACTGATAATCACACTGAACCTGCTTTTCATGATTAACAAGGTACTGAGGATCACCCACAAGCAGAAGGATACAGAACATTTCATATTAAAGACACAGAGCTGAATGATATGTATTGCGATGTTACCCACACTGCATTGCTCACTGTGTTCTTTCAGTTGCACTCACCTCTCCATGAGGAGGGCCAGTAATTCTCGCGGTTTGCAAAAGGATCGATAAGTCGTCAGAAAAGTCCTCAAAAAGTTTGGATCTGCACAAACAAGAGAAGGGAAATGGCATTCAATTACACTGACAATAGCCATAACCCAATTTTATTGTCACTGTTTTCTTTATAACAGCTTCCTATGTGTGGTGTGGTGTGTCTGTACATATGGTGTGTGTGTGTTTGAGGAAACATATACCACTGTTTCCCCTTGGCTGTGCTGTGTGGTATACTTACATATACCACACAGCACAGCCAACACACACCTGCACAATCAGACAGCAGCTCACACACACACACACACACACACATGTTCTTTAAGTCACCCTTTCTGAATTGTTGTCAGTCACGTGTGTTGGGGCACCTTGTGGAGCTGCCAAACAGGATGCCTGCAGTGGGGGGTAGGGGTCAGAGGTTTGACGAACAGGCAGGAAGCACCTTTTTCCCTTCTGAATTAAAATAAGCGCACAATTCTTTTTCCAAAAAAGGGCAACTTCCCTTTGGGAAGTAAGATAGATAGATATAGATATGCTATAATATCTATACATATGTATACTGTATACTGTATATATACACACACGCAGTATTTTCTACATGTAATGCACGTATTGCTAACTAGTGCCGTAGGGTATGAAATGACACACAATATTACAGAAGTCTTTTTAATAATGTTTTGTTATAAAAACGGGAGGCTGTTTGTGGGCCAGAATTTATTTTTGGAATGCTAAAATTGGCACACAGGCTGCTAGTTGCCGATATCGACTCTAGACTCCCAATGAGTGACTGAAGTGCATGTTATTGTCAAAGTGTTAATGTACATGTACCACCACCCTGACCACCACACTGACCACAGCACCGACCACAGAACTGACCACAGCACCAATCACCACACTGACCACAGCACTGACCACAGCACTGACCACAGACCACAGCACTGACCAACACACCGACCACAGCACTGACCACCACCCTGACCACAGCACTGACCACCACACTGACCACAGTACTGACTACAGCACTGACCACCACAGTAAACACCACACTGACCACAGCACTGACCACCACACTGACCACAGCACTGACCACAGCACTGACCACCATACTGACCACAGCACTGAACACCAAGGGTCATGGGCCGTTACTTGGGCGAGAGCCAGATGTGTGTGACCACCTCACCCGCAGTGCCATCAGCTGCAGGGCAACATTTAAACAAAGCAGGTCAGAGTATTCTGGGCTCTGACCCCACGCACATCCTTTACAAATATTTACACAGAGAGAGAAAGGCTTAACGCAGCACTGCACCAACCGACGCCTCAGGAGAGTGAGAGGAAACCAGTCCCGCTTTTCCCAACGCGCTCCCACATCAGTCTGTGAGGACTTTAGGCGTGGTTTTCCATATTCTCCCATGAAAAATGGCACCAGACCCAGCGCCAGAACACACAACCATGATCCACAACCATGCTCCGTTTAGCCTGAACACAAAGGTAGCCACTGACACTCAAAACCCCCAAACCTCCTACATTTACAGCCAGGTACACAAAACAGCACCTCAAACACTCTCTTTTCTCATTTGAAATGATAGGCCACTTCAACTCAAAAAGGTCAATCATAGAGTCCACCCATCAGGGGTTCACATTGCCATGACATTATTTTAAAAATCTGAAAACTGGGTGAAAATGACCATTTTGGAAGAAAATTTCAGTCCTCTTTAATATTATTGGGTGGCTTTATCCATGAACTAACATGTAGAGCTGTGCCTTGCCCCAGGACAGACAAATCAGGCGGAGTGTATAATTGAGAACCCATCGGTGTCCTATGAAGGAAAGCAATTCCAGAGCACTGGCACAAAGAGTAATCTCTGCTGGTGTAGAGACAAAAGCCCACCTACACCGTGTGAAAGGACACCACCCAAGTTTGGGGAGGTGCCACTGGCTGCATACAGACACCCCCCCCCCTCCAGGTCTCACCTGCATACATGTGGTAGGTGAGCCTCTCGATGAGCTTCAGCACGGTGCCCGCCTTGACAACGGGGACGCCCAACTTGGACAGCACGTCCTCCTCGAACACCACGTTCTCCTCGGAGTCGGGCTGGGCAAATCGGTACGTCTCTGGGCACGGAAGCCTCAACTGCTCCTCTTCCTCCTCCTCCTCCTCCTCCTCTTCCTGCAGGGCGGTGAGGCGCAGCACGCGCTCCAGCACGCCGCAGCACTGCAGCGGCGCCAGCGCGGCCATCCAGCTCCTCTTCTCCTCTGCGGACCCGGCCGCAAACACCACGCTGCCGCCGTCCCTCGGCACGAGCTCGAAGGCGTGCCGGCACTCGTCGGCGTCGTGGCGGTCCCTGACCTGCACCGTGCACATGAGGAACTTCTCCTCCAGGCAGTAGAGCGCGGAGCCGCCGCTGGGAATGGACGTGCAGCACAGCATCAGCCCGTCGAACAGGAAGACATGGCGCCGGTGCTCGGCGCCCAGCCGCGCCAGCGTGCCCTCCATGATCAGCTCGCTGCAGCTCTGCCCGATGTCCTGGCCCTCCCAGCCCTCTATGGTCCTCTGGATCTCCCCCAGCCTCCTAATAGCCAGGTGCTTACCGCTCACCTGCTGGCTGTGGAAACGACAACCCGACTCGCTGCCGACCGGAGGGAGGGAGGGAGAGAGGACAGAGAGAGAGAGAGAGAAATAGAGAGAGGTGAGAGAGAGAGAGAGAGAGGTGAGAGAGAGAGAGAGAGAGAGAGAGAGAGAGAGAGAGTTTTTATGTCCCCTTTATTTAAACATTGTGATTGTTTTATTTTATTTGTTTTGTACCTTTACCACAAACCCATATCAATCAATTATTGTAAATAAACCAAGAGATAAAACAAATAACACAAAAGAGATAAAAAGAGAGCGTAAGTGACATAGACAGTGAAAGAGAGACAGACAGATCAACTAATAGTAGTAAAAGTATTGCGATCATTATATTCATTAGTTGTCTCAGTGATTTCTTGTATTTTATTTTATTTTCTCATTGTTATCTATGCTTGAGAAAGATTATTCATGTCTCTATGCTAGCATGGGGTCATTGTATTCACACACAAAAGTGTCACCGGCAGGATGAAGGAAGATGACCAGACGGCTCATTTAAGAAGGGAACAATGAACCCAGAACACAGGACCCCAGAGTCACACCAGTGCAATCGCTACATCTGGACCACTTCCAAGTCTGAACAGCATTGTGCTGTGCTAGTCTGACACGTAGCCACCCTCGTTTAACATTAGTTTAGGTTAAACTTACGCAAAATAATGACATGAAAGAATCACAGAGCATTTTTACAGAGAAGGAAACTGAGAGTAAACAAAAGGATAGTGGCTTACTGTTTATACACAACTCTGGTCAGTATTGTGCGTCCTTGGCAACAGGCGAGCCAGATCATGCCAGCAGCTCCACGCAAGGTTTCCGATCCGCAAGATTTCCCTCCGCTTCAGCGCTCAGCTTCAGCACTGTGGTCCACGCCGTGCACAGCACAAATCACGCTACGGCTCTGTGTACCCGGAGCGAGATCCCCATCACCTCACGGAATCTAAAAACATCGTCTTTACGCACGAGGGTCTAGCCCCCTCGCCAAACACAGAAGGGCGCCCTCCAAACTGCATGGCTCAAACTCGTGTGGATTTAATTAGCCAGGCAAGTAAAGTCAGGATGCAGTCAGACAGTATTCCCGGTCTAGTTCATTGTTCCAGCTGAATGCACAAAGGCCGTGAGAAACGCAGGAAAGTTATTTTGGCTCGGCTAAGCCCCCGCCCCCAGAAGCAGTGCGGTGCCCCCGCCCGACACGTCCAGTTAAACCCGCACCACAGCACCTGTGTTAGCCTGCGCCCGGCACAACACAGGAGCTAAAACACAGCGCAAGATCAGATGTTCTTCCTCCCTAAACACAACTAATGACAAAAATTATAAATTACTTTATTTATTTATCGAAATAAATCTAAATCGTCACCTGAATCGTCATAACTGTTTCTCCCAGTCAGACCAAAGGCAAAAACACGGGGGAAACAACCAAAAAAAGCCAATGTGAAAAGCCATAATGCGGAGAAGGGGGGAGCCGAGCTACATCCAGGGTGTTTCTCTTTGTCCTCTGCCCCTCCTTTACATATATATTTTTCCAATCTAGGGACAATAGCGGCTGCTGAAGTGTACGTCTCAACAGTAATCCCCTTCCCCCACACCACCATGACGGGGCGGGGACCAAACACACACACAGTGGGGATGTGGTGGGTGGGTGGTTGGAGTGGTATGAAAAGTGTGACAGGGATTATGTGGGGAGGGTGGGGTTTAGGATGTTTTGGGGGGGGTGTAGGGGGACGTGATGAAAATGATGGGGGTAGTCGGGGGTGTGATGGGGATGATGCGGGCGTATGTTTATATGTGTGTATGTGTGAGGCTATGGGGGGGGTATGGGGTCCCTACCTCAGCCCTTACAGCTTGGCAGGCTGACCTCCTCATCCACTTCTCCTTCAGCTGCTGTTTAAGAATGAGGGGAAGGGGGTTCTGTGTGGCTCAGTAGGTAGAGCATAGCGTTGGCAACACTTAGGTTGTGGGTTTGATACCCATTGGGACCACATATACTGAAAAGTGTATGCATTCACTACTGTAAGTCGCTTTGGATAAAAGCGTAGGCTAAGTGGCATATGTATATATATATATATATAGGGGGTGCAGAAAAAAGGGATAGAAGAATAAAGGAGAGCTAGGTGGGGCTTCAGAGGTGGAGACGGCAGCGTCTCTGGATAAGGCGTTCCTCATCAGGGGGGTGAGTGTTGCCCTGAGAGCACGAGCCCAGCCCTCCCATCGTTAGGTTCCATTCATACTGCTGGTCTAATGGGACTGGCTGGAGTGAAAATGCTGATTACAGCAACCCTGCTACTGAGGTTCACTATAAACAGCGCTGGCTCTATCAATACTCGGCCCCAAATCCTGCAATAGCCCCCAGTCACTGGCCAATCTGCCCAGCCACACAGATGTGTCTCTGTGTTTATGGAATGATCTGATATTTTCATTAGCCAACCTTCATTGGTCTGTATTCCCATATTTGTTTTCTTTTCCAGGAGTGTCTCTGGACCACCTTTCCTGGGGTCACAGGATAATTGTCCAGTTTTTCCGCACCTGGCACGGGGTCTTCTGGTTTTTCAGTTCTTCGCTGAAAACATAGTCTGTGATAATGTGCCGCAAAATTATTTTAAAATTGGAAAAATATTTGTATCTTCTGTAAAATTTGAAGGTTTGATTTTCACCCAAAGTACAAATATGCAAAAAATGAAAGGCAGGCTTGATAAGTTATCCTGTATAAGGGCTTTCCTGAATAATGCAATGTAATTTCAGTGTGGAGTTGAAACATGGCCATGTACAGCAACAGCACCCTGTAAAAACATGCGTATTCAGTCTCAACTAAACCAGACAGAAAACAAACACAGCAGTCCCTTCCACACTGCACTGGACTGCAACAATTGTGGGTGTTAGTCAGCCAGGCAAGAACAGAAAACACTAATTGCGCCATCCAACCTCTGCCTCCCCCCCCCCCCTCCCAAGCCCATGTTCCAGGACCAATATAATCTGCATGAGGCATTTCAGAGATTTACGTCCCCCACTCCCTCGAAAAGAGGCTTACACCCCCAATCCAGATCTAACCGCACAAAATACTAAATACCTGCACTAAGTCTGCACCCGTCCCAGAGTTGAGTTCTCCACAGCTCCCCCACAGGCAGCTCGTATCAGCCTTCGTCGAAAGAGACACAAACAGCATGCTGCCCACATCCCGCTGGCTTTCTCTCCCACAGCCAGACATGCTATGCTCTCTCAGCAGTAATGCTGGGCTTTCTGAGAGGCAGACCTGAAACAGGTAAGCAGCTCCTTCTCACACCTGTGCTTTCGACTAAGCGGAGGCGCCACTGTGGCTCCTGAGAGATGGCATGGGGAGACTTGCTGGAGGGGCAGAGAGCCGGCTGAACCAATTGTGCTCTTTCGTCCTACTCTGTGGAGGATGTACGGTGTGTACATTTTAAGTTCAGCAACCAGACAACGCTGGTTTCAAGGTGCAGCGGTCTAGTCATGACCACAACAGAACTAAAATGCTCTGCTTCCCCCTTGTAGCCATTGGTTGTAGGCTGTGTTGGATACACAGGTGATGATTGGTTGATTGGCAAGATGGGGGGAATGTTTCTGGCGGTTTAGTTTGCAATCTTCTGTATGTCATCCATAAACCACCTATTACCAAAGCTATGAATGCGCTGACGTTTACAGAAACCGTTTGTAACCATGAACGCCATGGTCGCTGGATTGAGCATAAATCAGGATTAACGAGGTTCCTCCTCCTTCTTGACGGCCTCCTGGGCGTTTGCTGTGGCCCACTGGTCAATGGAGTGGGGAAACTGTTATTCAAACTTAACTGTTGAATGATTACCTCTATTACCTTGTGGTAGAATAGTGGGTGTGACCAGAATTTTACAATTGAAATGTTGCTATTTTAGCAGACATCATCATCATCGGTAGAGCTATCAAACAGTAAGTTACAGTCTAAACATTGACAATGCAGACGTTCTTGCTTCAAAACCTGTTATACGTGATCATCGTGCCAGGTGGTGAGTGAATGGAAAAAAGGCTACAAAGGAATTAATGGGAATTAAACAATTATGAAAACACCAGGCCTGAACCCCGCAAAAACACTCCAACAGTGGCAAGAAAAAACTCCCCAGTGGGAAGAGAAACAACACTCCAAGAGTGGCAAGAAAAAACTCCCCAGTGGGAAGAAATTTCCTTCTCAGGAGGAACCCGTCTTAGTGGGGGAGCCCAGGTGGCCAGCCCAGGTGAAGCAGGAGATGTCAGCAGACCAGAAACTCAATGAGCTGCAGAACTGCCGCCAGTTGTTTGGGAGGCAGGTTCGTTTGTGGATCATGGTGGTTTCGGGATGTTCTTCCAAGGATACCCCCTTAGCACCCTTCGTAAAGTGATGATTTTGACGGCTGATTTAAATGCAGCCAAGGAAGTCTAATTCCTGATATCAGAAACTTGACGATCAAATGTTAAAACAGCTTGCCATACACGTGCTAGTCAGTGCCTGCACGAATGATTATCAACTGTTGCATGCAATAGACTGTTCAATAATCCTACTAAATCGGTGTTCAGAATGTATTGTTCAGAGTTGCACTGTTATGCAATTCATAAGTAAGTCTCAAGTCTTAACCTTCAAGTTTCGAGTAAGTCCCAAGTAATAGAGGGTAAGACTCAAGGAAAGCCCCATGCAAGCGCAATGTGTCATGCAATTTTTTCAGCCCCTAGTGTCTGTCCTCAGGAAGATGTTCTCCTAAGAAACCAATCGTGATGGGACAAATAGCCCAATCCTCTTTATAAACATTATTTTGATTGTCGTTGTGCAATACAAAAAACGCTAATACAAAAGCATAGGTATTCATTTTGCTTTCGTTACACAGGTAAATGTATTTATAATGTTTATAATTAAATAGGGAAAAATATTTCAAGGCGAGCAGCCAAGCGTACACAAATTTGCTTTTCTCATTACAGCTAGCTTGCAAAGTTATTTTTAGGTAAGGGATGCAACGTTAGGTCCAACATCTGGGATATTTGTCTCCTTGTGACACCACGATGTGACCGTTCAATAGGTCGCCTCTGTCTTTTAGTTTTTAGATACAAATTTTAAGTTTAATTTGAGTCATGCAGAAACTTTAATACCATACACGCATTATTCACATGAAACCATACAAGTAACTAACATAAGTATCACACAAACCTAATAACTATGGCTGTATTTACTTTAAATTATCAGAGCCAGTGGGTCATTGTTGTGCATATGAAGCTGCAGAGGCCAAAGATCTTCCCACCCATGCTGAGATAGACGTGCCGTTCCGCTGGAAGTGGCGCCAGGCGAAGGAAGGAGTGCCGGAGACCGGAGAGTTTTTAACGTGTCCGGATGGGGCAAGCGCTACCCGCCCACACCGCTCCACGTCTGAGCCCAGGGACGCTCCCACCAGCCCTGCTGCCTCCCAACCCCTCGCCAAGCTGCCCAAATACGACAGAACAGCGGCGCTGACATCGTACCTCGCCCAGGTACAGCTCGTGGCGGAGTACAATGGACGTTTCGGTCAGCGGGTCTTCGAGAGCCACAGCCGAGAACAGCTAACCAAACGCTCTTGTCAAGGGCAAGAAACGGTTAGCACTTTCGCTGCCGATATCCGCTATCATGCCCGGCTGTGCTACCCCACGCTCCCCGCTGTTGTCCAGGAAGAGCTAGCGCTACATGTGTTCCTGCGTACCCTAGCCCCAGAAGAGCTGTGCCAGGTTTGCTACCCAAAGCTATTTTAATAGGTGAGTGAGCGGAAGCGGTTCTAACACCCCTCTCCTTGAGTCAAGCGCCTGCTCGCCGCCCACAGGTCAGGATGGCCACCGGTGACGATGGCGACATGGAAGGAGAAGCAGCACCAGCACACCAGGTCCACTTTGCCCCCTGACACCAGTCTCCGCCATCACGAAGACATTGGGCTTGGGCCACTGACCGGTGCTACCGCTGCAACGAGCCTGGCCACATTGCCCGGGACTGCCCGGCGCCGGTACCTAGGCCTCGCCCCACCGCTGCAGAGAGAAACACAAGCGGAGTGGCCCAGTGAGGGAAGCGCTGCTCCAATCCCCAGTCCCTCTCCAAGGTCATTGTTCGCTGGTTGGCTGAGTCAGCTGCATCCAAGGCCTCTACGCAGCGTGCCTGCTTGATGGCCAGCCCTACCTCGCGCTGGTAGACACGGGGTCTACCATCTCCCTGGTCCGACCGGGGATCCTGCCTGGCACCGCCGGTGTGCTACCTGCAGCGTGGACCCCCACCAACGAACAGATGCAGACTGCCCCCCCGCAGTCACGGGGGAGCGAGCCAGTATGCGGGGGAGAAAGAAGGTGAACTTCTGTCTCGCGACCAGGAAGCAACGCACGAGTTCTGGCTGGCTGACATTGATGATCCGTGCATCATCGGCCTGGACCTGATGGTGCGATGGGATGCATGTGTGGATGTTCCCCGAGTGGCGCTCCGGTTCGGAGACCAGGTTGTAGCCGCCAGAAGCAAGCCCACAGTCAAACTGCAGCCTCGCCTGTCTCGCCCATCGCCGCCCTGCCTGCATCGCCTGCCGTCACCCAACAGCCACCTGTCTGCTGTACTGCACCGCCTGCGTCGCCTGCCACTGCCCAACAGCCATCTGTCTTCCGCACTGCACCGCCTGCATTGCCCGCCGCCACTCAACAGTCATCTGCCTTTTGTGCTGCACCGCCCCAGCTGCCCGGGCCTCCGTCCACCAGCCACCCTGGAACTGCCCTCGCCAGCACCTGCTTCGTCTGCCCCACCAGCCACCGAAACGGCTCGGGCTGTCCACGACCTGTGGCAACGCAGCAGCAACGACTTGGACCCCTCGCAGCAGCAACAGCTGAAGCAGCTACTAAGTGAGTATGCTGATAGCTTCGCCGCCAGGGATAAAGACTGCACGTGGGCGGGGTTGGTCCAGCACACCATTAACACTGGCTCTGCCCCACCCATCCGTCTGCGTCCCTATCGGCTCGCCCTCGCCAAACGCCAGGCCGCTGAGGAGCAGGTCCAGGACATGCCCAGCCCATGGGCGGCCCCCGCTGTCCTTGTGAAAAAGAAAGATGACAGCTGGCGCTTCTGTGTCAACTACCGACGCCTGAATGCCGTGACGAAAAAGGACTATATCAGCGGTTCCAGTTGGTTCAGCTCGCTTGACCTGCGGAGTGGCTACTGGCAAGTGGAGCTGGCTCCTGACGCTCGGCCAAAACAGCCTTCACCATTGGGCAGGGGCTGTGGCATTTCCGCGTTATGCCGTTCGGCTCTGCAATGCACTGGCCACCTTCGAGCGGCTGATGGAGCGAGTGTTGGCTCACATTCCCCGACAGCACTGCATTGTCTACCTTGATGACCTCCTCGTTCACGCCAGTCACTTCGAGGGGCCCTCTGCAACCTGCAGGAAGTCTTCGCTGCCATCCACAAAGCCGGGCTGCGCCTGAACCCGAAGAAATGCCAGCTGTTCCGGAGGGAAACCGCGTTCTTGGGGCACATAGTGAGCGCCGGCGGCGTATCCACCAACCCGGCTAAGATCACTGCTGTTCGCGACTGGCCGCTCCCCACCAACGTCAGCGACCTGCGAAGCTTCCTGAGGCTCGCATCATACTACCGCTGGTATGTGCAGGACTTCGCCACCATCGCCAGCCTGCTTCACCGCTTGACCGACCGCGGCCGGTCATACATCTGGGACGACCCCTGTTCCATGGCTTTTAAAACTCTCCAAACTGCCAGCAACGTAGGCGTTGATGAAGTCCTGTCCCAGCAAGGTGACAACGGAGAGCAGGTGATCGCTTATTACAGCTGTGCCTTGAACAAGGCAGAGCAGAACTATTGCGTCACTCACCGGGAGCTCCTCGCCGTGGTCGCAGCCCTGCGGCACTTCCGGGCCTATCTGCACGGCGTCCGGTTCCTCTTCCGGACCGACCTCGCCTCTCTCATGTGGCTGCTCCACTTCAAAAACCCAGAGGGCCAGGTTGCACGCTGGCTGGAGACGCTGCAGGAGTATCACTTCGAGTTACAGCATCGCCCGGGGCGACAGCATGGCAACGCGGATGCCCTCTCGCGGCTGCCACATGCGGCGGCGGACTGCAAATACTGCCCTCGGCAGGAGGCATAGGCTCAGTTGGCCCCGACGGGGGCCACCCTTCAGGCAGTCGACGGGAAGCTGGCTGGCTGGCTCCCCCTCACCCCGTCCCAAGTCCAAGAAGAGCAGGAGCAGGACGCGACCCTCACCCATGTGCGAGGTTGGCTGGCGGCAGGAAGAGAGCCAGAGTGGGCGGACGATGCCGCCCTCAATGCTGAGACAAACACCGCCACATTTCCAGACTTGGGGATGGCCTCGGGGTGCGGGCGGCGTGCTGTACCCCTTATGGTGGCAGGGCCCGGCCGGGGTGGGTCCTGGTGCAGCTGTTGGTGCCCCGTGCCCTCCGGGACCACAGGTCCTGTTTGCTTGTGCATGGAGCAACGGGGGTTATGTTCAGGAACAACAAAACCCTTTGTGGCCTCAGGGGTTATGCACGTTTTGCTGTGACTCCTGATGGCCCAGAAGTGAAGGCGCCCACCCAGAGCCACCGCCCCTGCAGCAGTACCTGGTGGGGGTGCGTTGGAGCAATTCGTAAAAGTAGACCAAGTGTTCATTCATTGTTGGGCCATTCCCTGTCACTGACTCTGGCAACCGCTACGTCCTCCTGTTCTAAAGAAAGACTGAAAGACAATATCCGGGATCAGTCATACCCCCAAGCCCCAGGGAGGCTATGTACCTGACTTACTTGACTTAAAATAAATACTGCCCAAATATGGCTCCTTCAAATTGAACAAATGAAATAGATAAATAAAAATAGCATAAAAGGGACAAACATAAGCCAAGACTAAACATATTGCACTCATTTAAAAATTGAAGGTGCACGCAAATAAAACTCAATTTAACACAACGGAGTTGCACCTTTTCAATACTGGCTGAGTCTGGCTCAATATGGCTTAAAGTTCATTATGCACAAACCAGACTTAAGATAGCATCTGTAATTTGCTGCTAGTTTACTAGCTTGAGCTACTAGCTAGCATTAACTTTAGTTCTGCACTTGATGCAATACCTAGCTAGCACGATTATTTACTAGACTACTTCAAAACGTAATAATGTTCATGATGAGATGACATAACACATACCTTTATTTTTGGTCCGTGTCCGTTGTTTGTGTGACTAAATGATTGCCCATCAATGCAGGGTCAAGAGACTAAACCATTTCACCTATATTTTAAACCAGGAAAAATTGCAGCTGTATATCGGTAGCTATTGGGATTTTACTTCCATTTGTTTATGTGTGTTACGTGAGCAGGGGCGCATTTGGTTGCAATGCTATTTTGTGATTTCACTGATTGACTTGTACTGTGCAGTGTGAGTTTGAGAGGCGCTATTGACCTCCACTCCTCCCCCACTTCGGGCTTCTAGCAGGTGAGGACTAGGATACTTCATAGGCTGACAGACTGCATGTCGCCTATGCCAGGATCCGCCACTGCCGCAAGCCATACCTCTTTGTGGGTTTTCGACTGACAATTTTCGAAAAATAAATCGCGTCTGATACTTTTGTCGCATACGTCTTGCAAACAGCAATCCGTTTTCCAGATGACCACAAACTCTTTATAACGATTTTAGGAATAGATCCAAACGCCATGGTTGCACTCAAATGGCATACAACTGACATTAGTTGATAGTTTTGATGTGCATATCATCTCCAATTAGAGCCGAGTATTCGTGTTTTTCCGCCCATTTAAGCGTTGTAGTACGAGACGATAGTTGTGTGTGCGCTGGAAATTAAATAGCCTATTTGAAGTATTAAAAAATATGAGAAAAGTGCATCTCGCATAAACGTTAGGAAAATATTAAAAACAGTATCTCGAATCCAGGGCCAGCAGTGTTAGCATAATGGTTGTAATGGGCTTGTAAGGTTGCAGGTTCGATCCCAGGTGGGGGCACTGCCGTTGTACCCTTGAGCAAGGTGCTTAACCTGGATTGCTTCAGTAAATATCCAGCTGTATAAATGGATTGTACGTAAAAGAAATGTGAAACTGTGTAAGACGCTCTGGATAAGAGCGTCTGCTAAATGCCTGTAATATAATGTAATGTAATCCAAGTCAAATCTGAGGTCATCAAACTTGTGAATCGGCCCACAACTCTGGCTTGAATTGCCCCAGGATGCTTGAAACAATGTAAGCAATCACACAATGTGTAAAACCCAACTGATTTTTATTTTACAGTATACACATGATGCATTGCATGAAAATGTTAATATTGCCAAAAGGAAACCTAGTTTTGCAATTATTACACCTTTTTAAGAGATCCCAATGCAATAACCGTGTAGTGTCCATTTCAATACCTACAAGTGGGCTATAGACAACATCGAGTCTATTTAGCAACTGACACCCCGAGGAGGCCTGTCTTTAAGATAACATTGCACGAGGTAGACACTCAACTCATTTTGGCCATTTCTTAAACATACACACATTTTGGCATAACATAAAAAATGGAAACAGACAAGACTTCTGAGCTATGCCCAAATGAATGGAATGTTTTTTCTCACTTTCTCACACTATTGATCTAAAATTCAATAGGATAATTATGAATACTTTGAAAATAACTATTTAAAGTAATTCTGCATAATAAAGACGAATGGTACCACTGGACAAATGCTCTACAGCTCATCTCAGTTGAAATAGTTTGCAACCTTAACTTGAAAATATATATTTTTAAACTTTTTTAATAATTCGGTCAGTAACGGAACCAACTTGACTTCTAATTCTATAATCTATAGTGAAACGCAACATCGGTGTCACAGCTTGTGAGTAAATACATATGTATGTAGATGTGTATATCCATATACACATCGCATTATGTAAATGTACCCATATATATGTGTGTGTAAGTATATGGTTTACACACATGCATACACACAGAGATATACATAGAACACTTTTTTTTTTTTTTTCAAAGCCTTTTGTGCAAATTTTAACACCAGTGTATGCCACAGCATTGAAACACAAGTAATCAAAATCGGAAATGGCTGAAGATTAAAAGATTTAAAACAAATAATTATTCCATAGTAAATCATAGGATGAGAAAATATACATCTGTGTTATTAGGGTGGCCATTTTTTTTTCTACTTCTCAACACACTGAATACTTTTATAGTGTACCCCAAATCATGACCTAGCCAGACAAGCCCTTTAGAAGCAGTACCCCCAACAACTATTTGCAACAAACGCAACAAACCTTTACAAATGTACAGTCCGGACACCTGTACAACATATTATGCACCAATATCTACATTACCAGTCTTTCGTGTAGTTTCACTTCCTTCGAAAAATACTAAAAATTTATATTTACAACAATTAAATATAAGTCAATTGAGCACTTGTGTGGAAGAGGAAGGTACTAGTCGTCGTGGCAACACTTGAAATCATAAAAAAAGAAAATGGAATGTCCCCTGCACCTTTGTGACATGCCACAATAAATAAAAACATTAGAATGAAGACAAAGGCAAGCCAGAAGCATGCCTGCCGTGCAACAGAGCATGCCCCTGTTGTTAGGGGAGCGGCGTTCTCTGCGCTGAGCTCCAATCCCACGATGCAGCGTGGTCAGTAACTGTTCTCGTGCCCTGCCAGGATGTACAGGTTGCTGTGCGCGGTGGGGTTGTCCGTCGGTCGGCTCTCCAGCACCACAACTCTGTGAGAAATGAACAACAGCCGTTTTATAAAAATGTAATAAAGTATCCGCTGAGCTGCCCCTGTCCCCCTTCAACCCCCCCCCCAAATCAAATTTACCACAGAGGAAGCCACCAAATAAATAACCTGTGTGTGTATTAAAGTACCAGTATGTTGGAAAACACCCAGTGAGCATGTATGATGTCACTGACTACTGAGACTCTGAAGACAATAGTCAGGCAGGATGTAATGTAATGGCCCTGTTTTAGGACAGCAGTGGGGCCAGCACATTGGCTGTGGTAAGAAACTCAGACCTCATTCTCATTCCTCTCAGGCCAGGGTTTCTCAGCTTCAGTGTGCCTACCAGGAGCCCAAACTAACAACATGCCACACAGACATTCACATTTGCTGTTAAAAACAGCAACGTGATGCTAGTTGCCTAGATATTGTAGGTGGCTGGTGGGCACAGGGTGTGAGGATTGAAACACCCATCAACTAAAGCATTGTCATTATCCAAGCATGCCACCAGGGGGCAGCAGTATATTTGTGGAAAATGGTCGGTGAACCATAGTGCTCATGAAATGATCCTTATTCCCCCATTACACATTGTTAGCCCTTCATGTTTTTGAAAGTGAAAGTGTACAGGTGTTTCAAAGTCCACGCACTGATTAAAAGTTGAATAAAGAAATTGGTACTGTCCCAAAGAAGAGCAAAGATGGAGGGATTCATCAAAGACTACCTACAACGCCCTTTCAAAGCAGTGAGAACCCCGACAGGTCAGAGCTTCAATTTTGTGACACTGAAGCCCCCAGGTATACAAGAGCGCCCCCCAGTGGGGATACCACTCTACTACACCACCCCAGAAATGGAAGTACTCAGTATCTGGCCAGGAGGATGATGGTGGTGGTGGTGTGCTATATTGCCAGGGCTTTGTAAGGACTATACAGAGGCTCCTGCTCTCATCTTTCCGGTTTCTGGGGAGCTCCCTGACCACGAGCACTCTGAGCTTCAGACTGGCAGCTTGCAAATCAGGAAATGGGAAAGAGTGAAGGTTTGTGACGGCCTTGATAAACCCCTCCGTACAGGTGAGTAACAGATTTTCCTTTCAACACCTGAGGCACCCATATGAGCAAAGGATTCTGGGAGAAAGACCTAAACGTTGCTTTAAGGGGGAGGGGGGGGGTAACTGTACCTGGGCAGACGGCTGGACTCATCACGCCCTGTAACCTCTGCTGTACAGACATTTCTTCATTCACAAAACCAAAACAAACCATTAAGAAACGCATGCATCCAGACATGGCACCAATCAGGTTTCAGGACAAAACTGCCATTCATTACAAACAACCCGTCTGTACACCACAAGTTTCACCAATGTAGGGTCCATGTATTTACCTACAGTATAAATCTCATCAGCACCATATTATTAATATCGTTTTTTAGACACACAGCATTGAGTAAAAAGATATACATTTATAAAGTAAGCTTTATTTAGCATAATCCTTTATCTACAAACCTGTCGGATCCTAAGAGCCGGAAAATCCTTGTGTTGTCAGAAATCTCTTGCGTAATCTGGAGTGTAAAAAGAAGATGTAAATAATGATGGAACTAGGCGCCAGATTCCTTTGATGTGCTCAGCCAGTTGTTTCCTCTCCAGGCTGATTCATCACATTTTATAACACAGACACAGTAGCAATACAAACCAATAACACTGTGCACAGGAGCAAGGCAAGACAATGAGTGAAGACTTGAATTCACTTATTTTAATGAAGGTAGTAGGCCATGGTAGTGTCCTCAGACACCTGTGTTGAAATATGCAGCACACACAGCATATACAAGCTTAACAGAAGCCCAAAAACCAAAATCCATGGATGTCTGCACTGGAAATGGTTTTGGGCAAACAGTACTGGCACGAGACAACATGCAAACAATGGACACACTCACAAACGGATGCATGCGCACTCACCACACGGACACACAAAAACGCACGCACGTGGACACGTGCATTATGGCCGTTTCGTCACATGCAAAGATCAGGGGAAGAAATTAGTCTGTTCATTTGCAATGAGTTGCAATTTTCGGCAGGCACGTTGGTGGTTGAACAAGGCATGCATGCATGCACGCACACCCACACACACATACACATGTATAAATATGTACACACACACTAGCACACATGCATGTATGCATGCACGCACGCACGCACGCACACACACCCACACACATATACACATTGTAGCGCCCAAGTGGGCGCTTTCTATGGCGTCATTGTGGAGGGGAGATACCTTTCGGCCCACTGGCTCCACCCCCGCGCCGTGTTGGGAACCCCATGACTAATTCCACAGCTGACGTGCGTAAGCGCGATTACAAAGTGATAAAAGGAGCGCTCTCACACAGGTGCGGGGTTTTGGGAGTAGGTACGAGATTGTGTGGGCGAGAGTTTTGGTGAAAGAGAGAGAGTTTGGTTTGGAGGAATAACCGCGTGTTGAGTTAACACCGCTTTGTTTTTGGAAGTTTGTTTGTGATTATTATTTTGTGGCAATTGGACGGATTCTTTTTGGCTGAATGACTACGGATTGGACAACTACGACGACAAAGGATTTACCCCCGGAACGAACAACGACAACGGAATTGGATCACCGAAAGGACAACAATGAGAGGTAGAGTTTGTGGACATTGTTGTACTTTCAGTGACATTGGTTGCAGGCCGAATACCCCTACCCGGGAGCAGCATTTCCGTCCGCGGAATTATCCGCTGTAATAAATAAAGCTCTTTTGATTTTGAACTGTCTCCATTTGGTCGTTGTGCATTGATTAAGTTATCAATTATTGGAAACCCCACGCCCTTGGTTTCGCTACAACATGTACAAATGTGTACACATGAAACAACACACATGCATGTATGCACGCACACACACACACATACACATGTACAAATGCATCCACACGAAACAGCACACACACATGTACGCACGCACACACACACAGGCACACACACTGCAGTCTGAAATGGTACTCACTTCATTAGACTTGAAGCTCCGCCCCTGCATTCCGTGTTTCCAGAAGGCCAGAACGCTGTCCTGGAGGCACACTGACAGAGGAAGAGTTTTCAGAGCACTTCCGGCCCCTCAGGGAAACACTCACAGCAAAAGGGTTATGTCATTTCATTTCTTGACATTTTACAACCATCAACTTCCTCCATCTAAAGCCACTGGGGCAGAGCAGAGGCTCACAGCTCCGAATTAAACAAGAGGCTGCATCACCCTCCGCCACAAACTGATGTTGCCTGACGGGTGCGTAGGAACTCATAATCAACAGAAAGCGTACTCCAAATAATTTTGTCCAATCCTCTCGTGGGAACAGAAGGATCCGATTCACAGACTGCCAGTGGAGCCGCTCATGTGCAGTGAGTCAGGGGAAACCCTGCTGACTTGAGTGTCTGGTGTGTGCGCTCCTTCCAGCCGATTTCTTGCTCAATCTAGGTAACTGAAAGCGGGCATCTAAATGACCTCCACGCTTTCAAATCAGCAGGTTTGGCTTATCATTACTTGCCCCGTCTTCATTGTCCTCAGACGGATAGCAGTTTCAGTAACCTGGGGAACTTGTTACTGAACACCTTTTTAGTATGTGAATAAAACCGGGGCCCTATCATGTGACAGGTGTGGGGCAAAGGTGGGGCGATGACTCTTACCGATCGCCTCGATCTGGAAGTTAAAGGTGAGCTCAGCAGACAGCTTCCTGCTGGACTTCAGCCTCCCCTGCAGATTCACGATCTTAATGCAACCTGGGGAGGAGGGGTGTGGGTGACTTACACAGGCGTGTTTCAGTGCAAGGTCGGGGAATGTGAGGGCGAAGAGACTCACGATCAAGGCAGACCAATATAGTGTCTCTCTCCAGCTGAGTGACGTGGATCACGCAAGTCTGAGGCGCATCTGAAAGAAGAGGAAGATAACGTTTAAAAAGTTACTCAAGTAACTATCACAAGGTTGGAAACGGTACTCCCAATGCATAGCTCCTAGGGCCGTTCCATGTCTTACTAGAAGCAGGCTTGTTCACTGAGCAAAAGCCACTAAGGGCGCTCATCTGCTTCTAGTAAAATCAATAACGGCTCAAAAAGCATTGGGAGTGATATTATTCAATCAGAAGCAATTACATGAAATTGAATATGTAAATAATCACATGATCTGGAAGGTGACTGGTTACCCCTGAGCTAGTTTACAATTAGTATGATAAGTGTGGTGTAGGATTTACCATCCAAGCTATTCTATTTTTTTTACATTTGCAATTAATGTTCCGAAATGTAGAGAATTTTTTTCCCCCACTTGGAAGTTGTCGGGTAAAATGTGTAAATAAATGAGGGAAAAAGTCTGATTTAATATGTTCTAATTTCAGGCTGTAAGGCAACAAAAGGATAACTTGAGACTAGGTATAGATTTTAAAGGGCCGCTGCATATCCATCCCTGTTGTCACGCCTTTAAAACAGCCCTGAGAGCACTGATATGGTAAAACTTTACAGTACACTTTACAGTGCTGCCATAAGGCCAATGCCGTGAGAAGGCTGCGGGTACAGGGAAAAGCTTGCCGATACGGTACGGCCTGCTGATATGGTGCTAAAGCTGAAGCACAGCCAGGCTCACTAAAGCTAAAGCACAGCCAGGCTCACTAAAGCTAAAGCACAGCCAGGCTCACTAAAGCTAAAGCACAGCCAGGCTCACTAAAGCTAAAGCACAGCCAGGCTCACTAAAGCTAAAGCACAGCCAGGCTCACTAAAGCTAAAGCACAGCCAGGCTCACTAAAGCTGAAGCACAGCCAGGCTCACTAAAGCTAAAGCACAGCCAGGCTCACTAAAGCTAAAGCACAGCCAGGCTCACTAAAGCTGAAGCACAGCCAGGCTCACTAAAGCTAAAGCACAGCCAGGCTCACTAAAGCTAAAGCACAGCCAGGCTCACTGATTACCCACAGCAAATTAAGTCTTTATGAAGTCATCTTCATAATTCGCATACATCAAAATGACCATTCTGCATTGTTAAAATACTAAGTGCTGACCCAAACTAAGCTCTAAGAACTCCAAAGTGTTGCTTTAACAATCGTACAAAGCAAGGCCGAAATTACCATATATATTGGGGGGGACACATCCCCCAATATTCAGATATGCTCAAAATGTCCCCCCCAATATATAGCCTAGCTGATATAAAAAATATAAATAAATTGATTTGGTCCCCCCCAATGTTGACTCCATGGTTACGGCCTTGGTACACAGACCAGCCTTATGGGAGGGCCTATTCCACTGGAAATAAATGTGGAGCGTTCTTCACAAAAGCCCTCGTACTTTAGCCACATGCACCCTCCTCTATTTCTGGTGTACATATTTCATAACAATGTGCATCGCAGCGTGTTTTACAGCACCATCCTCCTCTAGAACTCTGGCCACCGGAACAAGAGTATTTACTGCGTAATGGACATCCACTTGGTCTTACACGCGTACCGTTTCCCCTGTCCTTGCGACGGAGGCGGCAGACTGGGAGCACGCACGGCGGAGGAGGAGGTAGAACGGGTAGGGGCAGGCGTAGGGGACGCGGCCGAAGAGGCGAGAGGCTCACCTGACTGGGTAAACCAGGACGAGGTGGAGCTGGGGTTGACGGTCTCGAAGCGCACCACCTGGCTCAGCTCGGTGCCCTTGCTGACGGCCACGCAGATCAGGGGGTACTCCTGCTCGGGCACCACCAGCATCTCGAACACCTCCAGCGGGCACGGCAGCGGGAAGTCTATGGTCTGGAGGAGGGAGGGAGGGAGGGATGGAAATGAAGGCCACTGCCCAGCCTGTGCTGTAGGACATTCCTTCTTTCATTCAGCTGCTGACCTGAGGTTCTGCATGATCCCACAGCATGCATTGCATTGGTTTATTAAGACTTATTTTATTCCTGGATGTCCTGGCAAAATCCTTAACCTGGTTCTTCCATTGCGGCCACCTAATTATTCCCCCCAGTTTAACGGACTTAATAATTCCCTCCCTCTCCACCTCAGCTGATGTGTGGTGAGCAGTCTGGCTAAAATGGCTGCCGTACATCACCCAGGTGTGGTGGTTGAGGTGAGTTTCCCCCCTTCACCGTAAAGCACTTTGGGATCATACAATCCATCATTATTATTAGAACACATGGCCCAGAATCTCGGCCCCAAAATGGCAGGCCCAGAGACTCACCTTGATGAGCATAAACTTCTGCATGGGCTCGACCCACTCAAACAGAACCACACTGGACTGGAAGGCCCCGCAAAGGTACTTGTGACCTGTGTACGGATTCCTCACTGGAAAGACAAGCAGAATCAGAGAGTAACCAAGCTGAACTTCCTTAAAAACACATCACCTTCAACACATTCCTGCCAATCTTTCTCTCTCCCTCCCCCTGTCTCTACCCACGCCACCACCAACCCCCAATCTTTGTACCCCCTCAAATCTCTCTCAAGCTGCTTGTGTGTCTGCTAGGCCTTTTTCTTTTCAACGCAAAATTTGTAGTAATGCTTTTTGCACTCAATCTTGATGCACAAAATGAACTTCAAATTGAATTTCTAAACAAGCACACTTCTTTCCTAAACCTGACACCTCACTCGCTCACACCGCAACCAGTGATGACATCAAACTGGATCGAAGTTCCAGTACACTCACCTACACAGCACTTCTGGCACCCTTTCGTGTCTGGAATCTTATTGGACACAGAAAACTTCCTGAAAAGACAACATTCAGAAGTCACGTCTGTCATTTAGTGTAGGCCCCTGTAAAGCCGTGCTTCCAGAGCCTGATGGAAGTTCAAAGGCATTGCGCGCAAGTAATGCAATTCTGTACCGGCTACCTGGGAATCATTTTGTCAGGAAGTTTATGAGTAGGAATGGACACTGGCAACTTCTGCATGTGCCGGGCATGTTCAAACAGACCAGCCAAACTGTGAGAGTACAGCTGGGAGGCTTTTCCTGAGAAATAAGAGAATAAAACATCTGTTTGCCTACGATACAGACTCATTTACAGTAGCATTAGCACTACCTCAGACATTTCAAACAGACATGCTTGACTTACTGGACATTGTTATGGGAGACTCTTACATATGAAATGGTTATCACATGGTCAATGAAAAAAATATATAGGGCAGAATGGAAGCCAAACCTTTTCATAAAAGCATACTCCTTTGGGGAGAGAAACAGATTTTTTTTTGTTGGCAAAGGAGACAAACTGCCAGGTGAACCACCCGGAGACCGGCTGCTCACACGGCGCACAGACCCCCTACCCCCCCATCTTACCGGATATGGAGAGCAGACTGTTGTTCATGACGTAAAGCCAGGTGCACCGGCGGGGAAAGAGCTGGAGAGGAGAGGGCGTTCTGTTAAGACTCCCGCACTCACACCTCCACACCTCCCCTGCACCCCAGACCAACACTCTGTTCGAAGTCGGAGCCGGCGGGAACCAACCTGCTCCATGGACGTCTCGTGCAGCTCGTTCAGGTTCAGAGTATAAATCCCCTCCTCGGCTCCGAATATCAAATACTGATCTGAAACAGGAGCGAAAATAATACACATTAAAACCATAACAAAAAGCTCAGTTTTACTATTTCTACATCAGTGTAAATTAGACCACTGGATCGTTACCGAATGGATGCCTCTTTGCGAGAGCTATCTTGTTACACCGTGTTGAGAAAAGTAACAGTTTAAAATAATTGCAGTTGATATTGCACTACTCGTGGTTTCCCCAGATCTAGTGGGAGGAGGGAAGAAGATGGCTACGGGCTGAGCCCTTGGTGTTACTTATTTGGAGGGACAGGACATGAATCAACATTTGTCCTTTGACTCACTATTAAATGCAGGTGTTAGATTTTGTTTCTTGTTAGACAGCAGCGGCACAGCCAACTACAGCCATCTGCCACGTTAACTAGCCAAACTGTGCTTGTAAAAGAGAACAGCAACACTCGCATTCATTTGTAAGTCAAACTTAAGGACAAATACTGAATGAATCCTGTTCATCAGTGGGTGTGACCGCCAGAGTCGAAGCTGTGATTGAGACGTGTCACAATCAATAAGAGTGTTCTTTACATTAGAGCAGCTGTAATGCGACTCCAAACCTAGAACCTAGCACAAATATCTACTTGGCCAGCTGGCACTGCTCTCAGAAATAGAGCAACAAAACGCTACCAGGGAACATGCTTTAAAGGGGTCGTGGCAGGAGCTATGCAGGTGAAATATCAGAACCAATCAGCACCTTAAAAACACTTTTTTTGTTTTTTTTTGATTCTGTGAGCTTGGGCCGTCCACAGAGACAAAAACCTGCGTTTTTCTCATGCTCGTAGAGCACTTAGGGTTTTTACACGGCCCCAGCTGTCTGGGGCATAGGGTTTCCTGGCAAAGCAGACCTAAAGAGCTGGGCACTTATCAATCCTGTCACTCAAAGAGAGCAGCCGGGGTCATGCCATCGATCCTGTCACTCAAAGAAAGCAGGCGGGGTCATGCCATCGATCCGGTCACTCAAAGAAAAGAGGCGGGCCACGGCGTCAACCTTGCCACTGAAATAGAGGAGGTGGGGTCAGGCCATCGATCCTGTCACTCAAAGAGAGGAGGCGGGGTCTTGGCTTACCTCTGGTGTCTGGGTTGATCCAGGAAGTGGCACAGTGGATTTTCAAAGGACAGCCGTTGAAGACCTTGGAGAAACATGCTCCCATCTGTTCAACGTGAGGAAAAAAAGAAAGAGGTTTTTCTCAAAACAACAAATGGGGAGTCTAATCCAAACAGAAACTAAATTTGTCCTATTAATATCAAGCTCTGTCAGAGGTCAGTATCCCGAAATTTGTTTTCAGTTTCACACCATTTAGTTAAATTTATCAGGAAAACTAATAGTTTCCTGAGGGTTTCAGAGGCCCAGGCAGTAAACGTTACCTTAATTTTAATACGGTTTCCAGTATTTGAGATAAACAGTTTCGGCAAAAATGGAGTACAATGACGCTCTGAATGAGCATTCTGTCTCTCCGAATGAGCGTTCTGTCTCTCCGAATGAGCGTTCTGTCTCTCCGAATGAGCGTTCTGTCCCTCTGAATGAGCGTTCTGTCCCTCTCAATGAGCGTTCTGTCCCCTGAATGAGCATTCTGTCTCTCTGAATGAGCGTTCTGTCTCTCTGAATGAGCGTTCTGTCCCTCTGAATGAGCGTTCTGTCTCTCTGAATGAGCGTTCTGTCTCTCTGAATGAGCGTTCTGTCCCCCTGAATGAGCATTCTGTCTCTCTGAATGAGCGTTCTGTCTCTCCGAATGAGCGTTCTGTCTCTCCGAATGAGCGTTCTGTCTCTCCGAATGAGCGTTCTGTCTCTCCGAATGAGCGTTCTGTCCCTCTCAATGAGCGTTTGGTCCAGACTCAGAACAGTGGCACCTCTACCTGTGGTCTACAGAAAGGCAGAGCATACTCACATGAACTTTGGGAGTGGGTGGAAGACCATTACTGATTGGCTTCTGCAAAGGAAAGCAACAAAGTTCAAACTTTAACCCAAGTCTATCAACTTGAAGAATCAAATGCATCAACAATGTAAACCAATTCAACTCAATAATAACCGGCAATTTATGTTCTGCCATTGTACAGGGATACATACAAAATGCTATAATGTAATGTAATCCTTTAAGGGTGATGAGCTGGGTTTAAAGTCTAAATCCAACCAAACATTTGTATTTAAAAAAATGCACTGATCTAAACAGAACTCGTACGTCAAATTCAAGAGGGAAAGAGGGAAACGTCTGTATTGACGTGCTTTTGGGCTTGCCATGAGAAGTCTTACCGGAATGTCCTTCTTGTCTTTCCGTATGGGAACAGCAGGGGGCATTGTGGACTGCTTCTGCCCCACGGCGCTCTCCTTCTCTCCGTTCACCTGAGAGGGGTTAACGCCGTTGCCTACAGACAGGGGGAGAAAGCACTCTTCAACAACATCTTGGAGCTTGCCTGCACTTTAATCCAAATTTTACACACCTTCTTAATGACTGACATGACTGACATCAAACCGACGACCAGGGCGGTCTGGCAGAGACGGGTTTTGAACCGCGTCCCTGACAGGCAGTGCACACCGTATTGGACAGTGTGGATTTAAACACACATTAAACACAGTACTCAATGCCCAGGACCTGAGCCATCAAAGCAGTGCGAAATTGCCACCCTTCTGCCGCCATGTTTCACGTTGTAAAGGGGTACTTTTGGTGTAGAGTTCCTCCAAGAGAATTCTCCCATTGAACTCAACAGGAAAATGAGCATGGATGAGAACCACTGCCTAAGTACCCATTTACAAGGTGAAACATGGTGGTGCGATGGTGACAGTTTTGGGCTGCTTTGATGGTTCAGGACCTGGGTCTTGAGTCAATCAATGAGTCAACCATGTCATCCCGTTCCAGAGTACTCTGGAGCAGAATAGATTGCACAGCTGAAAGCCCGTTGAGATGCATTGAAAGAAGCTGAGCTCTAGATGCAAGAAAGCCAGAGTTGAAACAGTTCTGTATGAAAGAGTGCTCCAGAATTCCTTCCAGGCAATGGGAAAGACTTGTCAACACTTATTTGTCACACACATATTTTTAGTTAAATTGATACTAAAAGAGCTTTTACGAGTTATTAAATCTAGGGGGATCACTTACTTTTTCCCCACAGGGGTATTGATGCCTGATTACTTTTTGTAGAATAGATAATGGAAGAGTTTTAACTTTTTTGGTTATTTGCTATATCACATCACCTTTTATCCATATTAGGACTTATGTGGAAGTCAAATATCCTTTTGATTCAGATTTTGTAGTCAAAAAACTAAAAATGAGCAAGCAGGGCACTTACTTTTCCACAGCACTGTATCTTGAATACAGCCATGCCCCAAAATAACACCAAAATGCACCCCACACCACAACCAGAGCTGCCAGAGCCCTTCATTAACTCAAGTGTTTCCTGCATGCAGCCACTCCCAGAAATGCCTACAACTCCCAGCATGCCCCGCTGGTGCCCGAGGAGCCCTTGTTACCTAGGCTGCTGCGCTTGTAGAGGGGCAGCCGGGGGGGCGGGGGCCGGGGAGGCACGTGGGAGGCAGGGCGTCCGGGGCTTTCAGACGCGGGGCAGCGTTTTATTGTGCCCTGGTTGCTGTCATCCCCTCCAGAGGTGCTGTCCTGGGGTACGTAGATGGATTTCGGCTAAAGGGGGAAGAATGACAGTGAGAAAACGGGAGAGGAGGAGCAGAGGAAATGGCCTCTAAAGGGAAACTGAATCTATGCGATAAGGGTTTTTTGGGGGGAAATCCAACATTAATGCTGTATGTACACAGTGTGTGTAGACCTACATAAATGTGGTTTCCTGCATTAATGAACACACCCTCTTACTGGATGTATCATATAAATAATATATCTGGCAAGCTTTAGGACTCATCCTTACATGCATGTAGTTGTACAATAACTAGACTAAACTCATGCCTCACACTGTCATATCCATATTCATAACTGGACATACACACAGGATGTCACCCTCTCACGTTTCTGTCTCTGAACTATGCCACCAAACACTTATAATTGCTTTTTAATTTGATCTTGTAAAATATACTCTGTATGAGTATAAGTGTTTTGTCTGTTCATCTGCCTCTGTTTGTGCTGGCACATCATCCGTCCTACCTTTGGGGGCAGCGGTGGGGGCACTTTGGGCCTCATGGTGGAGCTGGAGGAGCTGGGGGGGGACAGGACCCTTATTAGAGCAGTGACATTACAACCAGGGTCACAACAACCCCCCACCCCCACACACACACACACACACACACACACACACACCACAATGACCACCACACCCATGCAGAGAAAGAGAACTCCCACTTGCCATCAGCACAGCAGAGCCCTACACACAATCAGCCCAAGCCCAACCCCCACGTGGAACAGCTTCAACCACCCCACCTGGAGCAGCCTTAACCCCCCCACCTCACTTGGAGCAGCCTCAGCCTGTGGGTAGGGTTGATGGTTGTGGAAACCAAACACTAAATACACAACCGAAGGAGGTCTTGTGACAGAGGGGAGAGAGAGAGAGGGGGGAGCCTGAAACCTTCTAACCATTAAAAAAACAGGAAGGGGTCAGCACGTCACAGCCAAAAGCGAATGGAGCCGAAGCACAGGGGTGACACTCCACCCCGGAGGAGCGGCACACACAGGGTTAACCACAGCCATGTGGGGACCAAACAGGCAGAGCTGGGGTGAGTATGGAGTGTGGCAAAAATGGCAGGGCATGCAAAAGACGTGGATGAAACCTCCTGTTTTCCTCCGCCCTTTTCTCTCCTTTTTTTTTTTTTTTTTTAAACCAGGAAGGACAGATATGGACAGTGTGGCTAAACTAGAACGTGAAAAGACTTACTGTTGAGTTTCATCATCACCATCATCATCCTCTAAATGTGTCACATGACCCCTGAGGAGATGAACAAGGTAGCAGAGCTCAGGGACTTCAGTCAAGCTCATTTGACTCATTAGATGGAAAGGGTGAAGTAAATTAATAGAACGCTGGCATGGCATGCACTTCTTGAGGGCGTGGCCTCCTCTCGCGAGAGGCACGCCTCCTAGCGTGTCACCCGCAGTTATAAAAACAGCGGCAACATGAACACATATCAACAGAGGGGTCCGAGCAGCATTAGACCTCCACTGCTTCCACTGGACAGGTGCAGAGGCAGAAGGGTGCGGTTAGGACACTCTCCAATAGGAGGCAGCTGGCAGAGGGGAGTGGAGTGCAGGATGGAGGGGCGGGGCGGGGGCTTGGGCGGGGCTGAAGTGGGGCATGGGCGGGGCACTGGCAAGGCTCACCTCTGATTTAGCTCCTCTTCCACAGACTTTAGCAGACTCCTGCCAAGAGAAGACAAAGCTGAAGCTTGACGCCACACAATCTGTTAAGAAAAACAGCCCTTTCCGGACAGCAACGGCTCTGTAAACACCGGAGGCGCCCATATTGCATTTTCTGCGTAGGAACAAGGTCAGGAAATTTACAGTAAATCTGTAAATCTGTCAAAATAACATTTTTACAGATGGTTTTTAAGAAGGTTTTTTTTTTTTTTTTATAATTGTTTTGGTTTTTAAGTTCACATCTGCTTCTCCCCCTGGCAAGTCAAATACTTCAAATGTTACTTTTCAGAGAAGGATAAGCAGCATTATGAAAGAGGTCTTCCTTGCTGTGCAATTACTGTATGTTCTGCCAATTATATCCAGAATAATTAAAAGCACTGAGACTGAGCTGTGGTGGATGAATAAATGAACACAGCGCTCATAATTCAATATTGCGGCATCACACACAGACAGAAAGATCCAGATTAAGCCTTAAACGGGGGGTAGGTGGAATGTTTGCCGAATTTGGGTTTCTTAGACCCTTCTCCAACTTGAAATATCTCGTTCCAGCTGCTGGCCTTGGGCCCAAACGGCCTGTCAAACATCCCTGTTGTCTGAATCCCAGAGAAAAAGCAAAAGTACTGTGGAGACCAAACCTTCTCACAAAGCCTCAGCCAGGGGGGCTGTGCGCTCCACAGTTCATCGTTTCTCTGTGGATGCTTTACAGAAGGGACCATGAATAATCAGACAGTGATGGAGGCACACATTGTACCTCAGCCCCCATTTACTATGATAAAATGTAGGCTACATAATTGTCTGCTGTATTATTGGGCAATGCCCTGAGCAATCACAGAGGTTTGATATGATGCACAGGAGAGGAGGGACCGTACAACGAGGGATAATAACGAACAAAAAAAAGAATGTCCATATTTTATATTCGTAAAAGCTTGTAATAACAGCAATAACAGAATTCTGAAACAACGTTAATTTACAAGGAGCAATTATATTTTTGAGCATTGTGCTTTGACGACAAAACTCCAGTCCTCTGTGTCTATCACTGACTGAGGCCATGTAATAACACCTCATATGGTGGTGATCGTTTTGTAGGATTGAACCACTTACTTATTCGTAGTCAGGAGGGAACTGCCGTGGGATCCGTCATCATGCTCCAGTGGCACATCCTGCAACACACAAACACACACACACACACACACACACACACACACACACACACACACACACACACACAGAGCCTTCAGCACCAGCTTTCTGCCCCTGTCACAAGACCCTGAAACAATACTGAAGCATGCTGGCGGAAAAAATCTATGTCACATGCAAACAAAGCCCAAAAAACTTTCTAACAGGACTTCACAGGTATACAGTTCACACAGACAGATGGGGAGGAACACGAGACAACTCGGATAGTAGCTAATAACACAGGAGTAATAATAGCTAGTCTTAAATATTCTTTCACATTCTACTGGGTCAACACAGCATGAAGTTGAATATGACATAAGACGGCGAGAAAACAGAAAATATGTCAGATCCAATCTATTGCACTCTTAACAGGCACAGTATTTACTCCCGTGGAAAATATTCAGGACGGTGAGATGGCCTGCCACAATAAAGAGGAAAAAAAGAAGATAAAATAATTTTTAAGCAAAGAAGTGAAATATTGCAATTATGACAAGAGAGCCATTTAACTGACTGTGCCATGCCCTGTTCAGCATGAATAACCAAATCAAAACGCATGAATAACCAAATGACTTTTGTTCAAATTATGTTGGGGCTGCAATTTAGATCTTATTCATGTTTTCCTCGTTGCCCTGATTATGCACATTAATTAAACAGATTAAACCTTCGCTCAAACCTCAGGTGATGGTTCTGTGTCCTACACAGGATCCTAAAAAAAAGTGGTAACGGAAGCTTCCAGCTGGCGTATCCAGCAAAAGCATGGGCTCTCAGTGAAGTGGGGCACCCTATGGTCCAGAGGCTTATGCAGACAGTGCCAGTGCTGACTGTGGCCATAGGTCCTGGGCCCACACATACCTGGCAATTAGTGTCACCCAGGGAGGGAGGGTTTCGGTCAGCAGGGTATTTCCTGACTCATTACACAAACTCTCCTTGATTGGCCGCCTGCAGTCTGCCAGTGCCAATGGCTGTGCAGCTCAGTTGGTGGACTGTACTGACAAGGAGGAGTGACTGACTGAACACAGTTTAGAAACGTGTACCCCCTCGAAGAAGGATGAATAAAAAGGGGCACTGTATCTTACAGTCAACTCTTTACAATACTTATTTTGTTAAATAGCTCTGCTGTCCTCAGTTTGTTGAATGGGAGGGTGGGGGGGCGATAGTGTCTTTGTGCAGCGAGCATTAACCTTCTGGCACATTTTGATCCTTCAATGCCTCTAAGTGTGCCAAATATGCAGCTGTGAGTGACATGGCTTCCAACCGGAGCTGAAGTGCTTTTAAGAAGCCAGCGCAGAGGTCAGACAGACCCGCTCCCCAGCTCCTTTTAAAAGTGAAGAGTGAGGCAGGACTCAGAAAGTGCCTGGAATGCAAAAAGGAGCCTCTTCATTGTATGCACCCGAACCCCCCACCACACACACACACACACACACACACACACACACACACTTCTGAGCTCCTGACACAGAGACATATATACACAGGGAGGCCTTTTCAGTGCCTCAGCAGGCGCACATCAGAATGGTCACATTACTCCAGAGCTCTGGGACCTGACAGGTGACCAGGATCCTTTACGACCCTTCATGGCCCACCAAGACGAGAGAGGAAACGAGACGAAAGCAGGACTCTGTGACGCAGCAGCGTTGAGCAGGAGGCACCCGCTGCCATCTTAATAAAACCTTTGAGCCGCTCCACTCCGGGCCATTGATTTCTCCAGAGCTCTGCGGCAGAAATTTACCGCACGCAGCAAACCATCATATCGTTATTCGCACCGTGCATTTCTGCTGACAGGGGGCCTGAATGGAGCCGACGGGCCATATCCTCTGCCGATTGGCTGAGCTCTGCCACATGCATCCCCCCCCAGCCCTCCTCCATACACTCCACAAGAACGCCTAATCACAGAGCTCCACAGAGCACCACAGACCCCACTACTGTGGCCTTTATTGTGTAAAATAATCACTGGCTTTAAGCATTAAGGCCCTATATGGGTTTCAAAGAACTTCACTTTCTCCATCACTACCAGATGGCTTAGCACAGGGGGTGAGACAGGGCCAGATCTCAACATAGGCCAACTAGGCCCAGGCCTCGGGCCTAAACTTCAGTCCTGATTTGCCAACCGTCTGTTGTATTTTTATGTGTCATACAGTACCAGTCAAAAGTTTGAGTACACCTTCCATCTGGATTCTTGAGCAAGAAAACGACCGGAAGTTGTGCTATCTGGTGAAGGACAACTGTTTGTGAACTTGTATGGGATGAACTGGAGAACAGCAAAGCAAAGCAACCCACAAGTACCTCTGGGAATTGCTGCATCACATTTCCTGCAAACTTAGGTGGCCATTTTTATCACAGAAAGGGTGGCTAATCCAAGATTCAATTTTCAACTACATTTTATTGAACATTGCTTTGATGTTCCTTTTGTTTATCGTTACATGTGTTTTTTGTCATTTTCAAGTATTTAAAGAAACTTATATGGTGTAAAACATTGTCAATTATGAGATAAACCTAGTTTCCAGCAGGTGTACTCAAACTTTTGACTGGTACTGTATATGTGTGCTTGTGTGGCAATTATATACTTTTTTAGGGGGGCAAAAAGGCTGTGCTTAGGGCATGAGCCAGCTCTGGGTGAGAGTGGGCACATATTGGCTCAAACAGGCTGAAAAAAGTGGCCTGTTATCAAAGTGGGTTCAAGTCATGAACACATTCTCTCAGGTTGTTTCTCAGCACACAAAGAGATGTGTCCTCAAAGGGGAGGGGTCAGATGCAGAGTTGTGACCAAGCCACTGTTATGCAAGTCATAAGTAAGTCTCAAGTCTTAACCTTCAAGTTTCAAGTCATGAAGGGTAAGACTCAAGTAAAGTCCCAAGTCACCGTGTTCAGGTCAAGTCAAAAGTCCCAAATTTCAGGTGTCAAGTCTTCAAGTCACATACAAAACAAGTCTCTCGAGTCATCCAGCTTAAGTTCAAGTCTAGTCCCAAGTCATAGACATGCAAATCTAAGTCAACTCTCAAGTGTTTTTATTTTTTGCAAGTCAAGTCTGAAGTCATCAAAATTGTGATTCAAGTCCACAACTCTGGTCAGATGAATCCTGGAGGACATTTGGCTCTTTGAGGGAAAGCACTGCAGGGCACTAAGAGTTGTCCCGGCTGGACAGTCCAAGTAGCTCCACCCCCTTCCCACACTGGGCACATGCTCAGGAGGCTGGGCCTAAAAACAGAACTCCCGTACACCGCTGTAAAAGCAATCGGCGTGGCAAAACACAATCACCGCAGCCGCCAAACGCCCGTCAGACTGCTCCACAGACACAAGATGACACAATACATTCCCATGGCAACCAAAAGGGGGGAACAACCAGCAATCACATAAAGTAAAAAAGGGACAAAAACAGACGCATTAAGAAGCAAAATAACAAAAAAAGAAAGTGAGAACAACAAATGTGGAAGGCGGAAATACCAGATCAGATCTTGCAGCGTAGTATACTTCTTCCGCACAGTCCAAAAAACCGTCAGTGTTGGGCTGTTTAGCAGAACAGACCAAGAAATCTGAGCTGTTTACAATCCAGGTGGGAAGCCAAGAGCAACACAAAGAGATGATGGGTGAAAGGGTGTGGGGTGAGGGGTGAGGGGAAGGGGGCTGTGTGATAGGGTTTAAAGGGACTGTCCTTCAAACGGGGGCGGTGTTTTGCGCCATCACGCAATTAAGAAAAAAGGACTCGGTTTGCATGTTGAGGAGAGAGGCATTGTGGGCAGGCATGGTGACGAAGCCAATGCCTGTCGCCATGGCGGGATGAGGACTGAGGGGGGGAGTTGCACTGGTCACTCACCGGCTCATGATGGGGCTCCGTCTCCTTCCTCAGGGGCGGGTCAAACTTCACTTGGCCAACTGTGAAGAGAGACACCATATTCACAATAATCTAAATGTGACACGCTGACCAATCATAAGGTGCTACACTGACCAAACACAGTGCGACAAGCAGTCCAATCATAACGTGGCATGCAGGGCAGCCGCCGGTACAGCGAGAGACATCCGTGTGTTTCCGTAAGGACGAGTGAAAAGCAGAGAGGATAAATATTTCTGTCTGTTGGTTACCCCACCCCCACCCCCAAACTCATTACAGCGAGATCCACTTGTAGTGCCAATGGTCAAAGGAGATTATTTCTGACAGAGCGAACCAGCCTGTTTAACCACTGGCCAAATCACACCTAGTGGGTCACCATCATTTTGACCTCTGCCCCACCATGCGATTGTTTTCATTGGATTTGGGTATTACAGTTGAGGGACACACAAGGATAAAACACATCAGGCTGGACAGGAGGGTCTTTAATCCAGGAGGAGATTACGCTCCAGATTAAGAGTGCTGGCACAGTTGAGCACAGCATAAACACTGCGCCGCCATGAAGATCAAAGGGCAGACGGATCACAGGCCAGCGCAGACGCCAGGGTGACAGCATAATGTAGTGGCTAAGTAACGCTATTCCCCGGTGGGACCAAGGAGCCACTCTGCCCCTGAGCAAGGTTCCTAACCTGAATTGCAAACACACTTGCAAGCAAGCTACAAACATACACGTGCTCACACACACACAAACACACACAGCAGGGACACTCACAGTTGATCTCAGACAGTGTTTTCCCCTCCCGAGCATTCCGGCTGGTGGACCGGATTCGATGTGGCACCGACACAGGGGACTGTAAAAGACGTGACACAAGGATGGAAGCAGTTAGGCCACCCGCGATCACGTTCCATCTCTCCTCCACTCAGATACCACTGTTTATTACGTTTAACACGTGTGCAACAGAGCACTCATGACACTTCACAGTGGAGCCTGCAGCAATGGCGGCCTATTCACACACCAGGCATCGTGGGTAAACTTGCTTAGTCATGATCATCTGTCAGGGTAAGACCCCTGTGCTGCACAGCCAGTCTTCAGACACTGACCGATGCACACATACTGTTACACACATGTGCATGATGTATCAGGATGTATGCAGTTCTTTGATGGCTGAATTTGATCAACATTAAAAGTGGTTTTACTAGGGCCCCCCAGCGTGGTGCAACCAGTAAAGGAACTTGCCCAGAGCACAGTTGCCCACTGTGGCCGGGGTTCAATTCCAAAGCTGCACCGAATTTTGGCACCGAAAAGCTTTCCTTATATGTTTAAGTCCGTATCCGAAGGGAAGAAAACTTACAAGTCTAAATAATAACAATCATTTCTAAAACCACAGAATGCAAATCAAAAATGAAAAGGAAAAATAGTCATTTCTGCCAACTATGCAGGTTGGGAACAGGCCAGACTTCTGGGCTGAGCTAACGCAGGCATGCAGAGGCTGATGAAACACAGAGGCCTTTCTCCATATCTGACTGAACTCTTGAGACCCCTCAAATTTTAACTATCAGAGCCCACAGCAGCACAAGCGGAACTTCGCGTACCACGGTTTCGGAGTGCCGCCAGTCCTTATCACACTGAACCCGGCACTACAACACTATCAATATGCCCACCGCCTGTCTCAGACTGGACAAAAGCAGCCCTAACTCATGTCTGTCTGTCTGTCTCTGTCTGTCTGTCTGTCTGTCTGTCTGTCTGTCTGTCTGTCTGTCTGTCTGTCTGTCTGCTCACACTTTCACAAGCCTCTTCTACAGGTACAGTGGACTAGCTAATGCACAGGGATCAGGGAACTGGACTTGGCTGTATGTTGCTCTGAATTAGACAAATCTACGGCAGGGGTGTTTCTGCCCCAGACAAGGGCATCTTAATGGACGCTATGCTAACGTATAATGTAATGCCCAAATGACACCTCACAGAACACATCATGAGAGTCATCTCTCCTCAGTACACCGCAGGCTGTCAGTTCCTCCCCAACCCTACCACAACATACTCTTTTCACACTGCCGTCTGCACTGTAGGTGATCGTCCCCCAATCACAGAACAGATCCTGGTTCAGTCACTCCACAGGAAAAACAATAATAATGAGGTCGGGATTAAGGTTAAAGTCGGATTAGCTGATCCTGGTTCAGGGCCTCAAGGGGGTCAGAGCCTACAAACCCCAGATTTCATTTGATTAATATTGGATTAGATTCACAACTATTCAATTTGACTCTATTATACGGGGAGGAATGATGCACCCACCCTCCCCCGATGAACTACACCTGTGCTCACCTTGTGGCCTCTGGCACACTGAAGCAGTGACACATTGATCTGTGTCACTGAGTGCCATTTCCATCAAACGCATAGATCGGCTGCATGGCCAGCTTTGATGAAACAGAATAAGGTGGCTTATTCTGGCTCCGTACAGACCTCCCGAAGCCGACGTGTGTGTTAGTCTAAGAACACTGTCATGTGTGAAGGGTGTTTACTCTCCTCTGGTAATATTTGTACTGTGAAGCAGTTCTACGGAGAACATCCAAAGGTTGTTTGTTGTGGAACCTTTGAGCGGAGAAGCCTGATTTATTTGGGGGCTTTTATCTTGTGGATATAGAGCATAGAGGGCATAAAGGTGTGGTTCTTTGTGGCTCAGTTGGTAGAGCACAGCGTTGGCAACACTTAGGTTGTGGTTTCAATCCCCACTGGGGCCACATACATACTGAAAATGTATGCATTCACTACTGTAAGTCGCTTTGGATAAAAGCGTCTGCTAAATGGCGTATATTATGTACGAGGGCAGGCAATCCTTGGTACAATTAAACTTTGACCATTCAAAGAGAACTGTCTCATGACAACATACAAAAAGTGGTCACACTCAACAGCAAGCATTTGTTCCAAAGTATTCAGCACACAGCATGCAATCAGACATGGGGTGTAGAAACACACACAGCTCAGGCAGAGCAGTTAGAACATATCCAAACCCATCCCCTGATCCACTGGTTTTCAAGCCAGCTTTGTTTGTGATTGGTTCCAAAATTAAACGAAAATGGGGGAAAATTGTGACATTTTAATCTCATGGTTATTAAGAAGAAAATCCACAGGCCCCTGGATGGCGTAACGGTAAAGGCACTCGCCCGGAGCGCAACTTGCCCACTGAGGCCACGGCTCTGGCTGGGAATCCCATTCTGGGCGTGGCGATTGGCTGTCCACCCCAGGGGAGGGGGGAAGTAAGCCGGCATGAGCTCGACAGTCGACAGCTTGGTGAGTTCCGTCTCGGAGGAGGTGGTTCATTTGCCTTTGTCACTGCCAGCGAGCTTGCAGTGCGAGGGGGGATAGTTGTAACAGAAAGAGAGTACAAGTGGCTACTAAATTGTAAGAAAAAAAGGGAGAAAAAAATCTAACAAATTCATTCAAAACAAAATTTTAAAAGAAGAAAATTCACTAAGTATCTGTGGTGTTTGTTTTAAAAATAATAATTTAAACACCTTACGCAGAACTGATGGCTTTGGAATGCATGAAGTGCCGTACTGAAATATAAGTGCAGTACTGAAATGAAATATCTTGTCCTTGAGGAGAAAAGAAGCTGAAAAATAGAGCCCTTGTCTTGGTTTGAAAGGTTATGGTGGAAGTCATCTTTCTACACTATTGAGCAATTTTCAGATTTCTTAACAAGCCATCTACATATTTCTGCATTTCCCATATTTCTGAGTGTCAATTTAGATCAACGATCATACGCTGAAAAGCCAAGAGCACACTATCCATACTCAAAACCCACACTGAACACAGATCAGCAAAAAGCGGAAAGACAACCATGGGAAATCTGTCACATGCAGAAAATGAGAGACCAGAGAGAAAGATCAGAACAAGTCCGTTTTGAGCCCGGGCCAGCTGTTAAGGTGCAGTTAAAGAGACAGGTAGAGCTATGGGCCACACAAGCATCCAGTGCATTTCTGAGCGTTACAAATTAGGGTGCTCGCTGGGCCTCGGGCGTGAGCAGGAGAGATAGGCCCACGGCACTTAAACTGAGGAAGAGGAGGAAGAAAGAGCCTTCAGAGTAGGTGAAAAGACAGAGAGAACAAGGACACGGTGAAATTGGAAGTTTTGGACGCATTCCATGTTTGAACTTATTGTTCATTTAACTTAATTCTTAATTTACTTTGTAATTAGCACTTGCGTTGCTTACGTGGCGTGCTTGACAAATGATGTGCTTAGACATTATAGCAAGTGGTTGTTCGTTTACTTGAGCTGAATGCACTTGTTGTAAGTCGCTTTGGATAAGTGTCTGCTGAATTATTGTATTGTATTGTATTAAGAGAAGTGTAGGGAAACCAGGTGACGCTGAGGAGCTGTGGACCATGATGCTCTGAAACGTCACCTTGACGCACAGCATCACACGAGCTTCCGCTGGGGGTTAGGGAGGGTCTGATGAGGCAACCGTTCAACAACAGGGAGCTTTGGTTTAACAACATGGTTCAACAACACACAATGTAATACACGGAAAGTCACTCATTTTCTTTTCCTGTATGTGCACTGCGGTGATGGACGTCTCACCTCAGGCTCAGGGTCGTCGTCGTCAAAGTCGGGGTACAGGGTGTGGTCGGGGTTGCTGGCTTTGTCCAGGAGCTCAATGGCTAGGGTACGACTGAGAGGCTGTGAGATGAAGGGGTGCTTGAACAGAGAGAGAGAGCAGTTAGCCATTGGTCACGGTCCTCAAACTCTGCACTGCTATTTGTTGACACTGCCAGACTTCAGTCCTGTCATTGGTCGAAGTGTTACATTCCAGCCTTATCGCTGCTCTGATCTGCTGTTCTGCCATTGAACAACATGGCTGGTAATCAGCCAAATGGCCATCGGCTAAATATCTTTCAAGTGGAAGACAAAAGTAGTACTTACCTGCAATAGTTTTTCTGCTGTCGGTCTTTTCTTTGGACTTTTTGTCAAAGACATTTTAACAAAATGATGAAAATTATTTGTCCTGTAGAAGAGGGAAACGGACATGAAAAGGAACGTATTTTTTATTTTGGCAGTGATGCTACCTAAAGCCTATAAATCCGATGAACATCACGGACACACGACACAAAAGGTTTCACACACCATGACCAAAGCGTTTGCATCACAGACACGTTACACAGTAATGGACAGTGTACAGCAGATTTCTTTTTTTTTTTTATCTCTGTTTTCAAATGGATTCTCTGAATTTGGAGAATGGCCTCTTACCACTTTACCCGGTCTTTCAACTTGGGGGGCTGGAAGTTACTTTTCGTCATCAGGAAGAGAGCCCTGAGGAATTAAGCAGGATTTAACAGCCACGAAAATTCAGCCGAATACATTCAGCAGGTTTTTGTGAAACCATCAATGAATCTACAAATTCAAATAGTTGTCGTCCCTTTAAATATATAAAATAATTCAGTCTAGCAGAGAGTTAAAGGGTTGCTATTACGGATCCTATGTGGCGCATTGCTGCTGTACCCTTGAACACAGGTGCTTAACATGTACTGATTTGGGAAACATCAAGCCGTACAAATGGATATCATCTCAAACACAAACAATGCAAGTCAACCAGCGTGAGGGCATCTTAGTTTTTTTTTTTAAAAAAATAGATATACACATAACATCACATTAATGCACACCGAACACAAAAAAGTTGGTCAAAAGCAAACTTATTTCCATTGACACATAACATCACATTAATGCCCTCAAAGTGCTCCATTTTGGGAGGTTTTTGATTCCATTAAAAAAAGGGCTTAAATAAACCAATTACTATCCTCTTAGAACTCATCCTCTTAAACACTCCTCCCAGATTGTTAATCTTAGTAAAAAAAAAATCTTTTTTTTTCAAAACCGGGTGTTTGTACAGGGTTTCAAAATGTCTGCATGGTCAACCCCCAGTTTTGTACAGGGTTTCAAATGTCTGTATGGTCTACACCCAGCGTTTGTACAGGGTTTCAAAATGTCTGCATGATCTACACCCAGTTCCTTTACCCAACTTCGACTCAGGGTCACACAGTGTCCTGACGCTGACCTCATGGGATGCAGGTCGAACATAGGAGGTTGCAGCTCGGCCAGCTCTATGGCGGTGATGCCCACGGCCCAGATGTCGCAGAGATGGTTGTAGCCGCCCTTCCTCTCCACTGCAGCCACTTCGGGAGCCATCCTGCAGGGCACACGCGTTGCATTATTATGACATCATCATGTGAAAGGTCAGGTCTCCAGAGCGCCCGGTCACTAAGGTTTCAGATCACTGGAGTGCATTGACACTGAAGGATGACATCACAATAACACACTGGCTCTGTAATATGACATCACAATAAGAAGAGTCAGGCCCACAGAGCGCAAAGCAGAAGTTGCCCCTAAGCACTGATACAGGACCAGACAACTCTATCCCAAATCATAACCTTAACCATTATGAAGAAAAACGCTGAACTGACTTCAGACCAGCGCTCACGGGCAAGCACACCGGCTCTGTAATATGACATCACAATAAGAAGCCTCAGGTGTTGCACATGTCCAGGACGCTGAGGAGACAACGTCCCTGACAACAAGATTACACAAACGTCCTAATCTCATTCTTCTCATATCAGTAAATTGCGATGGACAATCTTTGCACACAACAGCAGAAATGTGTCACTGAAGGGCCTTATTAACACGGCAAATCTTTCTTGGTCACAGCAAAAAATCTTTCGTGGCTATGATCTGAGCCAAGAACGACAGCTGCAGTCAGACATGCCTCGTCCTCAATCCTCACCCACTGCACAGTGATCAAAGCTAAAGGCCTTAGCTTGACCCACAGGAACCAATCATTAACATAATAGAATAATATCTATTTACAAATAAAACTCTCCAAGATCTCCTGGGGTAGACCGATTCAAAAACGTCCAGTAAACGCACTGGCATGATTGATAGAGTGCAGGACCAGTCATATGCAGCTCATGTACAGTGATACCTGTATATGCTTGATAATAATAAAAATAATAATAATAATAGATCATAAAGTATCCCAGGGCCCTACAGGCCCTACAGCATCCCTGCATTGCCTGGTTATAGGAAGAGAGAGAGAGAAGGGAGAGAGGGAGAGGGGAGAGAGGGAGAGAGGGAGAATGAAGGAGAGCAAAGGGGTATTACCAGTATGGCGTGCCGATGAAGGACTTCCTCTTGGCTAGTGTGGCTGTGATCTGGGCCGAGACCCCAAAGTCCGCTAAGAACGGTGAGAGAGGCCAGCAGTGAGGAGGAGCACTGATTCTGCACATTTCTCCACTCCACAGAGGTCCTACCCCGACAGGAATCTCGCCCACACAACCCGAAACTCTGCACATATTTTTGCACAACCGGCAGAAATCCTTATTGGGTATTTATGTTTCTTTTTCTTTACTCCTCACAAAAAGGTGAGGAAGGCAAATGAAGAGCCAATGTGCTGGCATCTCCTCATCAGGCCATTCAAACAAATCAGCTCAGGGATGCACTTGATAGCTCAACCTGCTTAAATTTTTTTCTTTTAAAAAACAATGTTTATGTTAAATGACCCATGCTTATATTCTGCATGATATCCATACTTTTATAGGTGAAGTGGATACATACTCTTGATACATTGTCACAAAATATAGATATTTGTTCCCCATTTTCTCCCAATTTAATGGCCCAACATGTGCCCTCTTCTAATTCCACAATCCTCCCCCTCATACTACGAGCTCGCCACCACAACACCATGACAAAGACATTGAACTGCCTCCTCCGAGACATTGAAGATGAAACGTGGCTGGGTCTTTCAGCATGACAATGATCCCAAACACTGCAACATGCAAGGTCCTGGAGTGGCCTAGCCAGTCTCCAGATCTCAACCCCATTCTTTGGAGGAGATGAAAGTCCGACTCACTGCCTAGAGGAGATCTGCATGGAGGAATGGGCCAACATACCAGACAGTGTGTGGAAACCTTGTGAAGACTAATAACAAAGTATTGACTTTTGTTATTGACCAAATACTTATTTTCCACCATAATTTGCAAATAAATTCTTTAAAAATCAGACAATGTGATTTGCTCATTTTGTCATAGTTGAGGTATACCTATGATGAAAATTACAGGCCTATCTTTTAAAAGAACATTTTTTGTCAAAATTCTACCAGAACTGGAGAGCAACAGTGTGTGTTTTGCAAACATTTGTACTTTATTGCACACAATGATCATATTTATTCACAATTTTTAATTAAAACTAAACAAACATTTCTATGAATCACTGCAGTACCAGTAAAGATTCCTAGTAACATGAGAAGGGAGTGAAAGCAGCAGTGCTTGGACTTACCTAGTTTCACATACCCATTGTCTGTTAAAAGGATATTTGCTCCTTGGGGGAGAAAAAATCAACACACAGACTATTATAAGATGTTGACATCAAAAGACATTTACATTCAGGAAGATATTGATATAAAATATTGTAGTGATGGCACAATATAGCAAAAGAGAGAGGAAGTGAGCTCTGCAGTGTTTCTGAGATGGCACATAAATTACCTCAATGAGAAGACAAGTGGCATCAAACAACCGCCCGGCCACAAATAACATCTTTCCTGCTCAGCACTACATGTCAGTTAGTCTGAATATCATTTTCATAACTGAAGGCTGTCATGATGAGTGGGGATTATGACATCGTTGGGATTACTGAAACATGGCTTGGCGCAGCGGATGGGGATGAATATAATGTGGAGGGGTACAAATTGTTTAGGAAGGATAGAACTAATAAAAGAGGAGGGGGAGTAGCCCTTTATGTGAAAGACAATCTTAATGCGCAGGAAATTCCAGGTATTAACTCATTCATTCCTTGTGAGGACATCTGGATTAGATTACTGGGAGATCATGAGAAGGGCCTTAAAATATGAGTATGCTATAGACTTCCAGCTTCAGACAGCAACATAAATACTCTGCTCTATAGTAATATAAAACAAGCCTGTGCAGAAGGAGATACGTTAAAAATGAGCAACTTAAATTACCCCTCGATCAATTGGGAAGTAGTGTCAGGTCGGGATAAATGTGAAGAGGAGTTTTTAGATGCGGTTAATGACTGCTTTTTGGTACAGTCTGTTACTCAGCATACGAGAGGGAAATCAATACTGGATCTGGTTTTGTGTAATAATCCTGACAGAATTTGCAGCACAGAGGTAGTAGAACCACTAAAGACAAGTGATGATAGTGCAGTTACTTTGGACATTTTTTGGCAAGTTAAGATGGCCTTTTCTAACTCTAGAAGTTTTTACTTCAGACGAGCTGACTTTATGAGAGAGAATTAAAGTAATATAGATTGGGTAAAACTTCTAGATTGCATAACTGTGAACGAAAAATGGACTACATTTAAAAGGGTCATTGTAGATGTACAGTGTAAATTCATCCCAAAAGTCAGGGAGAAATAGGATGGAAAAAACTGTCTCCGCAGTGGATGACTAAATCTTTACAGGAGACTTTAAGGCAAAAGAAGCAACTGTACAGAGTATATAGAAAGGAAAACTCAGTGAGAAACAAGGTAGATTATTGTAATATGCGGGCTAAGGCTAAAAAGTAAATAAGAGCAGCTAAAAGGCGGTTTGAAATTCAAATTTCCCAAGATGCAAAAAATATGTTTTTTCAATATTGTAGTAGAAAAAGTAAAGCTAATGATGATGTTAAGTGCATTAAGAATAAGGAAGGAACTTATATATACATATAATATATAATAATATTTATAATAATGATATTTCTAATACACTAAACAGTTACTTTGTTAAGAGCTTTATTAGAGAAGAGGTTATAAATATACCTAAATGTATAGCCAATGTACAGAATGTTTTGAGATAAGGGATGTAGAAGTACTATAAAAACTAAGGCAACATGTCCTGATGGCATATATCCCAGAGTACTCAAAAAGCTTGGGGAAATTATATATAAACCATTGACAGATATTTTTATGCAATTCATAAACACTGGTGAAATACCAGATGACTGGAAGCAGGGTAGTATAATTCCAATATATAAGAAGGGGGACCGTACTGACCCAGGAAAGTATAGGCCTCTCAGTTTAACTTGCATCTCATGTACAATACTGGAATGTACTATTAAGGACAAGTTGGAATCATTCTTGAAAAATAATTGTATTTTAAGGGAGAGCCAACATGGTTTTCTCAAGGGGAGGTCGTGCCTAACAAACCTGGACTTTTTTAAAGTGTGTTGACCTGAACCAGGCTTATGATATTATATATTTGTACTTTCAAAAAGCATTCAACAAGGTACCACATGAGAGGCTCATTGTTAAAATGAATTCAGTAGGAATTTCAGGTTGTTTCAGAGTGGGTTCATAATTGGCTGCAAGGGCGAATACAAAGAGTAACAGTAGGTGGGGTCGTATCTGACCTAGGTGCTGTGGGCAGTGGAGTCCCGCAGGGATCGGTGCTGGGACCTCTGCTCTTCCTTATTTACATAAATGATCTTGATAGGTTTGTTAGTAGCCAAATAGTTCAATTTGCAGATGATACTGAACTTGGGGGTTTGGCAAACAGTTTGTAATCGACTAAAGTAATCCAAGATGATTTAAACAAAATACAAGAATGGGCAGAAACATGGCAGATGACATTCAATTTTCCTAAATGTAAAGTTATGCATGTGGGAAATAAAAACATAAGACAGGAATTTTATGGGAGGAGAAAAATTTATAGGTGTTCAATTTGAAAAAGGAATTGTAGTTAATCAAAGTCTATCTGCATCAAAGCAGTGTGCTAAAGCAGTGATAAGGGGCAACAGGATGCTGGGATACATAGCAAAAAGTATTGAGGATAAATAAAAGGAGGTTATATTAATGTTATATAATGCCTTTGTCAGACCTCACTTAGAATACTATGTGCAGTTCTGGGCACCACACTACAAGAAAGATATAGAAGCTCTTGAAAAAGTTAAAAGAAGGGCAACTAAATTGGTACTTGGTATGAAAGGTCAAAGTTATGAGGATTGACTTAAGGCACTCAATCTATTTAAGCTTAGCAAACGGAGACTTAGGGGGGACTTGATTGATGTTTTTAAATTCCTAAAAGGGATTAACAAAGTAAAATACCAAAGATGTTTTAAGATAAGTGGGGTCAGCAGAACAAGAGGCCACAGGTGGAAATTAGTTAAAGGCAAATTCTGCACGGATATTAGGAAGGTTTTTCTTTACACAGAGTTGTCAATGCCTGGAACAGCTTGCCATGTTCAGTAGTAGAAGCAGAAACACTTGGGGTATTCAGGTCCGGGCTAGATGCAGTACTAGATACTCTTTAGATTAGGACATAATAAGCCTTCTGTATTTTTGAGCCTTATGTATTCTTATGTTCTTATAATATATGGAATATGAAAAATCCTTTGGAAGAGAGGGAATAATTATCTATCATTGTCAATCCCATGAGGACTGGTTCCGATAAGAAATACAGTGATGCTTGAAAGTTTGTGAACCCTATAGGGGGTGGTCATTATTTTCATATATTATAGAAAAATAACCCTATAAAATTGTTATTTCAACCTCAATTCTTAATGAGGATATCCCAAGTAAAGAACACACACAAAGAAATATGATATATTTTCATTGTTTATTTCATGAAACTGGTATATTTAACAAAAACTCAGAAATCCTTGTGTGCAAAAATATGTGAACCCCTTCAATCAATAACTTGTGGCACCTCCTTTAGCAGCAATGGCTTGAAGCAAACGTCTCCTACAGCCACTCATCAGACTGTGACAACTTCTTTGAGGGAGTCTCACCCACTCCTCCTTACTGAACCCAGCTAACTCAGTGAGGTTTGAGGGCTTTCTGGCATGAACAGCCCAATACAGGTCCTGCCTCGGCATCTTGATTGGATTTAGGTCAGGACTTGGCCAATCCAAAACATGAAACTTCTTTCTCCTGAGCCATTCTTTGGTCATTTGCTTGAATGCTTCGGATCATTGTCTTGTTGGAACAGACTACTTTCAGCCCAGCTTTAGCTCTCAGACTGATGGCCTGAAATTTTGTCCAAGAATTCTGATATTCCTCAGGTTTTAGGCAGTGTTGGGTTTTCGCCAAACATGGCATTTTTTGATTTCCCTATTTTTACCTAATTTCCTCAACAAAAAAATGATTTTTTACCAATGAAATTGGTAAAGACCCTTTACTTCATTTAAGAAAAGACTGGTTCTGAATAAATAATTTTGTGGTAAAAACTCTAGATTTCTATGATTGCACAAGGGGTTCACAAACTTTAAGCATCACTGTATATTGGTCTGGCCCTCGTACAACAGGTTCTATAAGTCTATAGAACCAGGCAGCCAGAGGGATCCCCTATAATATTAGCAGTGTGTAAATTTGACACCATGTGCCATGTGTGTACTGTGCTCTGATGTAGCCAGACAGGGACAGTTGGGCTACTATAGCTCAAAGACATTTTAACTCCAAAACCTGAAACTAAGCTGAGCATTATGGGTATAAATATGCAATAAATTACAAATGAAAAGGTCAACAAACAAAAAGGATCTGAAATGGACACTCTCGCTCTCACTCTCACTCTTACCTTGATGTCTCTGTGCATTTTTCCTTTGCTGTGGAGATAATATAAACCCTGGACAAACAGAAAAAGAAATGCTTGTTACATAAATGAGATAATCGTGAACCTCTTATTGTTGAGTTCAATGAATGACTACCATGCCACTGACTGCGTGGACGGGAGTAAGCCCTACAGTGGTCATGTCTGTCTGTTTTTGTATTTTAGCACCTACAGTATAATTCTGTGGTTTCGGCTGCACAGCTCAGAACAGCTGGTTGGCAAGAAAGGAGGTGACAGCGAGTATTTAATAAAATAAATAAATAATGTATTCTTTTCTGATATTTTTCTCATTTTTCTCCCAATTTGGTACACAATTGTACCCTATTTTTGTAATTCAACTATCCCTTTCCTCGCAGTACAAGCTCGCTGCTGCACAACCCTGGGACAAAGGCGCAGAACCGCCTCTTCTGAGGCGGAACTCAAAACATGTCGACCGTAACTCTGATACACACAGAGCCACTGTGCATGCGGCAAGCTCCTGCCAGCTTCCCTCCCCCCTCCCTCTGGGGCGGACAGCCAATCACTGCCCCCGAACGGGATTCCCGGCCAGAGCCGGTCTGGTGCAGTCGGGGATCGAACCCCGGCCGCAGTGGGCAACCTGCACTCCGGGTGAATGCCTTCACCGTTATGCCACCAGGGGGCGACATCGAGTATTAATGTGCCTGGAACAGAAAACACGGATGAGGAAAATAGGCCGCAGAGGGAGGGCATACCTGAAGAGTTTCTCGTGACATGTAGGCAATCTGCGATTCTAACAGAGGCCCCGTTACTACAGAGAGAGAGAGGGAGGGATGGGAGGGAGGGAGGAAGGGATAAAAGAGAGAGAGAGGACATGTCAAAAACATTTCCTTCCTATGAGCCAAATGAAAGTACAATGTGTGTGTGTGTGTGTGTGTGTGTGTGTGTGTGTGTGTGTGCCTGTGCGTGTATCTGTGTGTGCGTGTATCTGTGTGTGCATGTGTATGTGTGTGTGTTTGTGTGTGTTTGTGTGTGTGTGTGTTTGTGCGTCCGAGTGGAGGGGGGTGCGAATGGTCATTCCAATCAGACAGGAGGAAGGTGCTCTGCCTGGTTAATTGCTGCTGCAGTACGGTGCCCCCTGGAGCCCCAATAGGACTGATCAACACAAGCAAAACCAGTGTCACCTACAGAGCCTAAGCTCCACATTGCATCATTTACAATGAGCCCACACTGCTGCACCTAGGGCAGGAGCTCAGAGCACAAACCCTTTTACCTCAAAAGGAACATTTTTGGGGAGGAAAAAAAGAAAAGAGTAAAATGGTTAGCCAGCATGCATCTCTACACAGGCCAGGTCTGAATATTTTATGCTTTTATTTACCCCCCTTCAGCGGTTAACAGTTTGCGGATCTTACCGTGATAAATATCCTGCAGAGATCCCCCTCCACAGTACTCCATGCTTATCCATAATTTATCTCTCCTGGAAGAGAGCAGAAACACCAAGCACAATCAATATCCCTCAAAACGGACCGGAAGCAGGGCGCATGGAGCGGAGCGGAGCAGATCGGGTATAATCGCGTGCTGAGCTTTTGTGGGTCAAGCCTTACAGAGCGGCCCAGTTTCAGCAGTCCTCCCTAAACACCGTTCAGCTGCAGATCAACACTCAAATAACCTCCTCGTCTGAGTGAATGCATTGCACACGTTACACAGGCACAGCACAGACACGGGCAGGGCATTGCAAAGGCACAGCTTAGCAGTCTCACAGCACAGCAGTCACACAGGTACAGCACAGCAGTCACACAGGTCTCACAGCACAGCAGTCACAGACAGGTACAGCACAGCAGTCTCACAGACACAGCACAGTCACACAGACGCAGGTACAGCACAGCGTGTCAGTTTTGGTCTGCTTTACTATCGCGGTGAAATGAAAGCACAGTGCAGAAACAGCACAGAGGCTACGCAGTACGGCCCTCAGCTCCTAGGATCTCAATCAGTGACTCACTCCACTGGATTCTGATGTTCACATCCAATCAAAGTAAACACCTGCTACATCCACTGCATTCATTATAGTTTGACATGCAGCTGTTTTGGCATGTGCTTAATAAAAAGAGATTAATAAATGTGTTTACTCATTAACTAGGCAGAAAGTAGAATGTTTGGGAACCAGCAGATTTTAATGGATCAACTAAAGGAAACATTGATCACGGTTTGTTCCAGGTGTCAGTGAAGTACAGATGGTATTTATTAATTATGGTCTGGCACCCATAAATTGAACTCCACAGTAGAGGGTAATACCTCTCCCACAGGTCTTTATTGGGCTTTATGTTCATATCAGTATGATGTAGGAATGTTAAGTGTCTTATTTAACATTATGTGTACCCTAAAAAATCACTGATCATAAAGCTGAAACACAGCAATCACAAATGTTACTGGTTATTCCGTGCCTGCTCTTGTAATGTATGTATACGGCCTTGTAAATCTCTCTAGATAAGCGATACAACAATAAAATGTAGGGAAAACATAACAATACAAATATAACAATACAAAATTACACAACAATAAGAGCTCATGGTAACAACAGCAAAAACACTTAGCAGAACTGTAACAGCACTACAATAATAAGCTTAATAAGCTTGGTTTACTGAACTCCCCCTGGAGCATGTGGATCATGACACAGGATAAAAAGAGCACGGCATGGACTGCACAGAGATTAAGAGCAATAAAGAGGAATGGTTCCACGGTGATCTTTGGCAGAGTGGGCCCAGGTGAGGCGGGCGGGGCCCTACCTGAGATAACTGCCGAAGTAGGCCACGATGTTGGAGTGCTTACAGTCCTTCATCATGATGATCTCCTGCTGGACCACCACAAAGTCCTCACCTGTGGGACAGGTAGAGAGGGGGGCGTGAGGCAGGCCGGGGGAGAGAGAGGCAGTCCAGAGAGGGGGCAAGAGAGGGGGGTCATAGATGGGGAGAAGGGGGCCAGAGGGAGCAAAAAGAAGGTGAGAGAGGGATAAGAGGAGGGCAAGAGAGGGGTTTGAGGGGCACGTGAGCGGGACGATAACAGACACACAGATACACTGACAACAGTGACTTCCATGAAAGGAACAACGCTGGAATTACACTGGCTAATACAGCTTTACAGATACCTTTACTCATCGTACAAAAATTAAGGAACACAATATATAATAATTATTATTATTTAATGTTTATTTGGGCGGCACGGTGGTGCAGTGGATAGCGCTGTCGCCTCACAGCAAGAAGGTCTCGGGTTCGAATCCAGGCCGGGGGCCTTTCTGTGCGGAGTTTGCATGTTCTCCCCGTGTCCGCGTGGGTTTCCTCCGGGTACTCCGGTTTCCTCCCACAGTCCAAAGACATGCACGTTAGGCTAATTGGAGAGTCTAAATTGCCCGTAGGTATGAGTGTGTGAGTGAATGGTGTGTGTGCCCTGCGATGGATTGGCGACCTGTCCAGGGTGTATTCCTGCCACTCGCCCGGAATGCATGCTGGGATAGGCTCCAGCACCCCCGCGACCCTGACCAGGAATAAGCGGCTTAGATAATGGATGGATGGATGGATGTTTATTTGAGTAGGGGCAGATACAAAAAACATAGACACATTGGATTAAAAACACGCTGATGTCCTGTATCAAAATGTTTGTACTTGCGCTAATTTTCAATGTTCATCCCTAGTAGGGCTTTTAAAAGTGAATAAGCCTACACATGTTGGACAAGCACATGTATACATCTGCCATTTAGCAGGCACTTTTCTCCAAAGCGACTTACAGTAGTGAATGCATAGTATATGTGGTCCCAATGGGAATCGAACCCACAACCTAAGCATTGTCAACACCGTGCTCCTCTTACTGAGCCGACTCATCTTGGATATCCCCAGGGGAACAGCTAATGAGGCAGCCACTCAAGCATCTCATTTTGGTTAGAAGCGCTACCTGTAAATACCAATGCCATCCATTTCACATCATGAGGGTGAGTAAGTTAAAAGCTCCTCGATTTCTGATACTCCTCCCCACCCCATTCCTTAGATCCTGCACGCACCACTGCGTGGCCTCCCCCCGTCAGTCCTTGTCAGCCCCCATAATTTCAGAGATGGCCTATCGAGCGGCCAGACCTCCAGGGAACCTGCTTTATCCAGCAAGCCACAGCTGCTGGTCTGCAGAAAATGACAGTGTACTGAGCTCTCCCATCTGATTGAGTAGAGGACAGTAGGATTTCCCTGACTGATTGGAGGAGGACTGGATGGGGGTGGGCTGTCCCTCTGTAAATGGGCGGCTTTTTCCTCCCACCCTTCTCATCCCCATCAGTGCTTTAGCCTGGACCCTGATCCTAACCCGCCCTGACCCTCACAGCTCCACTGTCACCTATACACAGGAACGTGTTGGTCTGGTGTTCTGAGGGAAGACCAGGTAGATGGGGGACCAGGGGAATATAAGCAGGTGCATGGAGGACCAGGGAGGGGGTTTTACTTAAACGTAATCAAGTCCAATTTTTGTGGGGTTTTTGTTTGTCAATTTGAAAATGAAAAGGGAAATATTATAGTATTAATAATGCTTTATTGAGTTATATTTTAGCTTAGGTTGTGCAGATTCTAGGGACATATAACACTTGATGATTCTATAAAAAATGACATAACTATAAGCAAAAATATCAATGTAGACACTGGCGGACAATTTCTATGGCAGGGTTCACGGAAAACGCACTGACAGGAAGGAGCAGGTCCTTGGCAGGTCCAGCCTCTTAGTAATTAAAGAGTACCCAATGTTCCAAAATTCCTAATAAAAAAATTTGTGGATGGCAGAGAGGGTGCCAAAATTAAAAATTGTCGTGGTTCTTATGGAAACTGCAGGCTATGCCAGTCAGGTGTTTAAATTGTGACCTGCAGTTGAAAAAAATATTTAAAAAGTTGAAAAAACATACAATAATTGCTGAGCTGAGGGATAGTTCCAGGACCAGAGGGGAAATTCCCCCAAATTGAATTTAAAATCCTGTTAGGAGGAGGTCAGCTGACCTGCGCATGGCTCTAAACCCCATGCCTGCCTGTGAGGCACGAGGTCAGGCTTTCTCCGGTCACCTTGGTCTGCCCGCCCCTGGCTGCCTCGGGAACACTGTCGATGGGGCACTGCTTTCAAAAGGTTGCACTGGCTATAGTGTGTGCTCACCCCCTAATTTTATGGATATTCATGTACACTATATGGCCAAAGGTCAGTGGACACCTGACCATCACACCTATATGAGCTTGTTGGACATCCCATTCTAAAACCATGGGCATTAATATGGAGTTGGACCCCCCTTTGTGGCTATGACAGCTGCCACCCTTCTGGGAAGGCTTTCCACAAGATTTTGGAGTGTGTCTGTGGGAATTTAGATTAGATTAGATTAGATTCAAATGTATTGTCATTGTACAGTACAGGTACAGTACAGCGAAAATAAGTTTAGTATCTAACCAGAGTGCAAACATGTCAGTAAGTGCTACAATACAGTACTATAAGCAGTAGGTATAATGCTAACAGGCACAGTATTGAATTATTACTATAAATAAGGTAGTGAAAAAGTATACTTGCTATAATGTATATACAGGCTAGTGCAGTTATGTACAGGTAAGTATATGCAGGTATGTACATATGGCAATAAGGGTACAGGTGAGTATAAATATATAAATATATGTATAGGTAAGTAGGTAAGTAACAGTGCTGGTGAATATAAGTATAATATACGGTATATTTTTTACAGGATATGAAGAGCAGGATATAAATATAAGTATGGGATAAATATAAGTATGGGATAATATAAGTAGGCTATAGGATGTGGACAGCAGTATTATACAGCAGTATAGTGCAGCAGTATTACACAGCAAAATTATACAGAATTATACAAGGCTATATTACAGTATTGTACATGGATATGTGCAGAATGTAGGTATGACAGAGCTAGTGCGGGTAGTCAGGGGGATATCCAGAGTCAATGAACAGAGTTACTACATGAAGAGTAATCCATAGTAATCCAGAGTCAGAGTATCCAGAGTGATCCAGAGCCTAAGGTCAAGATACGACGGGGAGGTGGAGAGGGGTTGCAATCGGCGTTCTAATTCCTCCCAAAGGTGTTCAATGGGGTTGAGGTCAGGGATCTGTGCAGGCCAATCGAGTTCCTCCACACCAAACTCGTCTAGCCATGTCTTTATAGACCTCGCTTTGTGCACAGGGGCACAGTCATGCTTGAACAGCAAAGGGCCTCCCTAAACTTCCACAAAGTTGGAAGCGCCCAATTGGCTAAGATGTCTTCGTATCCTGTAGCATTAAGAATACCCTTCACTGGAACTAAGGGGCCTATCCCAAACCCTGAGAAACAGCCCCAGACCATTATCCCTCTTTACAGTAGGCACTATGCATTCCGGAAGGTAGTGTTCTCCTGGCATCCGCCAAACCCAGATTCGTCCATCAGACTGCCAGATATTGAAGCGTGATTCATCACTCCAAAGAACATGTTTCCACTGCTCCAGAGTCCAGTTGTGGCGTGCTTTACACCACTCCAGCCGACACTTGGCATTGCGCATGGTGATGTGAGGCTTGTGTGCAGCTGCTCGGCCATGGAAACCCATTCCATGAAGCTCCCGACGCACAGTTCTTGCACTGATGGTGCTTCCAGAGGCAGTTTGGTACTCTGTAGTGAGTGATGCAGCAGATGATAGGCTATTTTTACACGCTATGCGCTTCAGCACTCGTCGGCCCTGCTCTGTGAGTTTGCGTGGTCTACCACTTTGTGGCCGAGCTGTTGTTGCACTAGCGCCTAGCTTCCACTTCACAATAATAGCACTTACAGTTGACTGGGGCAGAAATTTCACAAACTGACTTGTGGCAAAGGTGGCATCCTATGACAGTGACGCGTTTAAAGTCACTGAGCTCTTTACGAACCATTCTGAATTCTAAATGTTTGTCTGTGGAGATTGCATGGCTATGTGCTGGATTTTATGCACCTGTTGGCAATGGGTGTGGCTGAAACACCTGAACTCAATAATTAGTAGGGGTGTCCACTGACTTTTGGCCATATAGTGTATGTGCGGTGGCTTTTGTACATTGCTCTGTGCAGGGAATACACATGCAAATGAGGTCATGAGCCAACTCTGGTTTAAAAGAACCCCAGTGTGTTTAAAATTGCTCATATCAATGTGGCACATGAGACATGGATACCAGTTCAGTAAAATTATTTGCAAGATGATGTCCGAGTGGTATTCAACTCACAGATCAAACACTGGATTAATCTGAGACCGTGAAACAAAAGATTACGAAGGCCAATAAAAGCATAAAAGCTTTCTCCAGTATTTGCCCAAATGTGAAGCTTGCTTTAAAAAATGGACCATTGACATTTTTCAACATTGACCCTGACTGACATTTGGAGCAAGCAGCTTTTCGGAGTGGTCATCATCTCAACACAGAGACCAGAAGTTTGTGATACCCCCCCTCCCCCCAAGGAGAGGTGAGAAGGAGGAGGGGAGGTGGGGGCACTCAAAATCCAAAACCTCATCTTCAGGGAAACATCCGGATCCAAGGACAGCTCAACGGTTCCTTGGACTGAGCTCGTTTGTCCGATCCACAGTCCCAAACCTCACGGTGAATTTTAGTTCACCTCCCCGGCAGAATGCCCTGCCCTGGCTCTCTGCCAAGCCACCAGATTGCAGTTGCTAGGTTACAGCCCCCACAGATCCGCCGGGCAGCTCTGGTCTGCGGGACACTGGAGAGGTCCCTCTGAGCATGCCCGGCTGTGCGCTCCATTTGTTGGCCCCATGTAGTGCAACATCTCCACCAATATGACCGGCTGCAGTACCGCTCTCCTCCATGCGCCACCACTCCTGTTCTGTGCATTTGTGAGGCTACCTGTCATCAACACTAGAACACTGGGGGTGGCTGTTCAGGCTATAACAGGTTATAACAGCCTTGTAGATGAGTCACAGACTGAATTATGAACTTCACACTCTTTCTGTGGATAGCTAGAAGCCTCTCTAGTCCCCACCCAGGAGTGGGTGGTTTGAATAGGGCGAGGTGCTGCCATGAAAACAAGTGGGTACACCGAATGGCATGGCCACTACACTCCCGTGCAGGCCCACAAAATGGCTGCCCCTGGCACAGCAAGAAAGCGCAGGGCCCCCTGGAGCTGCCGTCTGGAGCCGATCTGCATCTGTAAACAGCGGCCCTCATGGCGATCAGGCATTTTCCACACAGAGACCTGTTAATACATTGAGTAGCTTATCACAGTAGAGGCAGAGACTCTTGTAACGTTCAGCACCAAGGTAGGCACAGTGCTGCATGCACTTCGGACTGTACCGAATGGCCTGCTTTCATCAGCAAAACTTCTTATGTTCTTACTTTTGAAATACCTTTTTCTGCATTAAACCATGGTTTCATTTCCATTTTGTAAAATGCAGCAAATTCTGTGGGAAATGATGAAGATAACCATGCCATCCTCTGTTTTTAAGCACAAATATTCAGCATCTTCTCATCCAATTAACAGCTTATTTCGGCAACGATACAGAAAAAGATTAACCTTCACGTGTTAGAAAGGAAAGATGATCAATATTGAATTAGTTGCAATACCTTGGAAGATGATCACTGCAACAGGATGGGAAAACCCCAAATCATTATTAATATTTCCAACAATGCAAAAATGCCTGAATACATGAATCAACCACCTCTGCAATACAATAATAATAGAATAACCATGACTAATATAATGGGGCATGTGAGGAACTGTAACATCAGGACAGTTTCTGCACAATCAAGTTGTCCTTAGAGGAGCTTTGAATATGGCAAAACAGATCATGCTTCAATAAGCAATGTCTCCCAAAGTGGTAACCTCGAGAAACTCTGGGGGCTGCATCAAAGTCCAGTTGATTTCAGAGGGAACAATCCAATGACGTTTACCCTTACCCAGGAATCGCAGGGCTCCCAAGATGATATACATGTAGTCATAGTCAGTTATGACTAGAGGCCAGAAGTACAGTGACACATATCGATAAGCGCCTGACATTCACACTTCAGTGCTGTGTCTCAGCTCTTCTGCATCCATGCACGGTGTTGAAGCGAAAAAGCAGAATCACTGATGCAGCCACACTCCAGTGCACTCTGATGGCCCGGTCTCCACTATCAGAGCCCACAGCAGCACAAGCGGAACTTCGCATACCACGGTTTCGGAGTGCCACCAGTCCTTATCACACTGAACACGGCACTACAACACCATCAATATGCCCACCGCCTGTCTCAGACTTGACAAAGGCAGCCCTAACTCCTATCTGTCTGTCTTCCTGTCTGTCTCTGTCGGTCTGCTCGCACACTTTCACAAGTTGAAGTTTTATTTGCCATATGTAAAGGTACAAGTACACAGTACAATGACATTCTTACTTGCTGTGCTCCAGTTCAATATCAATAAAAAGAAAGAGAAAGCACAATAATAAATGATCTAAAAATGTAACAAAAAGAGGGAGAATGCTGGCAAAATGCTCACAAAAAACGTCACCCAGGCCGAGAATGCCCCTTCTACCGGCACAGCAAGCTAGAGATACATACAATGAAAAGTTGAATAATGTATGCCGTTCAACATGGAGCCAAATAGATAGCCTGAAACGCCAGGTGTAACTGCCGTGAGATTCTTCACCTGAATTCCAGCACCACAAATGGGCAAGTTAGGCAGCTGTGCGGTTATAAGGTCATGTAATAACCCGTAGATCTGTAAGTAAAGTCACCTGGATGAAAAGTTGAAAACCTAATCATTCATGCTTTCATCTCAACATTGATTATTGTAATGCACTTTTCACTGGCTACAATAAGTGTCAACTAATTCAAAACGCTGCTGCCAGGCTTCTTACCCAAAAGGCACACATCACTCCAATCCTTAGATCGTTACATTGGCTGAAACATAGAATAGATTTTAAAGTGTTACTAACAGTTTAGAAAGACTGAACAGGTCTTAAATGCTTAGCAGTATGAACCAAACAGACCACTCAGATCTTTAGGATCGGGTCACTCATTGAAAGGTTAAAACAAAAATGGTGAGGCAGCACCACAAATGGAACCAACTACCTTATGACCTTAGACATGCTCCTGTGTCTTTTAAATCCGGATGAAAACTTTGCTCTTTGTAATATTAAACTGTACTGCATTTTACTATATTCTTATTAAGCCCAAAATCTTAAATCTACTGGATTTTATCACTTTTATCACTCTACTGTTTTATCAGTTTTACTTGTCAAAATCTTATTTCGTTTTTTAATTTAATTTTAATTTTAATTTTATTGTGTTTTTAAACTGATTTCCTACTCAATCATTTTTTTGCCCACCACTGGGAAAACACTGAATTGCAATTATATAACAATAAATTATTATGCTGTATATTAACAATATTATTATGTCATATTATCATTATCAATTTCATTTGTTAATTACAAATGAACACTGTACAGCTCAGCCTGCAGACACCTGCAACAGAGAATGGCACTGCTGCTTCATGGCAAAAAGTTTAAACTCAGCTCAATGCACTTATTTTATATAGGGTTGGTTTTTTTTTTTTGCAACAATGGTGTGCAGTTTTATTTAATAGACTTCTGTAAGTCAACATTATCATTATGATAAAGTACACAGTGCCCAATATGTAACGAATGATACACTCATCTGGAATACCCGAGGCACTGTGACGCACAAGGGCAGGGAAAGGCTGGTGAAAGCGATGCAATCACTTCAGACGCACTGAGCTGAGGGAGAGACAGGGTCTGTAGCTTAGTCGGCATGTTCGCCCTGCATGTGCTGGTTTTGCAATCGGCCAATCATCCAAACGGACAGAACCACTGACACAACCTGCGTTTACTGAACTGCGCTGCTGTTCATCCCTAACCGCTACGTCATCAGAGAACTCCACTCTAAACAGACACAGGTAGTGGCGTTTTATAAGAGTCATCCGTCTTATATGTATTCTGCAGAAGAGCACTTTGGGGCACGTTTCTGCCTTGGGTCATCATGGGGTCAGCGCTCTGTCATCCGCTGCAGAGTGGCAACCAGCCGCCGTGCCTAAAACACATCTGACAATTGCGATTGGCTGTCCCACCAGAGCTCAGAAGGTGTGGGTCAAGGCCGTGTCAGACGCCCGCTGTTCTTTGTATCACCCCGTCACCCACTTTGGCTCCACATTCCGTCACCTTGCGCCTGTGACAGGCGCCGGTCTGTGACAGGCACAAGGTGACTGCGAACGCTCTCCACACTCAGCCCGATCAGCTCACGTCGGATGGTCATCACAGGTCATTCCAGACACGGCCCACGAGTCCTTCAAGCGGCATCGCCGACGATCGCACAGCTGCGAGTCACGTGATGCAGCGTGGCCGCGACCTCTGCCCCGCGGGGACAACTTAAGCTCTCGGCCAGCAGATGTGTGAATCCCACAATTGGGATTTCAGCCTCTGCCCCCGCTCATCCTCATCGCTCATCCGGAGGTACACGGACTCCCCCTCTGAGCCTGACGACCTTGTTTAGCAGCTCCACGTGTGAGCAAGCTCATCGGGAGGCCGTGGGAAGGGAAGGGTGTCCACCGCAGCTCAGGCGCTCTGTGGCCATTACCGTGGCGCCCCTCTCCCCTCTTCACCACCTTGTGATCATCTCCATCGCTCGGCGTCTCTGCTGCCAGCATCGCGAAACCATGGAGATGCAACCTGTCTGGCTTGGACTTTAACATGATCTTTGCTGTTGTTGTTGTTGTTGTTGTTGTTCTTTTAGGAAATAAAATTGCTTTGACAGTGAAAAGAAGAAAAATTTAAAAAACATAGGAGAAAAATGCAATCAGGAAGCCATGCGGGGATTGGGAGGGGTTGGTAGTTTGAACCGTCTCCAGAGACACGCCCCACACCTCAGAATGACTGTCGTCATTCCCATCCTGTGACAGTGAGAGGGGGGAATTTCTGGGAGGGTCACACGAGACCATTTAAGAGAGAGACATTCCTGTTGTTAGAGTTAGCTCGGCACCTGGAACAGCTCCGTGATAGACTCAAAACTCAGGGAGTGTCTTATTATTGGACATACCAAGCATTCATAAATAAGCCTTCAACTCAACTCAGGACTTTGGCGTTCGCCTGAGACCTCCACCTGGTCCTTCACATTTTCCCTGGGATTATATTCCCGGAAAGCTGATTTCAACACCACAGAGTTAGGGAAGTGTCCGCTGCTGTTGGCTGTGAGCTCTCCTGTTGTTGTTTTGGAGCCACAAAGCAGAGCAAAGCAAAGTTTGTTGCACAAAGCAGTCTAGGTCCTGGCACAGCTGCAGGCGTCTGGGTCATGGTGGGTCAGTCTGTGTGCCTCTCGTCTCTGTACCCTACTGCCTAAGAAAGGGGCATTTTTTATAGCTACACCTCCGAATAACTCACACACTGGATTCTTCACCACAACCATATATCCCCTAAGAACAACAAATTGTGCTAGCAATTATTTATTTAACTATGCAGGTTGGTTGACGTGTCAACCTGTTTCAAACTCTTTCTCATGTTTCAGATTGTATACAGTCTGAAATGTGAAATACAATACAAAATACAATATTTCAGATTGTATACAATCTGAAATATGAGAAAGAGGTTTGAAACGGGTCGAAACATTAACCAACCTGCATAGTGAAATAAATCATTATACTTTATTGTTGGAGAATGTAATAAGTGTGCACATTTTATTCTTTAAATTCTGAAAAGCAATCATCGAAATGAAATGTATTATTACTATTATCTGGTAGTGGGGAGAATCGCCCGGCCCTGACAAAGAAACGGGAGATTGAGAGCTCATTCTGATCTCTTCGGGAAACTCACTTTAGAAAACCAAAGCACATTTTTAACCATTCAACCTGAGTATTCCATTACAGCTACGCTAATTAAGAACTGCAGAAGGGGCCTGTGGGCACCCACTTCAGGAATCAAGCCAAGCCACTGACTCATCTACCAGCACCTCCAGGTAGCTAGCTACCTAAACCCAGACCAGAAAAGTAAGCTTGGACATTTCCATCTTTCCTGCCAGTTCAGCAAAGCCAGAGACGAAGAGGGTGAATACGCAAACACGCACACGTCAGGACAGCTCTGAAAGAACACAGGTCAGGGGTGCATCTTTGTTGTTTTGGAGGGAAACGCAGGCATACAGAGGGAAGTGTTCCACCCCTTTGCTCCCACAGGACAAAGGCGCAGTTTACACTGCAACACCGATCTGTCGTTGCGACCAGCGATGTGCAGCAGGTGCGGTGATGTTGTTCATGATTTTATTGGCTCTCCTCCTGTTTTGGAAAGCAGCTCACAGGCAGAACTCGGAGTCAGAGTCCTTGGGAGGTGAAATACTGTACATACGATCTCAAAACCCGTTCCCTGGCTATGTTCCATAAGTTCATATCGAACGTTAAGTTAATGTTCAGTGTTGAAACGGTGAGCAAGACAGCTAGCTATACATATATAACGCAGTGAAAACGGAAGACCGATCCTTTGTAGAGAAAATAGATAAAAATTCCAACCTTGCAGAGGAGACATGTCGGCTACATCAACACCATTACAGGTTAAGCAATTAGGCTACAATGGTTTACAGAGGGACTGAACGTGTAAGACTAGTTTAAGGAGGACTCACAGTTAAAGTACTGTCATGTAGTGACAAATTAGGTCTGGAGATAAGAGCGATAACCATGACTGCAGCTTTAGTTTGGAGCCATTTCAAATGGTTTCATTTCAAAACTCCTCATTCTACATTTTTTAAGCTGAACCCCAACCCCTACTCAGACTTGGCTGTCAGTCTGGATAGGATAAATATGCTAGATTAAGATTAGGTGGAGTAAAGGCTAAGGTGATATCATATAACATAAAATATAGGTTTTCAGAAAAGTTGGGCTACTGGGACCAGGCCCTGAGAGCTCACAGACCAGGCCAGGGGCACAAACAGTGATGGGCCCCTCTGTCAGTGAACTAGTCATCCTTTACCTCTAGAGTCACAGGGTTTTGAACGCAGTACAAAAACTCCTCAGGCTGAAGAAGCTCTTAAAAAGAACAATGCCTGGCATGTAACATTTGCACATCATCCAAACCCCCACAAGCCATCTGCTTACCCTTTCCACAAACAGTAGCCCCTGTGCCTCTGTATCCCAGAGTTCTGCTTTAACATTAAACCAAAAGGATAAGGAGAGCTGGCAGTGACTCGTGACTCTAGAGCTCTGCCCCACAAACAAAACTAGCGGTGCCACTTTGAGAAGTCAAAGGAGGACAGTGGCAACACCACATGCACAACACACACACAGAAACACACACACACACACACACACACACACACACACACACACACACACACACACACACACACACACACACACACACACACACACACACACACACACACACACACACACACACACACAGGCAAGGGCAAGCACAAGGTCTCACAGGTGCAAACACCCACTTACACACTCTCACACACAGTCACCATCTTGGAAACTTAAAGCAAATTAACTACATTTTGAGAGCCATAGTACATGTTTTACAAGACCATTGACACCAAAGATACTATTGTAAAACGAATAAAAATGCCTTCACCTTAAAATTCCCATGAACAACTATACACGTGTGACTTTTTAAATTGACTATAGCAACTTTTCTCCAAGCATTTTTTTTTACCTCTTCACCTCACAGCCAGCCCTGTTTAAGATGTGAAAAGCATCTGCCTCTGAAAGCTTTTCTGTTCAAGAGCCCACTGACACAAATATCCTATCTCATCAAACAGCCAGGAGGACTCTGCTCAATGTTTCGCACATGCAGAAATGCGCAGACAAGCAATGTTTGGATTTGTTACAGCACTCCCTTCCTCAAAGTAAACCTGCTGCACTTTCCCTCTGTAGAGAGTGTGTTCTCCAACATTCTCATGATGTTTCCCCAGTGTTGCTGGGGAATGCTACAGCAACACTGGAGAGAACGCCGAGCTTCAACTAGGCCCACGAGGACCATGCCAACAGTGTTCTCCTCCTCTCCTTCCCTCCCCTCTACTCCCCCCTACTTTCCTCTCTCTCCTGTTTCCTTGCGTTGTTCGTGGAAGCTGTGTTCCTGCTTTGTTCCAGGAACGTGTGTGGACAGGAAGCCACATCTGGAGCTGTGCTGTGTCGGAGAGGAACAGGGCTAATTGAGTAAGATGTGACGCCCCAGGACGTACAAGGGAGACCGCTACAGCGGTGTTGGGAGCGCTCTACTTCATTCTCAATGTAAACAATGAAAATAGCCACGGGCACACACAGACACGAGTTCACATTCCGGCACAGGAGGTTTAGTTTGTGGGTTCTCACCTTATTTTATGAGGTCATTCTTTTTCATCACAAAGCCAGTGTACAGAGCTTTGGAGGAGGGAATCACAACAGTCTCTTATCGGTAGCAAACTGTGATGCTACTGTGCAGTTTTCTCATTGGTGAAAAGTGTAATTCAACTTGTAGGATAAAAGACCTCTGGATTTTGTAGAAAAAGAATATGTCTGATTTTTAGACTGATTCACATTTCCAATGAAGTATGACAAAGTAAAATGATATTACTAATATCCACAAATGCACTTTCAAAGCCTTACAAAGTAACAGAACATAAAAAGTTACAAATAAAGTGTGCATGTTGGGTGCTCCTCACCGCTGAAGGTGACCATGGCTGCCTCCCACAAATGATATGCTGTGGAAGGCGTCGGTCTCGGCAACAGTGCGGGAGCAAGGACTCCTGTGGATGACTCTGGGACAACTGGACTTTCCGTGGCCAGGTTTGGCAATCTCGCAGTTTGCGAGATTGCGAGAGAGTGTGAGTTTTTGCCGAGGAATGCTGGTCCCAGGTGTCTTGATTTATCTGTGAGTGTTGATTGGTGTGGATGTCAAGTGGACAATTCACTTGACAGATTGTCTTTCCGTGATTAGGTGTGTGAACAGCACAGCGACAGAGCGAATGATTGCCTCACGAGTTCCGGCCGGACAGCAATGAAGTCCATTTAAGTGCAGGTGTGAGGCGTTCAGTGTGAGTCTTGTCGTGGTATGTGACAAGGTGACCATGTAGAGTGCTTCCTGTGCGCCTGTTAGTGTAGAGAGAGAACCCGCACTGAAAAGTGGCAAGTATCTCTGTGTGTATGTAGAGAACGCGCACTGAAAAGTGACAAGTGTCTGTGTGTGTGTATGTGTAGAGAACGCGCACTGAAAAGTGATGAGTGTCTGTGTGTGCCAGTGTAGAATGAAAGCGACTGAAAATCCATGGAATGTGTGTGAGGTGGAAGTGCCTGAAAAGTCACAAAATGTCTGTGCGCCTGAAAAGGCACGGTGCCTGTTAAATGTTTAAATCTGTTAAATGTTGGGAACCAAAGAAAAGTTGGGACTGTCTGTGTGTGTCATATTGTTGAATGTGTTTGTTCATGTGGTTCCCGAAAGGGTTTCCATCTCGGAGGCGGCGGACTGTTATTTAGTTTGTTATTATTATCTGGGAGAGAGATTCCATAAAGATCCGGTCCGTAGACCGCTAACTCCACTCCCTGTCTCAAGCTGCTCTGTTCACATCCGGGGATTGTCATGTGGCATGCAACATATGCAAATGCACCAATTACAGGTTTTACAACACCACCTGAGAGACTCAAATGAGGTATTAAGTTAAACAAATGAGACTAGGGCAACAGTGTTCATTTCACTGCCTCTGCAAAGCAAATTAAGCAAATCATTACTAAGAATCTTACCTGGTTCCAGCTTAATGACTTTAATGGCAGCCAGCTCCCCGGTGTTGACATTCCGCGCCTGAGAGAGAGACAGAGGAGAGGGGGGGAGAATCCTGTTAACCAGCTATCAAAGGAAGCATCAGCTGGGATCAGAGGGATTCCCAGCTTTTCATTGATAATGGAGTCACACATTTTTCATACATGAGATTTGAAACATCATCAAATCTGCAGCTTTCTCACAAGCTCCCGAACGGCCAATACGGGAGGGGGTTTCATTTGACGCTGCAATATTCACATGGTTCAAACAGACCAGCAGGGGGATCCACATGCTGTATTAGGAGAGCCAGGAGGTTTCAAGAAACAGGTGGAGCCGTCACGTATTATCAGCAACTCACCAAACTGAACTAGCACTTGCGTTGTTCATGTGGCGTACTTGACGAATGATGCGCTTAGACATTGTAGCATCAAGTGGTTGTTCATTTCAATCAAGCTGAATGCACTTTCTGTAAGTCGCTTTGGATAAAAGTGTCTGCTAAATTATTGTATTGTATTGTAACCAATCACAGTATTTTGCTGGGGTCTTCTTGATTGGTTCACATACAACAGAGGTTGATAGCATACCACAGCATAGAGGCATAGCAGCTCCACCAAGCCTCGCTCTCTCACCCCTCACACATCCCCAAGGGGCCATACACATAAGGAGGGGGAGATCCTGTATAGTTCAGCGTTTTGGGGGCAGTCAAAATGCCCCTTTAGTCCCCCCTACAGTCTCTCTTCAGTGGTCCTCCCTGTTCAGTGGTTCTCCAATTTGAATATACAGTAAATAATCTTACTGCACTTTTACAGATCCCTGAGAGAATTACACATATACAGGTAATTGTCACAATAAAGGAAACACCAACATAAAGTGTCTTAATAGGGCGTTGGGCCACCACGAGCCGCCAGAACAGCTTCAATGTGCCTTGGCATGGATTCTACAAATGTCTGGAACTCTATTGGAGGAATGTAACACCATTCTTCCACATGAACTTCTATCACTTGTTGTTTTGTTGATGGTGGTTGAAAACACTGTCTCAGGGGCTGCTCCAGAATCTCCCATAAGCGTTCAATTGGGTTGAGATCTGGTGACTGAGACGGCCATGGCATATGGTTTACATGCTCATCAAACCATTCAGTTACCATTCGTGCCATGTGGATGGGGGCACCACAGGATGAAGGTGATCACTCAAAATGGCTTTGTATTTATTGGTGTTTACCTTGCCCTCTAGGAAAATACACCCCCACACCATAACAGTACCAGGAAAATACACCCCCACACCATAACCCTTAATTTACTCAAGTGTTTCCTTTATTTTGGCAGTTAGCTGAAGGTGTACATTAATGTTTATTAATGCATTTTGTGTGTTTTTTTGGTATAGTGTCTTTGTTTTGTATCTAGGATACATGACACATTTACCATCAGGGAAAATAAAGATTGGATTTGATTTGATTTGACTGAACTGAACTGAATGCAGAGGGTTTAGGAGTTGAGAACATGAATGGAGGATTTTGTGAGGGAATATCTAACAACTTGCATGAGCAGTTCCACAATCGCCATCGACGTGCTCCCTGGATGACCAAGTGGTACGGATGGGGCTTTCTCCTTAAGCTCCTCTGGCCTGGGCTTCATGACCCGATTCCCCCAGAGCATCTGAATTAAACCAGGCGCCACCCACAAACTGAGACAAAACCGGGGCTCTGAGAAACAAGAGTAATCGCTATTCAAGGGCTGGATTCAAGAAAAAGCAAAAACAGATGACCTATTGTTTTATCCTCCAGTTATGAGCCTTGAATTAAAATGGCCTGGGGAATTGTCTTTGAAACCTTTGTCTGAAACGGGTAACAGGTCTCCAGGCTGCTGTGTGAGGAGCACAAGGCTGTTTTTCCTTCTAATGGTGGTCTAGGGCCCCCCAAGGGACGTAACCAGTAAAGGCACGATGTCTAACTGCAGGTTGCCCACTGCGGTTTGGGTTCCAGCCTAGGCTGCGCCAGCCTGGCTGTGGTCAGGAGTCCCGGTCGGGGGTGGTGATTGACTGTCTGCCCCCAAGGGGGAGAACGGAGGGAGTAGGGAGGCCGGTATGAGTTTGCCGCACACAATCCAGACTGTGGACGTGGTTAGGTGACACAATGAGAACACAGGACCTTACTGAAATTCGCACCTTCCCAAAAGCAACAGGCTATGAAGCTAAAAGGTCCGATGACCTAAGAGAAGGTCAGTCACACACCTGAGCTTTCACCTCAGTCCTGACCTTTAGAGACAGCTAAGCTTCACCTCCTGAACTTTAGAGACAACTACACCTTTCGCCTCCGCACCTTCAGGCAGATGAGCTGTTTATTCAGTACAATCGGTGAGGAAGAACATGGCCCATAATTCAACAGAGAAAGATAGGTAACAGACAACACCAGCAACAACAATACAAGCGATAGGAGAGAGGAAAAAAGGAGTACAAGAGAGCCAGGTCCACTGAAACTGAAACCTCACGCAGTTTAATGGCACAGCTTGGGCCTCATGACCGGGGCCGTCTGTAACCATCCAGCACATAGAAGACCATAACCTGCAATAAAAAAACATGACCCACAAACAACTACACAGACAGGGAACTCTACCCATACTAAACCATAAGGATGTGTAAGGGAACATAACCTAATAACCAGGACCCACAATGACCATGACCGACATGTAACCATACCGATACAGCAGGGGATCATCACCTATACAAAACCATACCGTGCACATAACCGTGCTGTGCTGCACTTATATATGGTCTTGCCTTCCTATGTTGCCTCAGTTGAACAGAAACCGACACTGCACTTCATCCACATGAGAAGCGTCTGCAGACAGCCTCCATCGACCTCATTCACAATGATAGATCTTTTCAGGCTCTTTTCCCAGGGAGAGATGTACATTTTCATCACAAGCCTGGGCTTATTTTGAAATATGGCTCCTTCAACATGTCCAGGTGCCGATTCCTACCTGCTGTTCTAGAGACGTGCACAATCAGGATAAGGGTAATCGTGCTTGGTTCTACCCTGGCGGCTGGTCAAGGTTCTTTGTGTATTTCATCAGTGTTGGTGGCGTGTACCACCTGCAGCCTGACAACTATACATTTACATTCAACCCAATGTTTACACTGGTTGACAACTACCAAGCATTTTAGTGCACAGAAATACAGTGGTTGTAAAATAGCTGTCAGGCAGCATCCTGACTGTGTGCAATGCAATAGCTTATTGAGCCTTCTTGTGAAGACATTTTAATCATGTGTAGGCTAAACCATCCATGCACATGTGCTGACCATAGAAAAATACAGCCATTAAAAATACATGGATTTAACAATAAATAATAAATCTTATCTTGTGTATATACACGTAGGGTTTCTCCTGGGTCAAAAACATACTACGGTGCTAACTTGGCGTGGGCCAGTGGGAACATTGTCTGTCGTTGCATTGTTCGGCCACCACCACCACCTACGACCTTATGGCCCTAAATCGACCCCTAGCCAACATCTGTGTCATGTTGTGTTTCTGGCACATTACGCAAACCCTTCCCTCTTCAGAATGGCGTGGCCAGTTGTGACTTTTCAGCTACTGTCCCCACATGTTTGCTACAGAGGATGGAATAAATCTAATTATTTGGTTGTTGATATATCAAATACAGGTGTTCTTCATTTCCATCCCTAGCTTGTCTTTTGTTCCTCTGCTGGTCATTCTGTCTGTCTTTTGTCTAATAATAACAATATTATTGCAAAATAAACTGATTAGAAATAAACAATACATTTGGAATATGCTACAAATATGCCAAAAACGTTTTATGTGTTTGAACACCAGATGTTTTTGACTTTGACTTTTTGAAAATGTACCACTTATTTGATACACACTGATTCCAAATCCGCCTTTTGGCAACCATAGGTGGCAGTAGTGCGCTCGGTCAGCTTTCTTGCATTCATAAACCACAGAACCGTAGAAGAAGAGAGCAATTTTTGAACAAAGGTTTAATTAAAACTTTAATTGTTATTTTTACATGGACTAATTATGGATTATGGAGATAACGTTACCATTAATGTTGGGAAAAGTTTCTGTGGAACAGGCAAACTGACAACCGCAGCATAGTTTTGTTACAGAATGACAGCTTACACGGCGTATACTCCGTGACTGAGACTCAGAATAGAGGAACAAAACATTTCACCAGCCCCAAATACAGTCAACCTGTGGTGTTACTCTGTGACAGCACCGATGATTAGATTTGGTGGAGCACTTCAGAGCTAAAGTTGGCAAACATTTTTTTCTACTTGACACTTGTTTGCAGCTGGCTATTTAGATAATGTTAGAACTAGCACCAAACCCTAGCTTGTTAGCTATAGCTGCAGCCATAACATCCCATACTGATCCACCTACTATCAATAATAAAAACAAACCAGGTCAATGCTTTTAATGATTTTAACATCCATTAGACTGCTTATACAGGATGTTCGATTGCGTACATCAGAAAGCGTGATGTGATTGGAGTAATTGGCAAATTGATCACACCTGTGGAGTGTGCGAATGAGGCCTGAGCACACTGTATCAATCCGATCTCGGAGGAGGATTTTATAAACATCGAACAAAAAGTTCGGAAATTTGTGTTTGGTAGATTATTTCTCTGTTGTAACAATGCGTCTTGCCAATAAATTGTGTACTGTTGGAAAGCCTGTTTATTTCCCTTTTAAGGAACATGCATTTGTGGGATGAGCAGCACAGCTGAGTATGTGGGTTGCGCCCATGAAATTTGCCAAATCTTCTCTGCCAATGCCAACCAGCTTATTCTGCTGTTGCTATTGACTCTTGTTTTGAGCTTCCGGTACCCCCAGGTGCTGACAATCAGGTGCCTGATTGGCACCTGATTGGCAGCACCTGTGAGCATGGGCCCTGCTACAGTGGTCAATTGGTGTCTGCTCCAAGAATCGGCATGCCACGTTTGTCTGATCTCGATAAGACCCGTGCGATAGGGCAACTTCAAGCTGGTGTTCTGCAAAAGCAAGTTGCTGCATTATTTGGAGTGAGCCCTAGTACTACCTCTAAACTGAAGGCCAAGTTCCATGAAACGGGGGATGTCAGAGACAGGCCGCGAAGTGGGCGTCCCAAAAAGACGACACCCCAAGAAGACCGGTTCCTCACCCTTTCAGCACTTAGGAACCGTAGGCTGTCTTCTACAGATTTGCAGTCAAGGTCTGCAGGACGATATGGCACACGGCTCTCGGCCCAGACAATCCGGAACAGACTGCACGCAGCCAATCACCGGGCTCATAGGGCTGCCAGGAGGCCTGCCATGACTGCCCTTCAACATCAGGCCCATTTGCGCTGGTGTCGGCAACACCTGCACTGGAACCTGAACATGTGGAGGAACATTATGTTCAGCGATGAGTCCAGATTCTGCCTACGGAAGTGTGGAGAAGACAGGGAGAATGCTATGCTGATTGCTGCACCGATAGAGTAACACCTTTTGGTGGAGGCAGTGTGATGGTGTGGGGCGGCATCTCCATCACTGGAAAAACTAGGCTTGTCATCATTGGAGGCAATCTTAATGCAGAGAGATATCGAGATGAGATTCTGCAACCAGTGGCAATCCCATATCTCCACAGTCTGGGACCGAACTCCATCCTCCAAGATGACAACGCTCGCCCCCACAGAGCGGGGTTTATCAGAGACTACCTACAGAATTTGGGAGTAGAGAGAATGGAATGGCCTGCCAACAGTCCTGACCTCAACCCAATTGAACACTTGTGGGACCAGCTTGGGCGTGCTGTTCGTGCTAGAGTGACCAACACAACCACGTTGGCTGACTTGCAACAAATCCTGGTTGAGGAGTGGAATGCCATCCCACAGCAGTGTGTGACCACGCTGGTGACCAGCATGAGGAGGAGGTGACAGGCTGTTGTGGCTGTGTATGGTTCTTCCACATGCTACTGAGGCTCCTGACTGTTTGTTAAATGAATAAATTGTAAAATTGCCAATATGTCTTTGTCACACGCCATGTGACAAACCCTGGACGGGAACAGAGCAGCCATGAGACACGGAGTGGAGTTTGTCGGTCTACGGACCGGATTTTATTTATTCATTTTTCTGTCTCTCCCCCCAGACATGGGAGAGAGACAGTGGGAGTAGCAGGTTAACATATAACAAAGACCAACACAAACACAGACACAAAATCTTCACCCTACTTCATACTGAGACACGCAAGCTTTACCCATGCAAAAAACAACAAACTAAAATAACAAGTTAAATTAACCAAACTTACGGGACACCGCGCCTCCTTTCCCACTCACACAGGAAGCACTCTACTCACCTTCGACAAACGCACACAAAACTCCACAAACATTAAACATCCAACATCAAACATTCCACAACATACGTGCACGCGCACTCACACACACATCAAGACAAGACTGACTGATTCCCCACTCGCCCCACCTGCTCTTAAATAGGCTTAGTCTCTGCCCGGCTCAGGTGGGACTCGTGAGGCAATCACCCAATCACAATCACTCAACTCACATTCTCACACAGACACCCAATCAGCCAATTTACTTCTATATCAATTGACTGATTGACACCAATTAAATAATTAAATAATAATTAAACCAATTATGGCCTTTGGAGCTCCCTTCCGGGCGACAGTTCACTCTCACACTCTGTGAGAGTGCCAAACCTGCCCCCGGAAAGTCTCACTGCTCCAAAGGCCTCCACAACATGAAACAAGACAGGCAACCATGCCACTCCCACGTGGCCGAGACCGACGTCCTCCACAGTCTTGTTTCTTCCTTGTTACTGATAGACTGCAATCATCCAATCCACCAAACACCACCAAACAAGAGTCAATAGCAACAGCAGAATAAGCTGTTTGGCACTGGCAGAGAAGATTTGGCACATTTTTCATGGGCGCAACCCACATACCCAGCTTTACTTAACAGTGCTTAACCCTGTTTTTTTCTGTGTGTGGTGTAATAGCTTTAGGGGTGGCAGGAAATTGAATCGGTAATTTCTGCATTTGTATGGTCTGTGCTGGTTGGGTTTTAGCTGTAGTCTAATCGTGGATCGATAGTGTGTATTCATGTATCCCTATTTTGGATCACCATATCTTTTTAATATCACAGCGTATATAATCTTAGTGTCCAGATGCTGTAGCTATACATGTAGTTATCAGGCATTGCACAATTTTACAGTTATGAATTACTAATAAATAATAGTATATTTTCTGATTATAACTGGTGAGCGTGGTGAGTGTGTATGGGACCAGGGACTCCAACCGGACCACATTGGTTTATCAAAGGTTGTGGCAGTCTTGCGCTACTCTGTTTGTTATCTAGTGTGTATATTCCGGTACAGTCCATTATATTCCAGGATGTTTGTTGGCTTCCTACCAGTGCTGCACATATTTGTAGCGGGGTCGCCACTCATGGAGGACCAAAGATCTCAGGTCACTATCATCCTTGGTCAAAAAGAAGTTAAAAGGAAAGCTGTGATTGGTGGGACAGCCACTAAGTGTTATGTTCTCATTGGCTTTCTTGGATAGAACGTGTAAACAGAGAGGTGTCCTCTTCTGGTCAGAAAGACCGGCATAGGACAAAAATTGTGCACGTCGATAACACTGATAATTTTACCCTAATTTTTTCATATTTTCTCTAAGGCCAATCAGCAAGGTGGTCGTCTTAACATTTTCTAAGTAGGAAAAACCCTGCGTTTTCTTATCTTGCCATATGTATACATCAAGGAAGATAAAATGCTTAGACAACACTCACTGGCACTCACTGACATGAATTTCTTACAATTTCTTTACTCCAGGACTAAGGTTAGCGTCCTGTTAACGCTCCCTTTGTAAACATCAACAGCTCTGATCAATACAGTGTACCTCTAAACATGCCAAGGTGCAGCCTCACAGGGTCTCACAAGGCGGGTCCCACTCCCAGGAAAGGTGCATCACACACCAATCTTTCAGAACAAGAACATCACGAGGCATTCAATTGACTCCTTCCTGCCAAATGGATATTTAGGCCGAATGGAAAAGTGGACGATCAGCTCAGCAGAGTTCCAGTGTTGGCTTCTGAGAGAGGAAAATGTGACCATTCTGCCATAATGCGGTGGTACAAAAGAATAAACCCAGGCATCTGCTGTTATAAGGCCTACAGCTTTATCTGTATTACATTTACAATTGTGTCAGGATTTATGCTGGTGGTACTGTGCATGTGCGTATGTACAGTATAGATACTGTACTTGTGTGCACATACACTATATGGCCAAAAGTCAGTGGACACTTGACCATCACACCTATATGAGCTTGTTGGACATCCCATTCTAAAACCATGGGCATTAATATGGAGTTGGACCCCCCCTTTGTGGCTATGACAACTGCCACACTTCTGGGAAGGCTTTTGACAAGATTTTGGAGTGTGTCTGTGGGAATTTGTGCCCATTCCACCAAAAGAGCATCTGTGAGGTCAGGCACTGATGTTGGATGAGAAGGCCTGGCTCGCAATCGGCGTTCTAATTCCTCAGGTGTTCAATGGGGTTGAGGTCAGGGCTCTGTGCAGGCCAATCGAGTTCCTCCACACCAAACTCGTCTAACCATATCTTTATGGACCTCGCTTTGTGCACAGGGGCACAGTCATGCTGGAACAGCAAAGGGCCTTCCCCAAACTGTTGCCACAAAGTTGGAAGCACCAAATTGGCTAAGATGTCTTCGTATCCTGTAGCATTAAGAATACCCTTCACTGGAACTAAGGGACCTATCCCAAACCCTGAGAAACAGCCCCAGACCATTATCCCTCCTTTACAGTAGGCACTATGCATTCCGGAAGGTAGCGTTCTCCTGGCATTTGCCAAACCCAGATTTGTCCATCAGACTGCCAGATAGTGAAGCGTGATCCATCACTCCAAAGAACACATTTCCACTGCTCCAGAGTCCAGTTGCGGCATGCTTTACACCACTCCAGCCGACGCTTGGCATTGCGCATGGTGATGTGAGGCTTGTGGGCAGATTCTCTTGACCAATCAGCCACCGTGGGCATTTCCCCATTACATAAGGAACAAAGGGGTAACAAGCAACTCTCATCCCTGAAAGTCAGGGTAGTTCAAGCTAACACACACTCACTGTGTAGACTTGTGCATAGTTATCTCAGTTAAGAGATGTGTTTTGTGTTTACAGGAACTTTGTGATATCACCTTTCATGAATGCCATGGCAGGGATAGCCTCTCTCAAGCAAAGCCTAAACAATCAAGATTCAGATTCCTTGATTCACCCTCCACACACAGGAATTTCACAGCAAACTGAGGCACTTTTTTGGGATACTGAACTGCACTGGAGACTGACCTGAGTACAGAGGGTGTGTGATATACCAGCATGGCAACCGAAAATTCCCATACATATGTCCAGTTCAGACACACACACAAATGAACGGACACACAGACACACAGACACACAGACACACAGACACACAGACACACAGACACACAGACACACAGACAAGATACAGGGCTGGAATTTAATTTGTGTTACGAGGGGAATTTCCCTCTCATGTTAAATAAATGGGGGGAGGGGATTTCCAGATGCTTAGATAAAAATAAAAAAACAACAAAGTAAATATTATCAACTGTTGCATACATATACAGCATGCTTGCATTAATCTTTAGATTAACCTTTGTGTTATTGCTTTGAGTGCACTCACATAAGTAAGTAGGGTTGCCACCTGCTCCGTGAAATATGGAATAATGTTATAATGCAGAGTAAAAAGTTGCATACTGTTTCAGACTCACACTGAATGCAATTTGTGTTTTCATTCATGTACTTTCTCAAACAGTAGGTAATATCTATTACCATTATTAGTAAATAATTATTGATACATATATACAGGTACGTTCCAGATTTATTCAAACGCCTGATTAAATGGGGGAGGGGACAATGAAATTACAGGAAAAAAATAATAAATTACATATTATAAATAAAGGAAAACTTTAGGTCAGCTCTCACAGTCAGCACAAATAAGTTCAATACATCATATTGTCTTGTTCATCTACTGCTGAATTTATATCAACACAATTACTATCCAATACCACTATGATGTGGAACTTGCTTGTGATTATAACATGCTTAATAGCGGTGCCTCCTGAATGCAATTTTAGTTATTTTTACTGAAATGTTGTCTTTCTTAGTTGTTATACTGACAATCACGTTTTCTCTTTGGCTCACTGTCGTTTGAATTGATCGCTCACTCAGTGCCACGGACATCTTTGTCAGAGGACAAAGAATGAACTGATTCTTCTGTACAAGATGTTTCCTTACAAACCTGCCATCCATCTTGTTGGCTAGCAAAACACCCATACGCCTAATCAGCTGGCTAATAGCATCTACTGCAAACCTGTGGTTAAGTTGACTAGATCATACTAGACTGTATGATCACATTCAATCTTGCGTCAGCAGACATTAGACAAGAGTACTCAGGCAAAAACATGCCTGATCCCGCACAGGCAAACTGACCTAAAATATACACTACAGAACTCGTGTGTATATTTCACGTGTCGGAATTATAACTTAAAACATTTAGCAGAATCAATACATTGCAGGAAGTAACGCATTCCCGATTTATGCTGCACTAATGTGCGGCATTGATAAGATATATGCACGATTCTCGCAATCATGCACCGAAATTCCAGCCCTGAGTTGGCTCATCAGAAAGCTGATAGTGCTGGATATAAGGGTTCATGTGTTCACGAGCAGGAAAGGGTCTCCATCATCGCAGGCCCAAAACCCTCTAGGCCCGATAAGGAAGCAGGGCAGGTGGCAGGTGGCAGCAGCTGTTCTGGACTTCCAGCCAGAACAGTGCTTCTATAAAACACTGCGGTGCTCTGTTAGGCAGCCACAACCTTTAAAAGTTGTCCAACGCAGAGTATTATTCTGTTGGTGCAGCCCGTTAATTCACTTCCTACAATGCTGCAATTGGCCTCGCTGTCTCTAAAGCTGCTGGCACCTGCTGCCCATCCGCACACCCCCTTCTCCCCACCTTTCTGTTTCTGAGTCTTTACCACTGCTCCTTCATATCTCACTGTGAGGGAATGTGACCACTCACGTAAACAATTATTAAGGACATTCATTAATAGCAGACGAGATAGCCAGCGATCATAGAAACACCGCATTTAGACACAATTCAATTAGTCACTGCGCTGGGAAAAAGCCACCTACAATAATGCAAGGAGGCCAAACTCTCTTAATGTTCCACATCTATTGGTAAAAAACTAAAAATACCAAAAATAGAGACAACGTCTGGATCCCACAGGATCTTGGACAGGTGTAAAGTGCCTGACGAAGACCTGTTAAGAGTGTGCAGCCTCCATTATTACATTCTTCAACAACACCCTCCTGCTGCAGCAGCACCGGAGTGTGCAGACACCATCATTACTCCAAGCATTATACGCTCAACCCACTCCACACAGGAGGGCCTTGGCCTAAAGCTGCCTTATCAAGCCGTCAAACAGCAGTGAGTAAAGAGGTGCTGGACGGCTGGAGTTTATACAGTGTGGTCACGAGGCTGGTATTTACTTAGAGAAACTCTGCATACGATAGCAATGCCAGAGGACAGAGAATGCCAATTAGTGGGGTGATTAGTAGAATAACAACTCAGGAGTTCAGAAGGACCTGGAGCTGAGGCCTGCAGTGCCAAACAAAACAACCATGGTCAAACAGTTATTACTGTTACTGCTATTACCCTGCCCTTACCCAGAGTGAACACAGCTTAGGCATACTATTACTAGGGGTGCTAATTTTAAGAAATTTCCTTGATCGATTGTCGCCCACGTTAACAAATAATTAATCAATTAATCTTTAAAAAAAAAAACGAACAGCAAAATGTAGCGTATGACAGAGAATACAAAATGCACGTTTTTTTTTTTGTCAATCAAAGCTTTATTCAAACTTTTGAGACACAGGCCTATTTTAACAGCATAAAACAATAAGTTAGTTATGAAGGAAATTAAACACCATTCAGTAGGCCTAACAATGAAAACAATATTCCTTTTCGAAATGAAAAGGGCTGTCCAGCAGTGGAAACTTGGCAACTTGGGGGAAAAAAGAAAGAAAAACGTACCCTTACCCGACTCGTACCCTTACTGTTTTTATTTAAGAATATAAGCATATTGACGTGTTCAGGGGTGAGCCGTGTGCGCAGGCTGTTTACAGTAAGTCCAGACTCTGAGAACACCCATTCCAACGGAAAATAGCGAAAAATTCAAGAGACCATGCTATTGTCGGCTGAGGTAACGTTAGACTGCACAAAATATAACAAAAATGTTTCAGTCATTGTAAATGGTTTCTTTTGTGAAATATTGCTAGATATATTTTATAAAATCAACAAGGTTTTAACTGTTGTTTCAAAGCAATATTATTACTCACTAGAGTTTGTGCTATTGGATAACTGTGCTATAATCATTGATTTGATATGCTTCATTGATCAAATTCTTAACGCCAACAAATCGATCGATAATCATTAACATCCCTAACTATTACCCTGCTCTTACCCAGAGCGAACACAGCTAGAGGCAGTCCCAGAGGTGATGGCATCAATCTCTGCCTACCTGACTCAGCAGCTCCCTCTAAGTAACAGCAGTACTTAGTATGACCACTAGACGGCACCTCAACTAGAAAGGGGAGCCTGTGAAGTGCCCTTGAACAGGGCCTGCTCTTGCAGAGAACAAACGCGAAGAGCTGCTGCCAGTGGCACAGTATAAAAGGAAGAGATTTGTGGGTCATGGGGCGTTCGGAGGTGACCGTCCTTCTGCTGAAAAACTCACGCAGAGCGTACAAGGGCCAGATTCTTCCCTGAAAGAAGTGGCGAGACTGAGAAAGCCTCCCGGCACACTGGAGCGCAGAAGACGACAGCAGGCCACCCCATCTTGTCCCCTCATCGCCCGCGCTCCTTCTTCAGATCTCAGACTCAAGCCGGGCCGGAAGGACTCAAAGTCCCCACCTGCACAGGTGCAGCTCACAGCACGGCTACCCGGCCAGCCCTGCGGCCCGGGACGCTCGCCAGAGGAGGAGAAACAGACGCGGGGAGATGCCAGGTAGGGTGAAAAATCCCTGACCCTAAAATCCTACACAACCACTCCCGCTCTGCCTCGCGCTCGCCTCTTCCCCTGTCCCCCTCCAAACACTGAGAGTAATAATTACTCTGCAAGGCCTCAGAATGTAAAAACATACACTATAAAAATAAAAACAAATTTCATTATAAATATACTTATCTGATATAATTCATAACTGGCAAAAATGCTTCCAAAGGTGAAACAATTACATTGATCGATGAACAGATTTTAAAACTGTAAAAAGTCATACTTCATAGCACAAGATAACGAGGTAATACTTTGGTAAAAATTAGGTACCGCTGCACCGTTAACGCCAACTCGCAATTAATTCAGCTTCGCCCAGAGTGTGTGTGGGTCATTACACAGGAGTAATAATTACACCAATCAAGTGGGACGATGAAGTGCTACCAAACTGACAGCTAACTGGGAGAATTCAGGCGATGTGTTCCCTCACAGTTGTGTAGGTTAATAACTGTGTAAACCTCCAGCTGCTCAGCTCACAGTGGCGTTTGGGTCCTCAGAAAAGTTTTTCTCACTGCATCGGTCACAGCAACAATGCCTGAAGCTTGACTTAAAAAGACAAAAGCAGCTTCAGGATCATTACAAAAGTAGATGGATACGTTTTCTATGAAGAATGAGTGAGTGATGTTTAAAAGGGGTGCAAATACTATATGAACAAATTTAGATTTGGAAGTGTGTGCTCAGCCTGAGCCTAGATGGGTTAGCGGTCAGGTCTCACGATCTGACAGTTCTCACACAGTGAGGACATGCCCCCTGATAGCTCTCACAGTGAGGACACGCCCCCTGACAGCTCTCAAACATTGAGGACACGCCTCCTGACAGCTCTCCCACAGTGAGGACACATCTCTTGATAGCTCTCAGACAGTGAGGACACACCCCCTGATAGCTCTCACAATGAGGACACGCCTCCTGACAGCTCTCACACAGTGAGGCCACACCCCCTTGACAGTTCTCCCAGTGAGGACACGCCCCCTTGGCATTTTTCACAGTGAAGACACGCCACTTGATAGTTCTCACACAGTGAGGACATGCCCCCCTGACAGATCTCACAGCGTTTGGACCCCACCCCGCAGGTGGGCTGTGGGCGGGGAGGTTCAGAGGGAACAGTGGGTCTGGATGTCATAAGGGCACAAAATTAGGGAGACATCACCTTCTGGAGGGAGGAAGGCGGGAACGGAGAGAAAGGCTTCCAGCCAATCGCACTGAAGGCAAGGCGCCCGGGGAAATCGTGTGTCCCGGTGCTGGCAAAACATCATCTGGGGAAATGTGAGCAGGACACTGCAGTTCACTGCAGTTTGTGGAGCACCAAACAAGGACTGACATCAGGAGCTACCAACATACTTCTGCCAGGCAGAGAAAAGAGGGCGCCATTATGGCAGGAATGAAAACATTTGTAAATATTTTTTGAAATGATGCACATTTTAAAGCAGGGGTCCCCAAACCAGCACATGAAAGGGCCAGTGGCATACTTCAACTGACCTTCAAGAGCTGAAGAATTAGCTGAACGATGAACATCGTGCCGTTTCTGACTAACAGGCCGATGTTAGTGCCAGATTGGGGACAGTGATGAAGATGAGGGGGGAAATCATTAACAGCTCGAGAATTAACAAGTGCTGGGCCGAAGTCCGATTTTTCATTAAGCTGAAGTAGAACTTTGACACTTACATAACAGTCATTTAGCAGACACTCTTGTCTAGAGGGACTTACAGACGTGCCTTCATATAGGATAAAAACCACAGCAGTACTACAGAGAAGGATTATAGACACGCGTTGAGTCAATAACCGTGCAATAAGAACTGGAAGACTCAACTGTTAGTGTGGTCAACTATCCTGAAAAACAAATTAGAACTACACTCAGAGATGGGCAAAGATATAGTACAGTACAAACTTACAAACAAATCAGCATGAATTGTACATGCTAGCTAGTGTTTCTGGAGTCACAAAGTGGCGTTTTGAGAAATCGTATTTTCCAACTTTTCACGTCACGTTTTCTCAAAACGCCACTTAGAAAACGCATTCACCTTGTCCAACCGACAGAGAGCGGGTCTAAAAATCACTGTGTGGGGGTGTCTAAGTGTACTGTTGTTCTTTTTTTATGTTCTTTGAATCATGGATAAAGTATTTTGAAAATACAAAATTACTCCACCCTAAAGTATCTTGTTACAAATTACATTTGAATTTTTTCAGCCCTGTCAAATACAAATTACAAAATACTCAAAAGTAATTGAAATACGTATTTCAAATACAAGTAACAGAAATACTGCCCATCTCTGACTACACTATATGGCCAAAAGTCAGTGGAGACCTGACCATCACACCTATATGAGCTTGTTGGACATCCCATTCTAAACCCATGGGCATTAATATGGAGTTGGACCTCCGTTGCAGCTAAGACAGCTGCCACTCTTCTGGGAAGGCTTTCCACAAGATTTTGGAGTGTGTCTGTGGGAATTTGTGCCCATTCAGCCAAAAGAGCATCCATTCAGGCACTGATGTTGGAAAAGGCCTGGCTCGCAATCTGCATCTCCCAAAGGTGTTCAATGGGGTTGAGGTCAGGGCTCTGTGCAGACTGATCAAGTTGGACACCAAACTCGAACCATGTCTTTATGGACCTGGCTTTGTGCACAGGGGCACAGTCATGCTGGAACAGCAAAGGGCCTTCCCAAACTTCCACAAAGTGTTCAAGATGTCTTCGGGTTGAATACCCTTCACTGGAACAGGGCTCTCCGTGAGAAACAGCCCCAGACCAATCCCTCCTCCACCAAACTTTACAGTAGGCACTATGCATTCCGGAAGGTAGCGTTCTCCTGGCATCCGCCAAACCCAGATTCGTCCATCAAACTGCCAGATAGTGAAGCGTGATTCATCACTCCAAAGAACACGTTTCCACTGCTCCAGAGTCCAGTTGCGGCGTGCTTTACACCACTCCAGCCGACGCTTGTCATTGCGCATGGTGATGTGAGGCTTGTGTGCAGCTGCTCAGCCATGGAAACCCATTCCATGAAGCTCCCGACGCACAGTTCTTGTGCTGATGGTGCTTCCAGAGGCAGTTTGGTACTCTGTAGTGAGTGATGCAGCAGATGATAGGCGATTTTTATGCGTTATGCGCTTCAGCACTCGTCGGCCCCGCTCTGTGAGTTTGCGTGGTCTACCACTTCGTGGCTGAGCTGTTGTTGCTCCTAGGTGCTTCCACTTCACAATAATAGCACTTACAGTTGACCGGGGCACATCTAGTAGGGCAGAAATTTCACGAACGGACTTGTGGCAAAGGTGGCATCCTATAACAGTGCCGCATTTAAAGTCACTGAGCTCTTTATGAACCATTCTGAATTCTAAATGTTTGTCTGTGGAGATTGAATGGCTATGTGCTGGATTTTATGCAGCTGTTGGCAATGGGTGTGGCTGAAACACCTGAACTCAATAATTAGTAGGGGTGTCCACTGACTTTTGGCCATATAGTGTATTAATATAGTATCAGTTAATCAGTGGTGCACTATTCTGCTGTGGACACACAGTGTGACCATAGCAGCTGTCATGAAGGAACCGTCGCGGGCAAACATCCACAACACCCTGCGACTGCACACCCACCCAGCCACAGCACCGGATCTGGCACACAGGAGCCTGCGAGACTGGGGAGGAGTCCAGGAGTCCCTGCAGAAAAGTCAGCAGATCCGCACGCCCCGCCTGCCCGTCACGCCCACGCACCACCACCACTTCCTCATTCGTGTGCTGAGCGGAGCGCGGAGGAGCTGGCATGTGGGCGAGGTGATCACTCACGAAACGGGCAGACGCAGCGCCGTGGCAACCCTCCCCTGGAGTGGCATCGGTCAAACCTGCCCATCCTTTCATCTGTGTAATTACACGTGCCGCCAGTTAACCAAATTAAGTGGCGCGTAAACAACCGCAGGCTCATCGGAAGTCTGACGTGACACCGACTGCACTTGTGCAGAAGCATAAACGGTGTACAGTACTTACATTCCTGTCAAGCCGCAAAATGGCGGTTTAAACAAAGCAATATTTATTGAAATAAAGAGAGAATTCGGTGCTCGGCCAGTGTAGTTCAGCTTCATGTTCAGACGGTCTGCTTTGTGGGAAAGGACTGTGTACTGGTCAAAGAAACACAACCGGAAGAGAGCCATTCAGCTTCACTACGCCTTCTGGTACATGGGGTACATGCATCGCTGCAGAACTTCAAAAATACCCTTTACGGTTTCAAAACAAAAAGTGCCACGCAAACTTGTAAAGAGAATAATTTCTGTGCAAAACTCCGATTGCATGATTTTTTAATGAAGGGTTTATTTCCCTTCCCCTGTCGCTGTCGCTCTCTCTCTCTCTCTCTCTCGCTCTCTCTCTCTTTCATAAGGAATAAATGAACAAAAGCATGTGAGGAGGGCATTCAGAAAGGCCTTTCCTAAAATAGATCCTGGCAGAGCTCACCAATGCCAGAGGAAGAGGGACATCCAAACTGCACATGCACAGATGCTCTGATAAACAAGATGTGGTCATGGAATCTTTGATTGACTCTCTCTCTCTCCCTCTCTCTCTCTCTCTGTCCACCTGCTGACCTGCACAGTCACAGGAAACCAAGCACATTCAGACTGCAAGCACCCAATAGACCACAGGACTCAAGCTTGAATTTATGAGACAACCCAGTCGACAGCATCACTACCCGGCAGGCACTACAGCCAATTACGCCCCGCCCTGTGGGGCTGCGGGCCACACTGGAAAATGGCCTTGTCAGGATTTGATACTAGACCATAGGGCAACATCACTATATGATGAACCGGTAATGTCAATCAGTACAGCCACTAGACATACAGTTAGACAATCAGTTCAAGAAAATAAATCACTAGCTCAAAAGCTAAAACGAATGCAGCTCACATAAAATTGCCTTTCCAGCCACATTTCCAACTATACTCGTAGTCAAGATTTTGACGTTGCGTTGTTTTCTGTCTCATATGTCATTTCCGTATCTGAGTTCGCTGTGGTACTCATCATTTAGAAACTACAATACCCACAAAACCCACAGAGCGCCAAGGCAGACTGCACACTTCATTCTGAGAGTATGTTCAGGTAAGAGTACACATTCCAATCAATCAATAAATTCATTCTTATTTTGTACAGCATCAGTTAGAATCAGTTGGCCTCACGACACTTCACAAAACGTTTCAGCCATTACTGTATAGAAAACCGGAAAATGATTTCCTAACCCTGTAATATAAAACTCCTAAAGATCCCAGAATAGGAGAATAGCACATTAAGAGTAATTAAAGTAAAAGAAAGGCAGAAATAATTCACACTAAAGACAAAGCAAGCAGTCTCCAAGTGCCATTTGCCCTGCAATATGGCTCTCAGTGCGATCATTCTGAAGAATGATTGGGTGTCAAGAGCGAGAGGGCCAAAATCACACCTTCAGTTACTGACAGGGAGATTTAGGGCTTCCAGATTTAGCTTCTTCAGCCAAATTGACTGAATTGCAGCACTGCCATGTAGCATTGAAAAGCCAGCTGGTGTTTTGGCTATTTTCCTAAAAACGTGTCAACTTTATATGATAAAAATGTTTAAAAAATCCACATTTTGAGTTAAAATAACAGTTCCTGGGCAGAAGTAATCACATTTATATTTCCTTACGAATGTGAGAAAACCGAGAGCATCATCAGGGCCAAAGCTGAGACAGAGAAGAGGTGAACACAAAGAGGCAGGCCTTGCATTGGCTGTGCACTGAATTCAGAGGCCACACTGTGAATGCGACAAGAGACTGGCAACACTGGCTCTCACAACGCCATCTCCTCCTCCGCTGCAGTTCTGCAATATTAATGAGGCCATCGTGTGCCTGTGCCAGCACACTGGATGCACGCGATTGGCTGAGCGGGCAGCCAGTCCTGACCAACGGTGCAAGTGGCCTGCGAACCAACTGTCACTGAGGAGACATGCAATTGCTCACTGCAAAGCTTGCTGCAGAATACACCCATCATCCACAGGGGGGGAAGGTTACTCAAACACAATGTGCAGACAGCACACCCCATAGGGGCAGACTTTGCAGAACAGCGCCCACGGAGCACAGACTCGCACAGGCGAGTAAACGGGGGCGGCTGTGAAAAAACCCTGCTCGCACCCGACTTCAAAAGGAGCGCGTGGAGGCTGAGGCACAGACAGGAAATCAAGTGTAAACCGCCAGACACCAGACCTATGCACTCTGTGGGTTTGTGTGATCACAAACTTCCATCTTATTGATGGTGTCTGTGGTTGTGAGGCAGGCTTCCCAATGCACACGAGATAAGAACACAAGGACGCATAATGGCGAGAATGGGCCGTTCGGCACAATGACAGCTGCTGCCTGTGCCCGCTCATGTTTTTCTACAGGCTGCTCAGTAACGCGAGGCTGCTCGTGCATTTCTGTGGCTGGTCACAAACACGAGCCAGCCATATTTCTGCCATTTGTAACATGAAGAGTTTACATCACCTGGACTAGGGTGATTTGTATTCTCGGAGCCAGTCTCCAGCTCTACAGGACAGAAGTTATGAGACGGCCGCTGACGCGAGTCGAGGCCCGAACGTCCTCTCTCCGGCGTGACTTACGAAGCCGGAGGCGCTCTGAAATGCAGCTGCAGTAACTCACAGAGCCGCGTGCTCGCAGGCGCTGAGCAGAGAGTGGCCTGCAGGTGTGGAGCTGGGTGCTAGAGGGAAGGGGGAGCGCATGCAATTTAATTCCCAGAGGGGTGGGCAGGGACAGAGGGCTCTCCTCCGTAGCCCCTCAGGGCCTGGCTCTCCCCAAAAAACACACACACACACACGCACGCACGCACGCACGCACGCACGCACGCACACACACACACACGAGGCAAGCTAATTATCAGAGGGCAGCGAACTCCACTTCCTTTGAAACACCCACGTTCTGGAGAACTCCTTACGTGCTTCACGGCTGACCCGAGCCGGTTCACCCTCCCTCCTCCCCTGGGGCGGACAGCCAAATGCCGCTATGCTATCTGCCGCTACGCTATCTGCCACCCCCCTAGAGATCAATTTTTGATGGGAAAATAGACTACTGGACCAAAATCCCCCTTTTCATCAAATAGGATGATGTTTGGGTGAAAACAATTGAAAGTGGGATGTTGAAATCTTGAAAACGGACCATTGTGGGTATGCCAATAAAGCTGGGTCAGGCGGCTCCTTTGTGTAACCAAAAAAAACCTGGTTGACATGGGAGTATTTCTGACATCAGAAAACCTAGTTCATTTTAATGCACCAATGACAGCTTACCAAAAAATGACACCGGAATACAGCGTCATCACTTCGGAGAGGCGGGTTCGTGTGTTTTACTAGCCTGCAAACATATCCGGCTACAAACATCACAAACGTGACGGTGTCAAATAAGGTGAGCTCGTGAATATTAGCTCCCCGCCCACTCGGCCTGCCTTACAGCCTTGCTCAGTCAGAGATGAGAAATGAGGCTTACCTCTCCAATTCTTAGCATTTTAAGGATGATTTTATTGGCACTATTTAAGGTAATCTGAAATACAATGACTGTGCAGGACCTTTAAGACTACCGCTGTGCTCACTGCCTCTTAGCCAAAAGTGCAAAATCTGTCTCGCAAGCACTTTTTTTGCAGTTTATCATCAGCAAACCTAATGAACAGTAAAATAACATGTTGACAATGCTGTTCTTTTTTCAGCGCTGTCGATGTAGAGAGTAGTAATTTCACCTCATTATGGCGGTCTGTAAGCAGTTTCCAGGTAGGGAGGGACAGGCAGAGATTGAGGAGTACAGTACAGAGTCTCATTTCTGCACACTTCAGTCCTACTGCACCTGCCTCACAAAGTTAAATACACATTTTTACTTCATTTTCTTGTGGGTGTGTGTGTGTGTACAGGCATATCATCACCCACAGACACAGACACAGACAGACACATACAGTTCCTAAGTTTGTCTACAATGCAGACCTCCCAAACCCCTAGCTGCTAATATCACCCAGAATCCAATCAGACTGTGAAGGCAGTCAGCCTGCACTGCGTCAGAGTTGTGTAATTATGAGAATAACCGCTGTGCACATACGGCACCGTGATATTTACTGACATCCTCACTGTCCTGTGATGCCCCCGCACCTCTCTGTATACTCAGGTTTCCTTAAGGTGAAGACTTCCTTAAAAAAGAGGATCTTTAATGAGCCAAGACACAGGTCCCCAAACAGCAGGTACTTACACTACCCTGAGACTCTGCATGCCCTCCTGCACAGGCCACTGTTGTGTTTAGGCCCAAAGCTGGAACAGAGCGCATGCAGGGGAGAAAGAAAGGGGGGAAAGAGAGGGGGAAAAAAGAAAAATAATAAAAATAAAAAAAAAAAAAAATAAAGGTTGTGCTTTCTGATAAAGTAGGAATTGACAAACTACAAAGAGAGCCAAAGAAAACACAACACACACGGACGGCATATAGTTTACATAGTTTTCATGCTCATCAAACAATTCAGTGACCACTCATGCCCTGTGGATGGATGCAATGGAGGCCAGGCACTAGGGGAGGTGCACCGGGGCCCAGCACTGAAAAGGGCCCGTGGCTGTCTGAGATTGAACGTGAGAAAGTGATAGCACTGTCTATCCTACTTAGAAAATTAGTCAAATCAACCAGTGACAATTGGTTTGTTGGGTACGGGGACACACAGAGTATTATCCAATGGCAATATTTGCTTTGAAAGTAACAGAAATGTTAGCCTTCTTTTTGAGCGGCACAAAAATGCAAAAAGGTAAATCCGGTAAAGAGAAACAGAAAGAACTTAAATGTCAACTGAGACAGAGAATGCTAAACGGGTTTACGAGTCATGGCTTAAGACCCACCATACAGCATTTACGACAACTCAATCCTCAGTCTGCAGTTGAAGATGACCTACAATCGGATGCCCTCTGTCCCCCATCCACTGATCTTGCCGATCGGGCAGTCTGCACAGCCGGAGCCCAACGATGCCGACGTGGATTCCAATGTTGAACTTCCACATGATCCCAAGCAAGGCAGGTCATCAACGGGCAGGTGCATTGACATTTCCGGCCCTGCTCAATGGCCGGACATAATGCTAAACAGTTAGAATTGATATCAAAGCAAATCCGTGCAAATCAAAGACTTTTAATTCCCCAAAACCGATGGCCGTTTTAAACACCGGCAAATTATTCTCGCAAAGTGGGCTCTGAAAATGTAGCTAGACCGTGGTTTGTCTATTCCAAGTCTAAAGACGCAGTTTATTGTTACTACTGTAAGCTATTCGGGACTGGAACAAATTGGAACAAAGATTATCTGAGCACGAATGTTACCGATGACATGTGGAAAACTTTTCAAAATGGAAATCACTCGAAATCGCCCTTTTGACAAATAGTGCAATAGACCACTGTCCAGGCTGAACTTGAGAGCGAGAGACAATGGTAGCATGTTGTGCTCTGCAGAATTTTGGACTGCGTTTTCTTCCTTGCGTCACAAAATCTAGCCTTTCTACAGTCGATCAACTGTACAAGGACAACAATGGCAATTTTCTTAAATTTTCTTCTGTCCAGTACTCAAGTACTTGCCAAGTCATTAAAGCGGTGGGCTATCCTTACAAGCCACCTGAAACAGTTCACTGTGAGATCGCTGTCAAAACGAGGTGGAGCGCACGAGCAGATGCGACAAAAGCAGTGTTTGAGCAATTACATGAGCTCAGAGACGCAATTCTCGAGGTAATCGAAGGGCATACGTGTGATGCTGAAATGCTGTCCGAGGTCACGACCCCTGTTAAAACCATCAAGACATTTGAGTTTGGAAGTTGTGGAAGAACAGCTGCCAGTGTAATTCTGAAGGTGAAAGATGCACTTGGAGTTGTCTCTTCAAAGATGCAACCATACAGACAAGGCAAAAGATGCAACCGAGAAAGCAAAGGGCCCACATTTTGCCCACTTTCACAGAGCATCGCGCACGGCGCAGAAAACAACTTCCCGGCGAGTGGACGAGCCTTTGAATGGAGACACAGTCATTATGGAGGCAGAGGAATGGTTTTCTTTCTTGTATGAAATATGAAGTCGATTATGCAGACTCCCGCTCACAGTCGGCTAAAGACATAGCCATGGTGAAACTAGTGACATCTAAGCTATAGGCCTTAGCATGCACTCACAGCAAGGGATTTGGGGGGACCTCCACCTGCTGTTAGCAGTGTGTGAATTATGGACAAATTTTGGCCTAAACCTTTAATCTACCCTCAATCTTGTGCGTCTTGTACTAAGGAACATGAATTAATCCCATCTTTGCTAGTCTGAAGCTGTCAGCATGACAGAGGTCTTAGAGTTATTGTCCAAATCATCTGACACAAAATTACCATAAACTACCATATTCCCAACAACTGTGTGGCCAGTTAGACCCCACAAATCTCCCTGCTAATCGAATTACCATATTGTAACTAGCATAACTTGCATCGCATTGCCTTGAAAGCAACCGCTATCTAACTGAGGCAGCCTACACTACAAAACAACCACACAGCAAATCAAAGCCGTCACCAGACAGATTCCGTTCCATTTTCCTCAACCCTTTTGTGCATCTGCAGAAGTCTAGGACAAAAGTAGGCCTAGGTTTCTCTACTAAAGCACAAGGCCCTAAAGGTAATTTACATGAAGTACCTGGGCAGAAATCAAGCCCTCACTATGCAGTGTTTTCATAACTATTGAAACGGTAAGATACAACTCAAAGGACCCAGAGGGCAAACCCCCCCCAAAAAGGCAAAAGAACAACCTTTTAAAAACAGGATAAACTTCGCTGACCAGCTGCAAGAAGCTGGTAGAAAACAGCGCTGAGAGCTTTTGCCCCCAACGCTTCCTTTTTCAGGGCAATTTGGAAACAATGGGTGGCAAATGCTCATATATCGGCACCACCACCTCTCCCCCTTTAAAATCAACACCACTTCCTGCAAAGACACACCAAAGAGAGAGGAGTGAGTGAGAGAGAGAGAGAGAAGGAGAAATAGGGAGAAATAGGGAGAAAGAAGGAGAAAGAGGGAGAGAGGGAGAGAGGGAGAGAGAGAGAGAGGAGAGGGAGAGAGAGAGAAGAGAGAGAGAGAGAGAGAGAGAGAGAGAGAGAGATAGAGATAGAGATAGAGATAGAGATAGATAGATAGATAGATAGATTGATTAAGCAGAATGATTTCATCATAGAAAATGTTCCTCTAAAAGAAGAGTGGGCCACCTGGCAGTTCAGGTCTGTAATTTGCCAACTGGACGGCTGACATACTAGACATCCATTCTCCTTGTCTGGCTGACTTTTAAAATATATTTATTTCTATATATTAATATAAATGTGGGTTACATCAACCATTTCAAATAGCAGAGCTCTTCTTGACTGCAATTGTCCAGTCCACACAATGACACAACCTTATGCGACACGGAGAGTAACATTCGCAATTCACAAGAAATTACTTCTATTCGTCAAAGCCATCTTTGATGGCCATTTTGCTACTTCAATCTAGAAACGCTTTCAATTAATTCATAAATGACGGTTTTGGTTAATGACAGTTCTGTTAATAAGTACCGACTACCGAAAAAGGGTTTGTTATTGTTTTAAAGTAATTTGTTTAGTTCCTTTCGTTGTAACCACGAAACAACTCTTAGAACACATAAAAGTAAATTCCGCATTTATCTAACCAACTCGTTTAAAACAAGCAAGAGGGTTTCCAAATAAATAATTTATAATACGTTTTATATGTTTTGTAAACTACTTGTAAATGTCACTACATACAACGGCCGTAACTTGGACGCCCGTTAGGGTACGTGTATTTCTCAGCAACGAGACATGTCGAAAAAAGTTTAAATTGAATGTAATCATCTGTAAGAAACACACGAATACAGCTGAGCGTGTCCTTATATTCTACTGTGAGCGACAGAAAGCAAGGCCGGGCTTGTCGTGGAAAAACAATCACAGTTCCGTGGGACAATTTTCAGAAACAATAAAAGGCTACACTGTTTCCAGCACGCAAGCAACATGTTAACAAAGCCACGGCAGGCTGTTGGCCCGGGGGAGAGGCGCAATCCGTAACGCACTGTGTTTACAACAAACACCAATGGGAATAGATCATCTACAAATGTACGTTTTGGGATATGAAATGTTGGCCAGGTGCCGCACATGACTCCTACATTGTTTATGAGAGCTGTGCGTTTCACCACCGCGTCGAGCCCCAGTTTCTTCCTAGCCAAATAACACCTTGCTATTCGTGACGCCATTAAACAGAGCAACATAGTGCAATTTAGTTCCAGATCCAGCTGGTCGCGTCTGGTATTCATTGCTAAATATGTTTGTTTATTTTGCTTTGGTGAAGTCACATATTTACAAACAAGCTAGCAAGCTGAATTTACCTTATAGACATCTCCGTAGGTGCCGCTTCCTATCCTCTGAATTAGCTCGAAATCCTCCTGCGGATTACGCCTGGAGAGGTCGAAAGTGGAATTCATCATCTGAATCCCCCTTTCGGAATCCGATCGGTTCGTTTATGGGATGCCGATTTGTAAATATTGGAAGAAATACACAAAAAAACACACGGCGTTAAAGGAAAATCACAGTCCGACTTCACTGTAACTTTAACATGGCTTCCACTGCGCAATACGCGTGCGCATGAATGTAGTTTACGTTTGAGGGTCAGTTGACGGAAGAGCGTGAGTTTAGGTGGGCAGGGAAAGTGGGCGACAACCAGTGGGCATTGCAAATAAGTATAACTTTCATCAGAAATGTTTCAAGTAATCAAGTTTACTTATTTATTCACGCTTACAATATCGCGAGTTTCCTAGTTCTGGAAATAACCTGAACATAAAGCAGGGACATTTGTTCGAACTAGAAGTACCTTAAATTTCACTCTGAATTATACAGTCCTATTATTATCTGCTGGTAGAGACGTCTCAATACCTCACAAAAATCAATAAATGAATATTAGTGCGCTTTTACTCGACATAGTTTACACAATACTTGCATAGAATATATTTTATATATATACATTTACATTTTAAGCATTTAGCAAACGCTCTTATCCAGAGGGACTTACAAGATGTGCATTAATACATGGTATGATCAATCATTGTTCGCGCAAGAGATCAGTGCAGTAATACAGCGATAGAAAGCGTTGTAGGCAGCTGCATACCATACCTGTAACACTGGGAAGGAAAAGGTTAGTAATTTTTTAATTTATTTTATTTTTTAAACAAGAGGAAGTTTTAAACAAGTATACATATACAAAAAGCAGTAATACACATGTAGGCAGTGGTGATGACAATTGGCTACAGAATTCAGTGGTAGTGGAGTCTGAAGAGGTGGGTCTTGGGTCTGGCTGGGGTGTATGGTGTGATGAGTGTCTGGAGATAAGGGGAAGCAGTTCCTCTAGCCGCTTGATAAGCTAGCACCAGTGATTTGAATTTAATTTGTGCTGCGATGGGGAGCCACTGCAGAGAGCAGAGTAGAGAGGTGACGTGCGTGAACTTTGGTTGATTGAACACCAGACGTGCGGTAGCATTCTGGACCAGTCTCTTAATTTTTTCCAGAGCTGTATATATATATATAATATATCATATACAAGTTGTCTATCGGGCCCCACTGCTGAGAACAGAAGCATATTTCTCAGATTTATGAAAGCTGAACTCATCAAAGTATTCATAGTGCCAGTAAAGAGCTTGGAAACATGATCATTGCATTTTTGTATTAAGGATCATCTAGGTTCACCTGTCAATATCACATTTGACGTGGCACTTAAATGGCATGTTAAAAAAAAGAATAATTGGAACTGTGTTGATATTTATATCTCAGTGTTTGAGCAAATAGTGAATAGGCTTCTTGCCCCTGGCATGTGCAGTGATGGCACCTGCATTTGAATACTACACTTTATAGCTGGTGCTGGCAGACTGCAGGCCCCCGAACCACCAGAGGAGTCATTTTGGTGCGATTAGAGGGGGACAACCTTGCCATTGGAACCCACCCTCCCTGGGTGACACCAGGGCCAATTGTGCGCTGTGATACAGGACTCTCAGCCACAGTTGGCACTGGTACCATAAAGTTGCATTGAAAAAGTTTTATTGAATAATTCTGTAATGTTGATGATCCGGTAGAGTGCACTTGTCAATAAAATGCTACTACGTCTTTTTTTTCCATTAAATATCTCTATCTAAACAGATTTCCAAGGTGGCAAGGTGGTGCAGTGGATAGCACTTTTGCCGCACAGCAAGAAGGTCCTGGGTTTGAATCCCGCCCGAGGCCTTTCTGTGGAGTTTCCATGTTCTCCCCATGTGCACGTGGGTTTCCTCCAGGTACTCTGGTTTCCTCCCACAGTCCAAAGACATGCACGTTAGGCTAATTGGTGAGTTTAAATTGCCTGTCAGTATGACTGTGTCAGTGAATGGTGTATGTGCCCTGCAATGGATTGGAGACCTGTCCAGGAGGTATTCCTGCTTCTTGCCCAATGCATGCTGGGATAGGCTCCTGCGACCCTGACCAGGACTAAGCAGGTTCCGTAGTGAATAAATGAAAACAGATTTCCAGGAGTTTTCACACTGTTCTGCACAGGTACACATTCCTTTTTATGACTTTTAAGACAATATTCTACAATTTCAGTCAAATGTCAGAATCGAACACTTTGTCACGTAGAAAATTGTAGAATATTGTTTCAAAACTGTTAGAATGATGTGATTAAAGCCAACGTTTCCTTGTACAAACAGATGTTCTCGAATGATAAAAAGCCCTTGACAGAAGGAAGACAGCGTCGCCGTGTGAGAGAAAGCTGACCCGTCACTTGGGTTTTCCCTGGGTACCGCTGCAGAACCAACCCCGTGCCATGCATAGAGACAGACATGCAACACATGAGACACAACACAGGATGTGTCCAGTAATTGACCCCCCATCTCCTAAAAATGAAAAAGCTTGAGAATCACATCCTTGCCACAGGTTGAGATAAAGTCCCAGTGTCTGCTGGTTTTCATGGACAGACCGTAGCAGTAATGTATAGAGTAAAGGTCAAAGGGCAGACATTTTGTAACGCAAACAGTTCTCGCCAAGCTCTTGGGCAAACGGCACAGACGAGTGGCTTTTCCAGTCCTGCTAGAGAGGGCAATGATACTGATGATGACGACATACAGCAGGGGGCAGAGCACAGGGTGGTGATCAGGGTGTGCGTTAGTGCTCCCCCTGCTGGCCACTGTCCCAGCTCCTGCTGAACTCATGGAGAGGGAACACGTGTACTTATGCTCTGTGCTGAATGGTGATGCAATGCCAGGTAACAACTGTCCTCCTTCCCTCCTTGGATTGGTCTTGTTTTGCACCACCTCTTCAGACTACACACTGATGCATTAATTAAAACAAGTACTAACTTTTCTGTCCCTCCTTTTATAGGCATCTCTACAATGGCATCTGTTCTATTGTGACTGTACTGATCTCTTCACTTGCTCTAGCTGTGATTGTTCTTGCAATTTTTAATTGACTATGGGCAAGTGCATCAGTGGAGTGAATTCACTGGGGGGGTAGGGTATTTAGTAACTGGTTTATTTGCCAGGTTTGTCTAATTATTCTGCATTTTAGGCTTTTTATGGAAAGTAAAAACTTTTATTTGCCAGGTTTGTCTAATTATTCTGCCTTCCTCAAATAGCAGAAAGAATTGAGCTTAGAGTTCTTGCCTGTGGACACATGGACTGAGTTTACAGGTCAGGACAGTGATGACATATGCTGTATATCAGGGGTGTAGACTCCACCGGGGACAATGGGGACATGACCCCCCTCCCCCAGACACACACTTTTTGAAAGGGCCGATTTAGTCCCCACCACTTTAAAAAAAAAAAAAAATAGCAATATCCAATATTACCAATGCATTACAATGTAAGGCAGTTTTTATGTGTGTACACACCAACACCTGAGTTTGATATTTGGTCATTTAACAGCAGGACCAGCAGCAGGTACTGGCCAAAGAATGAGAGGGGGCAAGGATAAAAAGTGCACAGGTGAGATTTAGATTTATAAATGATGACTATGTCAAAAACAAAGAGCAAAAAGGTGGACATTCATGTTTTTTTTGCAGCGTAGTAAGCATGTGCACTGAGTATAGGGAGCAACGGTCTTTTGCCCCTAAATCTATATTTTGCAGGAAATCAATATTGGGGAAATCTATATTCCCCAATGTTCAGTAATTTCAATATGCATGCAATTGTATCGTTTTAAGAGCTTTGCCTTTTTAAATACCCTTAGAGTGTTGCCCTTTATAAATATCCCATGAAATCATAGAGCAAAGTACATTTTGCATGTGTACCAGTACTAAAGGTCATCTCTAATATTTGAACGGTTAGAAGTGATTCGTTTATATTGCAGACAGTGTACACCAGCACAAGTTTAATATTGTGTTATCATTTAACAGCAGGACCAGCAGCAGGTACTGTTCACAGGTGCAGACAGAGAGGGGGCAGGGATAGAAAGTGGGGAGGTGAAGTTTAAAGTGATAAATGGTGGCTATGTCCAAAATAAAGACCAATACAGTGGACATTAAAAAAAAATTGTAAACAGGCACATTGAGTACAGGGGGCAGCGGGTGCTTTGCCTCTTCAATCTATATTTGCCCCTCCCCTCCCCCACCAAATGGCAGGGCCTACCCACCCCCTGGCCCCTCCCCCTCCCCCACCCCACACCCCATACATTTGGAATCAAGTCTTTGCCCCTGCTGTGTATATATACAGTACCAGTCAAAAGTTTGAGTACACCTGCTGGAAACTAGGTTTATCTCATAATTGACAATGTTTTACACCGTAAACGTTTCTGTAAATTAATAAAAACACATGTAACGATAAACAAAAGGAACATCAAAGCAATGTTCAAGAAAATTGTCTTGGATCTTGGAATCTTGGATTCCTCAAAATAGTCACCCTTTGCCTTGATAACAGCCTCACATACATGGGCCATTCGGTTAGAAAGTTTCAGCAGGAAATCACCTGACATGTCTTCCCAGCTCTCCTGCACCAATTCCCAGAGACACTTGTGAGTTGCTTTGCTTTGACTCTTCTGTCCAGTTCATACCATACAAGTTCTATGGGCAGGCCAGGTCATTAGTCTGAGTTGTCCTTCACGTTCCTACTTCACCAGATCATTCTTGCACAACTTCAAGGTGTGTTTCGGGTTGTTATCTTGCTGAAGAATGAAGGAGTGCCCGATTAGCCGTAATCCAGATGGAAGGTGTACTCAAGCTTCTCACTGATATACTGTATATACAGTGTCTTCAGAAAGTATTCACCCCTTTCCAATTCTTTTAGATTTTGATATGCACAAACTCAAATTTAATTTTATATCTTACTTTTTGTCACTCATCGACACAAATTACTTTATAATATCATAATGGAATGAGAAATATGGAAAGAATTTACACATCATTTATAATAAAAAAACTGAAATGTCTTTATTTGAGTTATTCTAGTTTTTTAAATTTATTATTAATGTTCAGACATTTTGAGATTTTTTTCCCTTGGAAGTTGTATGGTAAAATGTGTTAATAAAGTTGGTAGAAGTCTGATTTAATGTTTTAATTTCAGGCTGTAAGGCAACAAAAGGTGAACATTTTTGAGACAGGATGTAAAATTCAAAAGGGGCACTGCAAATACACCCACTGTGAAAAGTTATTTTTGAAATATTTTAGTGTGCATTTGTGTGTGACCAGGGACTGAAAATCAGTTTACACACATTGAGGATCTGCAGTGTGCCTGATAAACACCTGATGGATGTACCTAATCTGAGATGAAGCAGCGCAGGATGTGAAAAGTTACTGACTGCATAAGAAATGTGTTTGGCAGCCATATTGGGCAGAAGGCCGAGGGCGATGAGGCAGATCTACAGACTGTGATTAATAAGCGTGCCAAATTTAAGCAAAACTGGATGACGCAAACTTAGAAAACTTAGAGGCTGTTGGCCTTTCAGGCACAAACAGATGTCCATAATTGCACAATTGATGCATATGATAAATTGATTAAATTACAGTTTAAGTGCAGATAATGTTTCAACTTTCAGTTTATATGTTTGATGGAATTTACCAGTATGTGTGCAGTAGTTTTACATACAGTACCAGTCAAAACTTACACCCTAAAAAAGTACACCTGCTGGAAACGAGGTTTATCTCATAATTGACACCGTAAACATTTCTGTAAATACTTGAAAATTCCTAAAAACACATGTAACAATAAACAAAGGAACATCAAAGCAATTTTCAAGAACATTTTCTTTGATCTTGGAATCTTGGATTCCTCAAAATATTCAAACTTTTGACTGGTACTGTATATATTTTTGTACAACTTTCAATTTATTATAATATGCACAGACACACACATATACGGTTTTGAATCATCGAATAAAGATATTTTTTGGTTTGTATTCATTTAATACTGTGACATGAAAGCAAGGTGGAGCAAAGTGGTGCTACCCTGCCAATTAAATCGCACCCTCCCTGGGCAGCACTATGGCCAATTCTGTGTCACCCCCCAGGACTCCTGTCCATAGTCAACAATGGAATGGTCCGGATTCTATGTGCCACAGAATACACCACTGCAACACTGAGTTTTCAGGGTGTTTTATTATGACAGAATCTGTATATACACATACACACACACACACCATCCTGTGTCATCCAGCTCTCTGGGACACAGTCACTTTAAACGAGGCTTAGGCTGCCTTTTCAGACCTTTCTAGATTTTCCCCACACACATGGCCTATAGGTTTAACATTTTCCCTTCTTTTGCTGCTTAATTGATTTCCCATTAAATCTAGCTCCATTTGGGGGGGCGGTGGATAGCGTAGCAGTCTAATGCACCATATCCTGGTTGGTCCAATACTAGTGTGGCTGTGGCAGTTCACTCCTGAGTTCAGTCTTGAAGGAGGCGGATCTTCGTCGGCCTGGAAGAGTAGCTTGCCCTGTGGAGACGGGCAGCACGTTCGTGGGGGAAGGGTTAATCGAAAATAAATAGAGGGTATAATTGGCTTCCAAATTGGGGAAAAAAACAGGAAAAATCTGAAGGAAAAAAAATCTAGCTCCATTTGGAGACCAGCCAATTTGGACATTTGCAAAAACAGTTGTGGATATTTCTGATCCTGTGCTATGGTTGTTTCATACAAACATGAGTTGCATGTGGGTTAAAAAACTGAGGTCTGGGGAACCCTGGGGCATCCAGTCCAGAAGGGTACTCAGAAAAAAAAGACAAATATCTATATTTACATGTTGAATACACTATGTTTTAGATTTTAAGATATCATCAAAATATCATTGTAATTATTAAATATTTGTATTTATGATTATATTGTACTAAACAGTTAGATGTCTTGCATAGATTTATGATATAATGATATCACTGCATCACGGCCTGTAGTTCACCATTTTATTGAGGTGGGGGTTGTCAGCCACAGGGTGGTCATTTCAGGGGGCCATGAGATTAAAAGGTTTTGGAACCCGAGAGAGACACAAGGGCGGTCTAGCCTGTGGCTTATTCCAGCTCGGTCAGCAGCAGTGTGCGTAAGCCAATACACAACAAGTGCTTTGTGCCCTGCAGCTGCCTGCCAAAGACTCTAGGATTTTACAGTAGAATATATTATGATACATTAATCACAAGCTTGCAATTAAGGGGAAAGTCTTGGTTTTATTTAATGGCTGCCCGATTCACTGGATGTAAAAAAATATATATATATACTATCCATGAAATGCATTCGTTTATTGACATGGCCATTTATTTAATCTCTCCCTTTTTAACATTCTGGGCACGTTTCCAGACCCTGGTATAATAAATGATTATTACACTCGCCACAAGGGCAGATTACACACAAATCAACGGGTGGCAAGAAATCATCCCAGCACAGCTGAGACATGCAACAATTAGCACGTGGCATGGCCTAGTCAGCATTCAGACTGTCTGCTCCAGAGCTCTTTGATAAGTCACTTGTGTCTTACCTCACGTGAAAAGCACTGACCCTTTTCTACCGCATCGGTAAAGAGTTCTGTATATTATGGTTTACAGATAAAGGTTTGTTCACCTGAGAGGCCATAAAGGTAAATAACAAATTCTATCCCTCTGAAACCTTACATTAATATGGCGTACAGGTTGACTGAATGCAAAGCAGCAGCCCATCCTCCAGTTTTGGTTAAAGTCAGTCTTGTTCCCGGCTCTAGGGCTCTTAAGGAAGGCAGGATATGGTCCACGCTGCAGAGGCTGCTGCCTAAAGGGCAGGCGAATGCCGCTGCAAAAAGGAAATCCTTCCTATTGTTGCCTTGTCCTGTTTTTTTGTTTAGTTTTGCAGGGTGTGATGCGTGCCTCCCCCTATTCCCCAAAACCAAGTGGATGGGGTTGTGGCTTTTTAGCATTAGCGCTGTGAGAAAATGAGCTGGTGTTTCATTTCGGCTGGCAGATGTCCCCTAGATTAGCTGCCTTTACCCTTGCAAATCTTGTCAGCGCAGCCCCAGGTGTGGATCAGTGTCAGTGTCAAACCCCACTCCCCACCCCCCAGTACCCCGCCTGGTCAAATTCATCAATCAATCATCAGACCCCTCAGAGGAAGTCATTGATCAACGGCCCTCCGCCAGGGTAACAGAACCCAGGGGGCGTGGGGGGGGGGGTGCAGGGTCAATTAAATCCTTACTCTGGAGTGAGGCTGGACAGAAAACTGCTTTAAACAGTGGAGGGCACCCAAGGTCGAATCCCAAACCTGCATCATTTTCTCACAATCAGTTGGGTTAATCACACACTGCATGCAATGTGTCTGACAGAACATTTTAAAAGAGGACTCGTTGCTATTGAAAACAGTTGTTGTTGTTAGCCTCCAGAGGGTTTCCCACAGTTGCAGACCAGATTACACAGAGCTGTGCTCAGCTCTTTTTTCACTTGGAAAAAGTAAGATTTAATATGTTTTAACTTCAGGCTGTGAGGCAACAAGACGTGAACTTTGTGAGGTGGGGTGTAGACTTTAAAGGGGCACTGTATATGTGTACATATGTGTGATAGAGGCAGGGCCTCAGGTAACAGAGGTTCAAAGAATGAATCCATCGCATGTTTATGTGTGTGTGTGTGTGTGTGTACATGGCTGTATCTACCGAGTCTGAGCTATATTTGTTTTGCATACTAATTCAGTGTACTGAACTACTGTACATAAAATGACTTCACTTAGGTATAGCAAAGATTTTGTACAAAGCCAAGATTACCGCTTGCTCGCCTGATCACTGTCATCGTCATTACTTCTGTGTGTGTGTGGTGGTGAAGTGGACCCGTCACGAGCAGACGGATTTCGTCTTTACTACAAAATCTTTGCTCAGCAAAGATGACGCAGTGACGCTTGGGACGACTTTGCTGCAGACAGCGGGAGTTGTAAGCGAAGCATGATGTAGGTGTAGAGATCTCTCACATTATAAAAAACTTGACTGCTTGTATTATAACCAGATCAATGCTATTCATCTCTAGAGATCAGCTATCGATAGCTACTTTGTCTGTAGTTTTGTGTAGTTGCTAGCGAAATGTAGCTGTCTCTGTCTCCCTGACTGTTACACAAACCAGTTTTTAGTTACTGTATACTATAGTGGTGATAATAGTTAATTTAGCCTAACGTTAGCTACATTGACAGTGGTGATAGGCACAACGCTAGCTACATTTTAGTGTACATTTTCAGTGGCCATTCATAAAGTCATGACAGTCGAACCCCCTAATTCTCGACTGCTGGATACGGCCCTGTGGGTATGTGTGTGTGTGTGTGTGTGTGTGTGTGTGTGTGTGTGTGTGTGTGTGTGTGTGTGTGTGTGTGTGTGTGTGTGTGTGTGTGTGTGTGTGTGTGATCCCGCTGGCAGGCTCCAGCAAAAATATGCATTGATAAAGGTCTAAATACATTGGTGGGGAATTCTAAGTATTTCTTAGGGTAGTTCCCAGAGGCTGGTCACTGTTTTATTTCCCCAAGGCTAAAGGAACTGTTGCGCAGATACATCTCAGTGCTGAAAACAGGTAAAGAATGTATATGTATTATTGTTGTAAAAGCAAAAATCTGTAGTACCCATACTTTTCATTTGTATAATCTCTAAAAATTTAATCTTCACTGAAATCTTCTGAAATGCTGAATCTAATATGACATCAAATTGAGCTCATGTATAGCCTGTTCATTTGAATTAGTGCTCTCTCCTTCATACTTTCTTGTTTAGTTGTCATCACTGGGCTTCAAATGGCCTTGTTTTCTTTGATTAATAAAAACCATCAAATTAAATAGCTTACACTAAAGTGATTTGCATCAAACCTCATTTAGTAGCCAAAGTTAGGATAGTGTTCAATAAAAACACTATTTGTACACTAACTTTTACAATACCCTGCTTACCGATGCAGGCCATCATTGACAGAACACTTGTTGTTCTATAAACAGAAAGAGCAGACATGGTAAACCTCTCGTTTGTTGTTAAGGTCATAACACCTGAAGCAAGGTAGCCAAATATTTAGTATACAATTCAAGCTTATGAATCGTTGTTTTTCTTTGCAAGATAACCATACTGATCCTAAAGAAGCTTGAGGGGTTCCAATGGGACCAGGCAGAGATGGCCCTTGCTACAACATGAGGACAGTATAATCAGTTTGTCTTTGTTGTCTGTTTTGTTTTGTTTGCATTTTTTCTCAGTATGTTGGCTTGACAGAGCAAACATACTGTTCTTTCTATTATTATGTGTTTTGTTAAAACCACACCCACCATCCATAACACAACAAAACCACAACCACCATCCATACCACAATCATCCCACAACCATACCACAACAAAACCACAACCACCATCCACACCACAACCATACCACAACAAAACCACAACCAATATCCATAACACAACCATTACACACAACACAAAACCTGGCAGTGTGGCGTAATGGTCAGGGAGCAGGACTTGTAACTCAAAGGTTGCAGGTTCAATTCCCAGGTGGGGCACTGTTGTACCCTTGAGCAAGGTAAATTCTTCAGTAAAATATCCAGCTGTATAAATGGATTGTATGTAAAAGAAATATAAACTGTTGTAAGTTGTTCTGGATAAGAGCTTCTGCTAAATGCCTACAATTTTTAAAAATGTGAATGTAACCACCATCCACATCACACCACAATCACCATCTTTTTTTCAAAATGCTATTGTTAATATTGTTCAAATTGGCCTAATTTATGTTTTATTTGTGACATATTATATCAGCCTACTTTGTTTGTTTGAAATCTTCATATAAAGCTTGATATAAAACAGTGAAACAGTGCTTTTATTATTAGATTACAAACTGTAGGCTATGTATTCTTTTTTTAATTTAATTTTGTTTCAGATTTTATCTTGTTTTTCTTCCAATTTGGTAGCCAATTACACCCGCTATTTTCAGGTCAATTCCTCCTTCATAGTTTGCTGCCTTAGCCCTGTGACCGGAGGCAACAAAGGCAAAGTACATCTCCTCCGAGATGGCACTCGCCAAGCCAACGACCGTAACTCCGGCACCCCAGAGCCACTCCTGTGCGCAGCGAACGTCTTGTCTGCTTCCTTCCCCCCAACCCAGGGGGACAGCCAATTGCCGCCGCCGGTGGCACTCCCGGCTAGAGCCGACTCTGGCGCAGCCGGGGAATCAAACCCTGGTCACCGTGGCCATGTCGGATGTTGAAACCACTAGACCAAGCAGGAGGCCCTTAGGCTATATATTCTATTGCAAATTCATCACATGTCCAATAAATGTAAAAACAAGCAAGCAAGTTAACTCATTATAAATTACCACTAAGTATCAGTGGCAGCTAGCTAGTTAGCCGTTAGGGGTGACAGGCTTTCACAGTTCACACCAGTCACGGCACCGGTAGCAATTATTAGCCTACGAATTGTCAGATATTTCAAATGAATCACATGTCCAAGATATGTATAAACAACTCAACAAATAAACTGGATATTGAAAACAAGTCTATTACATCGTGAAAGACCACCAACTATCGGGAACAGCTAGCTAGCTGGCATCTGTCACTATACACTGGCAGTTCCACTGCCACTTCCTGCTGCCACAGCCGCCACTTCCTTCTGCCAGGTGCCAGAAAATGATTGAACGGAGGGTGAACCAACTGCAGGGTAAAGCTATGAAGTGTAGGCGCATGCACATTCTTTGTGCATATACTATATTTTGATGGCAGTGTGAAGCAAGTCATGTATCATAGAAGAAGAGAAACAAGGTGATTTGGAGTTGATAGAGAAACGAATACGCTGTTGCAATTCAACAAAATCTCTGAAAGACTGCTTAATAAAGTAAATATCAATACTGCAGCGGTGCGAGCTGAATCAAGACTCCGGAGTTTGTTTTCCATTATTGTGCTACCAACATTATTCAAACAATGCATTGAAATGCCAGGAAGTACACAGAAAACACAATAAACGCATGGGGGTCACTCTGTACACCTGCCATCAAGGTGCACAACACCAAGGGTCACATACAATAACCCTCTGTAACAGGGGAGGGAGAGACTTTTATACAAGCACCATTCCACAATTATACAAATAGTAAAACGTCAACATAACTAAATAATAAATAATAGCTGTAGCGTTCGCAAAGGCCTGTGGGACATTCCGTAGCGCGTAGCGCTAAAGCTGTAAGGTAGCTGTGGTGGCTAGGCTACATACAAGAACTAGCAACTGCTGACAATGTTCTGTTCTGTATTTATGTGTTCCGCTTGTTTTTGTATTTTATTATTTTCTCCGTGTTCGTTTATGATTCACGTTAGTTCCCCCATCTGTCTGTGTTCCTTGTTATCCGAGAATCCACTCCCTGTCTTTGTCGTTGCACTATTCGGGTGATTTCGGCTATACGGGTTTACCGTTTACTTTTATTTCTTTATTTTTATCTGTACATAGCTACTAGTTTTGTGTATATAGTACTAACCGACTAATCTACTAACGTTAGAAATTTTGGGTGCGTTACTAACATTTACTAATTACTAATTATATTGTGTTTCTATCTGCAGCTGTCATTCTCCCTCTCGTTTTCCTATCCCTGTGTATTTCTGTTTTCTCACATTCTCTGCAGGCGTTTCTACCTACGCTCTCCTCCCCTCCGAGCTGTGCCCGTGTCTACCTGAGTTTCCCCGTGCCGATTGTCAGTAAGCCTGTGGTTTCCCCCGCCTCTCTTCTTTCTAATACATTTCTTTATAATTTTCCCCGGTTTTTCTCCAATTATACCCTATATTTATCTCAATTCCCCTCCCCCACGAGTCCACCGCCCGTCCTCCGGGTCGAGACACTCTTTCCGGGCCGATTGATCCGCCTCTTCCGAGACAGAATTCTACCACGGACGCCTTTACCTGCTCCTCGATGGACTTGTGCCGGCTCACCCTCATTGGGGAATTTGACAGCCAAAGCTGCACACTTGCTTTACCTGCACGGAGTTGAGGATACACATGGTCTTATCAATTTCACTCATTACCAGCAAAGTGACCCTGTTAATTATGACTGGTGGTTAACAGCCACAGTCTAGATAAACTACCACCGGAGACAGCTGGGGAGGTTAACAACTACAGCAATGATGCAGCTTAAACTACCTTACTGCCACCATTGATGTAATTGATTATGATGAAGAAGCTAATGATGATTATTATGATGATGAAGACGATTTATTTATTTTTGATTAATGATATGATTTGATAAATGTGCATAGGAGGACATTCCATTTCCCTCCTTGGGTGATTAATGTCCAGTTATTTTTTGCATCTTGAATGTGCAGCAGACACTTGGGGGAACGAATTAAAATTCCACCACACTAGGCTCCATTGGTGATGCACTTATCTCCACGACACACCCAGTGCTATTGTTGGCGCTGAGAGCATGACAGCTTAGATATCCCCTCGCGCGCCCTGCGCGCCGCTCTCTGCAATATTAATCTCAGGGACACTGAAGGACTAGACTTGCTCTCTTCCAGAGACCCAGGCGAACGGGAAAGGAGAGATGCCGCTGCGGACTTTCACAGTCAAGGCTTTGGAGCGCACGAGTACATTAGAGAGACTGGCGAAGCACGGGGACTCTCTCAACGTGATCCTTACGCACACATACCTGGGTCGCCCAACTGTTACCGTCACCACAGAGGTCAGTCCTGGGCGAATGACCGAGCAGGTCGCTTCTTGATTGATTTTTCGGGTCACATCGCGAGCGTTCATGGGGATGCTCAGTTACTGGGGTAACCGATGCTTTAAAAAGGCGTTTTGCTCTCCGACCTAGCAGACCGAGCGCGGGCATACCCCTAATGACTCGAATATGGAGAAACAAGCTCTAGTAACCGCTATAAGCTTGTCTATGAGCCTGGTGTCTTTAATGGTGCTAATCACCGCTATTTTCACTGACCACTGGTATGAGACGGACACGCGCAGACACAAGGAGAACTGCGATCAGTACGGGACGGATGCCAATGACCAGAAAAATAGGATGATGCCGATATATCACCTGCCTCTCGTGGACAACACCAACCCACGTCGGAAACTGGCTCTGATGAAACCGATACACGTCGGAAGCAGAGAGGAGGAACTCCTGGAGAACTGGAGGTCACTTTTAGGGATGGGAATTCTGGAGACGGAATGTGGGCGGCCACTCTTCTCCACCTATTCCGGACTTTGGAGGAAATGCTACTACCTCGGCATTGACCGAGATATAGACAACCTTATATCAAAGGGTAAGATCTTTTTTCGTGCTCCATGGAACGGACTTTTCGAGAGAAGTCTGAGTAATCAGTTCTGCCTTCAACCAACTATAAGAACCATCAAATAGGTTTAGTGTTAAATAAAATAGCCTACTCTTTCTGATGTATCAATTTATTGCCGTGAAGTGAAATTAAACGGACGGGGGACGGAAGCTGAGTTCATATTAAAGTAGGATGTATTAAAGGAGGTTATATTTGAACAGAGCATGCCCAATCAGAAAAAAAAAATATTATGTGTTTATTACATGATTTGTTCAAATATGCAATCCTACCGGTTAAAATAGGTGGCTTCATCGAAACGTATAAACTTATTGTATTATCTTTCTCTCTGTCAATCTCGCTGCAAACATATAGCTATTACATATATTCAGCATTTATGTTATAATAGTTTTGCAGTAGCGACAATCTCTTAGTTTAATGTACTATTTTTTATTGTTGTGTTTGTTTTCTTTACTGTTGCAAGTGTTTGCGTCTCAAAAATGGGATCTAATTCAATGTTTTGTTGCGACTGACTTTACCTATTTAATATAAACTGTAAAATAAACCTAGGAAAGTGGGTCGGGATTAAAATAATCCAAAATAAATCGTTCTAATGTTCCCTTCAATACAGGTGAAGTGTAAACTAAGTGTAAGCCTACCTGCATTGAAATCTATCAAAATCACTTCTACAGTGGGCTACATTGGTCATTCGTGATCAGGTCTGTTCTAGGAATGATTTATTTTGGATTAATTTAATCCTGATCCACTTTCCTAGGCTTATTTTACAGTTTGTAATAAATAGGTAAAGTCCGTCCCAAACAAAGCACTGAATTAGATCCCATTTTTGAGACGCAAACATTTGCACCACAATAAAAGATACAAGTACAATAATCTGACAAGACCAACCGACGTTTATGTCTGGCCGTAGATCTAAACAAGATGTGTAATTTAAATCCACAGGCAATCTGTCTCATTCCGTAGAAGCTTCTCCCCAGAATGCGAATGCATACACCAGGAATGAATTGATTAGCTACATGAAAACGAACTCATAACGGTGATTATAATTATTGTCGTGCACGCATTTGTACTGCAATATACTTGCATTTGTAAAATATCATATAGGCCTACTTAAATCTTACACTGGGGACAGATTAAATGTGAATATGTTTAAGTTTGCAGGTACGTCCATTGTTGGTGGTCTTGTCATACGCGTGCATCTGTAATAGGTTTAACAAATTAATATCCGTTTTATTAATTTGTTTTCCTGCAGCTCTCATACCAAACCTGTTAGTTTAGTTAGTCCAAATTCAGTCAAAATATGTATTGCATGCCATCTTGTGGCAACTATTTTTATTTTGTGCTTTTGGGAAGCTCCACTGAATACACGACAGTAACCAAACACGAGGACGAGTTTCTCTAGCTCTAGATGTCATCAGTGAGTTCGCGCAGTCGGAGAGGACAATGTGAATACCCTGTTATATTGTTTTTATTATGATATCAATAATGCTCTTCAATCGCATAAAACAAGACTGATCTCCGTGTAGGTATTGCTCAGCGATGCACAACTTTCAAGTACCATTTCTCACAGCCCGTACGGCTGAGGAACATCCCCTACAACCTGACACGGACTATTCAGCAAGATGAATGGCACCTTTTGCGTAAGTACTTCAGTTTAAATGGTCGACTATATCAAATGTTTACTAATTTTATTTCCCCATTTAGTTATTCTGATAATGGATCTGGTTAATTTTCACATTCAGAATATATACAAAAGAAATGAAAATTAAACCCCCCAATATAGTTGTACTAGACAAACCCTTTTTAAGGTTACTAAAGTTTGCTATTATATTAAAGTGAGGCATATTACCATCATAGTTCAGGCATCTCAAACAAAGAGGCAGAGAGCAGGTTTGGGTACACCACCCTTAGAGTAAGTAGCAAGGAATTTCAGGTACAGTAGTTAGGTGCCAGACCATAATCTGAACATATGTGCAATCAGTGATGTCATGTGTTTCATTAGCACACACATTGTTTAAAGATCCCTCAGGGTACTCCTAAAATTTAAACACAGAGAAAAATGTGGACAGATCAACCATTCACAGGTCAACTTGATGAAAGCGATCTTCTAGGTTTAATTGCCTATACTTTTCAATTTTTTAAAGACATTAATAAACATGGGAATCAGATTTATTGTGACACGCACACACTTGTGCACACATGAACGCAAGCATGCGTGTTGCGTGGTCAGCAGTACTCCGTCAGCGGTGAGTGATTTCTGCCCTCCAGGGCTGCAGAGCCTGCTGGTTCTCTCCCTCGCTTGACTATATTGATTAAATGAGGTCATTCGCTGGGAGGTCACCTGGTGTTCCAGGTGTAAATCGTGTGCTAATTATAAGGTAAGGAACGCTGGCCTCTCAAGGACAAATTCACATTTTAGATCAGATTTCGTATTTAATTTTGTGTCACAAGGAAAGAAAAATCCCACATCGAACTATCAGACATACAGTATTTCATGCATGCCATCTACTGTATATAGAAATAATGTCGGAAAATCCATGAGCAGTACACATCAACAACAGAGAGTGGGAGAAATACATCACTAATACATATCAACAACAGGGAATGGGAATATACGGCTACAGATCCTACATCTTGTGGTTGCTTCGGATATGAAGGACTGTTAAAGCTGTTGATGAGACAGACTGTTCTACATTGTAAACACCTAATATGTAGTACCTTTGGCCAGATGGTAGTTTTTCACAGTAGCAGTGTCAAAGGTTCTTGATGCCATTGACAGTGACAGTAACCTCTTGGGCCTGAACCGTATTGACTCGAGCTGTGCTGATACTAAAGTCTTATCTAGTAAACATTTTATTTGTTTATAAAAAATAAGAAAAGATACCATAATGCAGCGGTCCCCAACCTTTTTGGCACCACGGACCGGTATTTTTCCAAATAAAACACCCTGCAGACTGCGATATAATAAAATGGAAATAAAATTTAAACGTTTTTATGATTTCTGTGCGGCCCGGTACCAAATGCCTCACGGGCGGTACCGGGCCACGGCCCGGTGGTTGGGGACCCCTGCATAATGTACATGTGACAGCAACCAAGCTGAATTGAAAATACATTTTACATAATAATCTATAAAATAGTCACACAAAAAAAAAAAATCTGAAACATAAACAACAACATTAAAAGCATAAAATAGACTGACATAAGATAGACTAACAAACACATAATGATGTGACAAACCGACATACCAGCACACAACAATCATTACAGTGTTCACTTATTTAAAAGTCTGGTCATGTGTGGGATAGCACTCTGCCAGTAGCACTCAGTTCTATACTGGACCAAGTCCAGTTTTGCTGAGGACTGTGTCTGGCGGTAGCTTATGGCGGATTGCTCAGGTGGGAGCCACTTGTGGAACAGGGGGGATTTGAGGAGTGAATTGGCGCAGGCTCTGGTGAGGTCATCACACCGTGCGCAGAGGGGTGGGAGCTCTAGGCGACTACACAACTCACTGTAAGAAGTGAACTCCCGACCCAGGATGATTTGTACAGCTCTTCTCTGCACCTTTTCTATGGCCTTGGATTGCGCTCTGGTGAGGCCAGGATGCCACACCGACACAGCATACTCCAGAGTGGGTCTGATGTAGGTGGTGTAGATAGTACCCAGATCATCTGGAGGAATGCCAGCATTCTTAAGGCGTCGGAGAAGAAATAAGCACTGGCTGGCTTTTTTGCAGAGGTGGTCCACCTGTTCAGACCACTGCAGGTTGGCCTGAATATGGATACCCAGGATCTTTAAGGTGGCAATTCTCTGGAGTTCAATGCCATAGATATGAAAGGTTGCTTCACACTGAGAGATTAGCCTGGTTTTTGATGTGTTTATGCCATTCGGCCATATTTAGATTTTTGATGTTGTCTTTTGTAAAGGTTTCTTTTGGCCAATTTGGTTTTAACTTGCACTTTGTTCCGGAGGTCCCCCCATCTGTCAGTTTTATGTTTGTGAAAGGCTCTCTGATGTTGTTTTATCAGTGTTTTAATCTCAGGTGACATCCAGGGCTTATCAAGATTATGTAGGCATGCAAGTTTGGAAGGGAAAATGTCCTGAATGTTGGAATCAAGCGTGGCATACATAGCTCTGGATTTCTCCCTCGGGTTTGACTGGGAGTAGACCTCTTGCCACTCATGTGATGTTATCCACTGCCCAAAGCATCACAAACTAGAGTCCTTTAATGGCCTTGACACCTTCAGCACAGTGAGGGTCAGTGCCCTCCCCTGTGTAGGGTGTAAAAGGACACAGTTGTGATCACTAGATGCCAGGGGTTCTGTAAGGACAGTTTCAGAGTAAAGAGAGGATAGATTGGTGATCAAAAGGTCTAAAATATTACTTCCCCGTGTGGGTTTGTTAACAATCTGGTTCAGGCTATGGCCCTTACACAGCCTGTCCACTTTCAAATGATTGAAACAATGCTGTTGACTGGTCTGGGCAGTCTATGTGGTCTAATATGTAACCACAAACACTCAAGTTCAGGGGGGACTAAGATATCCAGGCGTTTAGAACAGATCTGCTGGCTTTCCAAAGCGATGGTCTCCTAACATGAGGTTTGCTGGTCTTTATGGAGACAGACAAAAGTATCAGCTAGTTATGAGGGAGATACTATGGAATGATTTGCTAAAATGATTTTATGGAGTCAGGGGCTTGAAATCAATCAATATATATTATTTATTGTAATTGAAAAATAAAAGGTATTTTCTTGCTGAGCAAATCATGTGGAAATCAAAATAAGTATATAGATATTGAAAGCTTTATCAAGAAACTAATATTACATTAAATTAAATAGCAGGCATATGACAAACAACTAAAATACTTACCATGAACTTACATTTCAAAACTATATCCGGTTTCAGTTCATTAGTAATCAGGGGCACTAGATTGATCCTCTCTGTGAGACAACAGATGTATGTGACACTATCTGTGAACGGACAGAACACCATTGCATTGTAGGGTGGCAGGGAGGGTTATCTCAGGTTACCTCCAGGTGTTTCACCGCCAGGTGTTTTATCCCTGATTTGTGTGGGTCCTGTCAGATCTGAGGCGGATCACGGCTGGGTTCCTGGGCATGGCAGCAGCGGTGATGCTGTGCGGGTGCATCGTCGCCTCTGTCAGTTTCTTCTGGGAGGAGAGCCTGACGCAGCACGTCTCCGGCCTGCTGTTCCTCATGGCAGGTACATCCGCCACATTCACCCAGTCCATTCTGCTGCATGCGCAGAGACCTTCACATCAGACACCAACTGTAGACATGGGCGCGGATTAGAAGTGCCAAGAACGCAGCCGTAGCATTTGGCTGCAGATGGAAAACATTTAGATTGTTCCATAAGTGGTTGATTGATTGACAGTATACTGTAACTTCGCCCATCATGTGGTTCATTAAGTCTCTCTCTCCCATCGCTCCAAGACCTCTCTACCCTCTGGTCTCTGTAGGAATCTTCTGCACCATCTCCCTCTGTACCTACGCGGCCAGCGTCTCCTACGACCTGTCCAGGGTCCCTCCCTTCATCTACGGGTTGCCTAGCGATGTGGAGCATGGCTACAGCTGGTCCATCTTCAGCGCCTGGGTCAGCCTGGGCCTGACGGTGGCGTCTGGCTGTCTCTGCACCACCTACCCGTTCATCAGCCGCACCACGGCCCTGCAGACCAAGGGCGCGCGCCACTCCTCTGTCTGAGCGCCGGCTGGCCACCACATGGCAGCAGTGAACGCGGGTCTATTTCCTGTGCCGTTTCATTTTCATTCCCGGATGCCAAGCTGTTCTGTGGAGGAGTCAGAAATTATGCTGTGAATCGTTAGTCGCTGAGCTATATGAAGCTTTGTGAACCTTTAGTCTCTCTCTCTCTCTTTGTGTATACATTTACAGTTGGTTTAAAAAGTATTTACCCTCTTTGGCTTTTTTTGCAATTTATTTTCTTACTTCATGTAATCAAAAATGGATTTAATTGGGATCATCAATATAAAATACAAATAACAAACAACTCTAAAGCTTTTTCTAAATGAATTACAGACAATAATTGCTTATATAAGTATTCACCCCTCCTTGACTTAATACTTGGTGGAAGCACCTTTAGCTGCAATTACTGACATTTTTGCCCATTCTTATTTACAAAATTGCTTGAGCTCCACCAGGTTTGATGGGGACCAGTGCTGAACAGCAATTTTCAAATCTTTCCATAGATTTTCAATGGGATTGAGGTCTGGGCTTTTTCTGGGCCACTCCAGTACATTGATTTTATTTATTTATTTTTTGCTGTATGCTTTGGGTCATTGCCCTGCTGGAATATAAATCTTCCCCAAATCCGAGATCTCTTTCAAGCTGCAGCAGGTTTTCATCCGAGATTTGTCTATATCTTGCTCCATCCATTTTGCCCTCTATTTTGACAGGTTTTCCAGTCCCTGAAACAGAGAAGCATCCCCATAGCAGGCTCCCGCCACCATGTTTCACGGTAGGGATAGTGTTCTTGGGATGATGCACAGTGTTAGGCTTGCGCCAAATATAGCACCTAAAGGTTGAGACCAAAAAGTTAAATCTTGGTCTCATCAGGCCATAGAATCTTCCTCCACTTTGGTTTGAGAGTCTCCCACTTGACTTCTGGCAAACACTAGGTGAGATTTCATGCAAGTTTTTTTCAATAATCACTTTCTTTTTCCACCCTCCCATAAAGCACAGTTTTTTGTGTGTCCAAGCTATTGTTGTCCCATGGACAGTTTTTCCCATCTCTACCATGGAAGACTGTAACTCTGTCAGAGTTGGCATAGGCCTCTTGGTGGCCTCTGTAACAAGTGCCCTTTTTGCACAGATGCTCAGTTGTGGAGGATGTCCTATTCTAGGCAAATTCCCAGTCGTGCCATATTCTCTACCTTTCTTTATGATGGACTTAACGGTGCTCCGGGGATATTCAAAGTCTTTGAAATCGTATATCTTATATCTTATATCCCTGCGATTTCTAAAAACCTTTTCTTGGATTTGCTTTGAATGTTCTTTGGTCTTCATGATGAAGCTCTTGTTTGGAAATGCCCTAACCAACTCTGGGGCCTCTCACAGACAGGCACATTTTATTTGAAATCATTTGAAACAATTGAATTGTTGGATGGACTCCAATCAAATAATGATGTGGCCTCTGAAGACAATTGATTTGCACCAGAGTTTATTTAGTTGTGTCTTAGAAAAAGGGGTGAATACTTATGCAATCAATTATTGTCAAAAAAAAGCTGAGTTGTTTTTTTTATTTGACATTATAGAGTATTTTGGGTTGATCAGTGGTAAGAAATCCCAATTAAATCCATTTTGATTCCACAAAGTAAAATGTGAAAAATGCCAAAGGAATATACCCACTGTATGTATATTCTATGTATAAAATAGACATAGTTTTATCTGGGTAAAGCAAGCTTGACTGGGTTCCACTGGCGCACACTGGATCTCCTGGGCCTCCTGTGACGAGACCCACTACTGTTGGAATCAGGCAACATAACCTGAGTGTACTGTGTGTGTGTGTCAAACTCATACAAGGACATCCTGTTTCCAGGTGAAACATGAGACCAGCTTTTTTTGCTAGGTCACCTGCTCAATAGCTCCTGTCTGACTCATTCCATCACTAGGCCTTAAAAGTAGTGTGAGAAGCAACATCAGTGTTGTGGGACATTCCTGGAACAGGAACAGGAACCGGACCTGAATCCATTTGTGTCCCTCATAATTACCCTCATAATCATATCCTTTTGTCACCCAGTCAAAACTGGTACAGTAAAAAAATTGTATATACATTATATACACTCAGTGGCCACTTTATTAGGTACACCTTTCTTGCACTGGGTTTGCCCCCAGAACAGCCGGCATTCTTTGTGGCATGGATTCCACAAGGTGCTGGAAACATTCCTCAGAGATTCTGTTCCTTGTTGACATGATAGCATCACGCAGTTGCTGCACATTCATGTTGTGAATCTCCCGTTCCACCACATCCCAAAGGTGCTCTATTGGACTGAGATCTGGTGACTGTGGAGGACATTGGAGTACACTGAACTCATTGTTATGTTCATGGAACCAGGAAATTCTGACCCTACCATCTGCATGTAGCAGCAGAAATTGAAATTCGTCAGACCAGGCGACATTTTTCCAATCCTGTCCAGTTTTTTTGAGCCTGTGCCCACTGTAGCCTCACTTTCCTGTTCTTAGCTGACAGGAGTGGAACCCGGTGTGGTCTTCTGCTGCTGTAGCCCATCCACTTCAAGGTTCGATGTGCGTTCAGAGATGCTCTTCTGCATACCACTGTTGTAACTTCTGGTTATTTCAGTTACTGTCGCATTCCTGTCAGCTTGAACCAGTCTGGCCATTCTCCTCTGACCTCTTTCATTAACAAGGTGTTTTCACCCACAGAACTGCCACTCACTGGATGTTTTTTGTTTTTCACATCATTCTCTGTAAACTCTAGAGACTGTTGTGCGTGAAAATCCCATGAGATCAGCAGTTTCTGAAATACTCACACCACCCCGTCTGGCACCAACAATCATTCCACGGTCAAAGTCACTTAGATCACATTTCTTCCCTATTCTGATTTTTGGTCTGAACAACAGCTGAACCTCTTGACTATGTCTGCATGCTTTTATGCATTGAGTTGCTGCCACATAATTGGCTGCATTAAAGAGCAGGTGTACAGGTGTACCTAATAAAGTGGCCACTGAGTGTATGTGTCTATATACGTATATGTGTGTGTATGTGAGTGTGTGTGTGTATATATCGACACACACATATATTTGAACTGTACTGGTATTTAATGGGCATATACTGTATATACATCTATACCTACATATTCTCTGTAGGAATAGACAGTTTATTTCCAAGGTAGGTCTTGTCAGGATACTGGGTGGCATGTTGGCTCGGTGCACACTCCAGGGGTGTGATCAGTAGCAAAAAAAACAACAACAGTTATGAATTGAAACTATGCTGTATTGAATGCACGGTATTTAACATTAAGGCGTTAAATCGTGACTGTAGCGAAACGTTGGCCAGCCAAACACAATCCAGATTCTTTCTATGTGGAGTGCCCATCAGTGTGGGATTGGGTGCCTTTTTAAATATATTGTTACTGTGTGACACAGCTAGGCCTCAAACCCCCAGTCTCCCCGGGGGCAGGGTGGACACTAAACACGGGTGGCTAGTGCACAGTTAAACCCCAGCCCCTACAAAAGAGGAGGGCACATTAATTCCCCTCAGATGATGAGCCCAGGGAGCATGTTTATCATACAGTGCTGTGGGTACTCCGTGTGTTTGTGTTCTCTTCCTCGAAACGTATGCACCAATAAAAGGATTAACCACATTAGTTTTGACGTGCCCTCGTGAGGTCTCTCTGTGGTGGACTGTGCTCTGCAGGGGTGGCTCTCAGGAGCAGCAGGGCTGTTACCAAAAAGGACTGTCCATTTTGGTCTCACCTGACCATAACACCTGGTTCCAGTTGGAGTTCGGCATTCAGAACTCCAATTGGATCCGGGTGATATGGGCAGGGTGCATGAAGTACTGGAAAACAAGGTGTGAGTGATTGTGACATATCTTTTTGGGAAAAAATACATATTACTTGTTAAACAAAATCTTTCTCAATTGTATTAGTTTAAAAGACTATAATGTTCACTTTTTGTGAGCATAGAATATAGGTCATTACCTGTATTGTTTATTTTATACAGCCTTTTTTGTTCATCTTTATCAAGGGTGTGAATAATATTGGAGTTGACCTGCAGGTAACACTTCCTTTGTAATACCTGTGATAATAATAATAATAATAATAATAATAATAATACCCTTTTCCTGTAACATTCTGGCTTTAGTTAATTTAACAGAGCAGCGTTAATCCACACCTTACACCAGACGCTGTCCTACAGTGGCCAACATGACACTCCCACTTCAGCCGTAACCTGCTTAGTCAGATTCGGATTAATAATATTCAAAATTGTAACAGTAAAGGCCCTCACCGGGTGAAAAATGAATTATACCCAACACACAAAATTGGGTATAACTGGCTACCAAATTGGGAAACAAATTTTAAACAAATTAAAAAATAAAATAAATAAAAGTAAATTGCCCGTTCTATATGCTTACCACCCTTATCCACGGTCATTGTGTCACAGAAAGAATGCTGTTCTGGTGCAGTCTTCAGATGTATTCACAGCAAAGTGTGCATCCTTACAGTGCGTTTGCTCACAGTGAAGTCCTTACAGTATGTTTGCTCATAGTTCTAGCCTCACAGTACTCCATGTATCCTCACAGTACTATACTCACGATTCCAAAGTGGAACGTGCTGATTGTAAATAAATCACAGTGCGGTCCAGTGTTTGGTGAAATGCTGCATAGCGTAAATGGTACAGCACTCCCAGACTGAGGCTTAGCTGTGTAAAACATGACATCTGTCAGGATTGTGGTAGGTGTGGAACCAAGTGCAGGCGAGAGAGAAACCCAGAATGCGGAAATGCGTTTAAGATATTTATTATCTTTAAACGCCGGCAGGAAAACAAAAACAAAAACCATGTCTGCGAAGACACGTAAATACACCAACAAAACAAACCAAAATAACAAGCGATCAGGAACAAACAAAACTAGCTAATAAGAAAAATCCAAAACATATTCCAAAAACACGGAATAAACTAAACACTGGAAATCGAATACAGGAACAGGAACAGGAACAGGAACAGGAACAGGAACACACGATTTCACGAGATGCAAGAGACACTAAGCAACAGTGGTTACGACAAAGCAAAGATAGATAATGTCCAAGCAACGAACAGAGAAAGTTAGCCGGTTAAATGTCCTCCCGGTAATCATTCGCAGCTGTCAGCAATGATCCTGATTGTCTTTGTGAATTCCTGGCGTGTCTTCCACTTCTTCTGATTGGCACTTGGGGGAAATGCCTGTTAGCTGGCCGAGTCGTGACAACATCTTATTTCTCATGGCTGATATGTGGTGCAGGGAGGCTTAGTGATGCACAGTATCATACAGTACTATACGGTACAGCCCTGAGAATACTGGTCACACTTCCTCTTAATGTGTTTGAACATTTACAAATAATGAGGCAAATGTTTATCATCCTGTTGTTTTAGAATGATTCATTCCTTATTAAAAACATATGAATCATTTGATGTTTTATTTTTAGTGTTTTAGTAATCGCACTGTTCTGGATGGGCTTGTTATTTGAGGCGTGGTGAAACTCAAGGAATGCCATGCTGCGATACCTGCTGTTTCTCTGTGGGGTTGAACAGAAATGTGAGCTTACCGTTTTATGCTACCATTACATTAACTAGGACTTGTAGTTTTTACCAAAATGGTATCTTTTACATTGCTTATGCATTCTCATGAGAGAGGGAAAACTGTCTGTAGATGAGAATGAGCTCCACACACCACACAGAATAATATGGACAAAGTCAGGCCACTCTTTGATTGAAAAGTTTTAATAGGTAAAAAAAACTGCAGCATCTGAGTTTGCTAGTGGCGTAGGTTTCCTGCACGGTCTAGTCTATCAATGGCTGTAGAAATTCCCTGCAGCAGAAACAGAATCAAACATTAGTTTGGTATGGGGATGTGTGTATGCGTTTATTAGTTTTTTTTACTATTGGAATGATAAAATGGGACATTTTCATCACGTAACTGACTTGCAGTATTTTAAAAAACAGAAGAAAATCATAGCAATGCAAGTGGTATGAATATGTAGTAAATAACACACATATGGAATATAAAATGTAATATCTGCTGTATGTGGACAGTCTTTAGGTTGGCTTTAGGGGGCTGAGGGTCTCACCGGACAATCTGAGGCAAACTGGGGTCCTTGTGAATCCCATTATGCAGGTATCCCAGAGACCCGCTGAATGGCACCATCTGGACCTTCTGCTCTGAACCCTGGGCCTGGCGCGCTATCTCAAACAGCTGGATACACATACACGTACACGCACACACACACACACACACACACACACTCATGGACACAAACACACATACACACAAACAGCACACAGACAGACAGACAGACAGACACACACACACACACACACACACACACACACACACGAACACACACACACACATGGCATCAGGGGACAAACACTGTACAATAACACAGCACTTTCCTCATCATCTGCACAGCAGGATGTTTCATGTTTCTGTAGGACTGCTCATTTGGAAAAGTGCACTTCGAAGCGCATGCATTTCACACTGTTGAGTCAACTGTCACCAGCATGTGCAGTGCGGGAAGGTCAGTGGTGCAGGTCTTATTTCAAACGTGCAGGGGAAACTGCTGCCTTGTGGTAAGGGAGGGGCTGCTACTCGTCGACTTCACTTGCGCGCAAGTGTGTGTGTGTGGATGTAATTGGAGGGGGGGGTTAATGTCCTCTCAGCCCCCAACCCCATGTCCCCCCCACCACCTCCCTCCAAACTCAGCCCATGACGAGGGTGATGGTCAGTACCAATGAATGAAGAAACTAAACCAGACACATGAACATGGTACGGCAGCACTGGAAGACACCGCAGTGTTACACTCTCACACTCCTTTTCCTGTCAGATACTGTGGTGGACCGTGTGTTCTGGCTGGGCTCGACTCAACCTTTCTCTGTCCCATATGGTTCAAAGGGGGCAATAGCAATGGTTTGGCACTAGAGGATGGATCTAATAATCTTACTGTACTGGTCACACTGAGAGCAACAAGCAGAAACATAAAAAAATAATGTAGCTGGTCAAAACGTAACCATAAAACAAGACAATAACCATAAAAGTGAAGTGGGGCCTCCCGCGTGGTCCAGTGGTTACAACGTCCGACGCTGGCCACGGAGACCGGGGTTCAATTCAAGTGTCGGCTTTGGCCGGGAGTGCCACCAGGGGGCGGCGATTGGCTGTCCGCCCCAGGGAGGGAAGCCGATGTGAAGTTCGCTGCGTATAAGAGTGGCCCTGTAAGTACCGGGGTTCAGTCGACGGCTGGGCGAGTGACGTCTCGGAAGAGGCGTCACTTCGCTCTCGTCACTACCGGTCGCAGGACTATGGCAGCGAACTCACATTACTAGGGGGGGATTGACGTAAAAATAGCGGGTCTAATTGGCTACCAAATTGGGAGAAAATGGGATAAAATCAGAAACAAATTTTAAAAAATAAAAAAAAAAAAAAAAAAAAAGTGAAGTGAAGTGATAACTACATTGTTTGAAAAATGTTGTTTCTTTCCTCAAAGTTTTTCTTTTTGTCTTGGCCCGACAATAAAATGTGACAAACCTCTCAGTGCCAATTGAAAACATGATTCAGAGGTCGGAATAGGAATACAACAATAGGAAACAGACAGCAGTCAGCTATTGGGATGGTTTACAGCTGCCCTGATGGTTTACAGGTATAGTTGTCAGTGCCACAGGGCCGTTTACTGTTCTGTGTCGGTGTTTGTGTTCGCAGCAGCAGATGTCCCAGGCAAGCTTTAGGAGTGTGGCTGTAATGGGAGTCCTGAACCCCCCGCCCCCAAACTGCCTCGTACCGTCTGGCCCATTTGGAAGGGGACGAGGTGGTCATCCTCTGCGTGCAGGATGAGCAGGTGGCTGTCCATCTTCTTCAGGCTGCAGAGACACAGAACCAGAGCCAAAAAGATGCTCAACCTCACAGTTGGGGGGGCAGACAGAGTGGCAGAAGAGGTGGCTTGTTCACCATTATGTTAAATCGGGACAAGGCAGTAGACATCTCAGAGACCGAAACCACCCCAATGGCCACGGACTCACATCCAACCAATCAGATAAAAGCGGCAGGGCTCTCTGCTCGCTGGCTATATGTAGCTAATTTCAGTTGTTGTTATACGTTGAAATGCTCATGAAACACCACAGATTTCCTGAAGTCTGTTTGTTAGCCTTTTTTGCACATTGCACTCAAAGCCAGTATAATATTTCCCTCACATTGTTAATCTTGGTCCCAAATTTTGCCCTTCATAATGATCAAATTCAAAATAATTTCTCATGAATTTATGCCACTTACTTTTCATCGGTAGGAAAGACCAGCTTGGTCAGTGCCAAGGTGTCCAAGAAGAAGTAATCAAAGCCAGGAAACTTCCAGTAGAACTAAAACTCCCAAAATACATTATTTATTATGAATAAGATTACATTAATTGTCAAATGACCCTACATGAGAAAAACATAAGCATAAAAAATGTATTAAATAAACATAAGAAATACTGTATCAAACACAAGTACATAACAATTTCAGTACATTTAAGTAAAACATCAATAATATGAGATCCAGGCTTTTGAACATTTGAAATCCAGGCTATTCAATACAAATCAGGTTGATATACTGGTTAACTGCTATGAGGAAAATAAATAGGTTATTTAGAAGGGCAAGGGAGTTAAGTAGATTGAACTCATGAATAAATTAAATAAGATTTGAATGTGGAGGCACATTTATCAATTTCTCTGTGAGAAGTCATGGGGTTTTCAACACTACATTCAGAACCTGGTGGGGCTAATTATCTATGGGCAGCAGGTGACCTCACCTCTTCAGAAAAAGGCAGTTTGGTTGAAATGGAAACTAATCTGGCTCGTAGCTCACAAGCACCAGCATTGGAGGCCAGTGATCTCAGAAATCATCTCAGAAATCAGTGACTGATTTGTGATTTATACTGCAGTCCGTGTGTATTTGGACAGTGACACGTTTTGTTATTGTGGCTCTGTACTACAGCACATTGGATCTGAAACAAATTCCTACACGGTTCACCCAATATGGATGCAAGTACCCTAATTAAAGGTGACAGTCTGCACTTTAACCTCATAGTCATTGTTTCATTTCAAATCCAATGTGCTGGAGTACAGAGCCACAACAACAAAAAATGTGTCACTGTCCAAATACTTACGGACTGCACTGTATTGGGAGTTTCTTGCAGTGAAGGCCCAATCAGATCGAAAGGCTGACGGCCTGCTTTAGAGAGAGGGGTAGAGGCGCCTCACCCAGGCAAAAGGATGGTTGACACCCGTCTCTCGCACGTTTGTGAACGGATTTTCAAGGACCACGGCATCAACACGTCCCCCTGGCACAAGAACCCTGAAGTCAAACCCTCACAAATCTGCATCAGTCAAGTTGTACAACAACACTCAAACCTTATACCTGTAAAACAACTATTTAAAAAAATTAAACAAAAAATTTAAGGTAAAGACAGCACTGAAACCGTATGTCAACGTATCAAAAGCGTGTGGTCACTTTAAATTACATTTCAATTTCATTTCAATTACAATTTCTGTGCTGGCAAACAACCCTTGGCTTGTGTGATCTGAACATTTTACCTGACCGAAGTACACGATGCATCCACAGGCTCATAAGCACACCAGATGGTGCCAAGGAAAACTGAAAGTGTACCTTGCTCCTGTGCTTGGACTGCTGCATTTGTGGCCACCCTGCGCAGAGGGGGAAAAGCACTCTCTGAAGGCCGAACACAAATTCCACCAAATACACCTCGTCTCAGACACCCCATTTTGTGAAGGCACAGGTGAATGACCTTCGGCACAATGAGTCAGTCTGGACATTCTGTCAGGACGTGCAGTGCTGGCCCACTTTCACCAGCTACTTATTGCACCCAAGAGCTGATCAGGTGACCCTGTCCCTAACCCCAGACACAATGAAAACAGGCACAGCTCAAGGGGGCCAGTGCTCTTGTGCCAGATCTCCTTACGAGAGCCCCTCTGTTGCCATCTAGTGGCATTGTGATGACACTGTCATTGCGTTATTGGAGTGTCACTCCCATTCCCAGGGTGCTCGCTCGCAACCGGAAGAGCTGACGCTGTTTGGGAGTCAGTGCTGCTTCTGGGGTTGGCCTGGTGTCCTTGACAAATTCCCAGTCTGGTTCTTTAAATTCAGCCATTGAAAAATCCTGCAGTTAACCTGGCAGGTGCGTGCTATTGAGGTGATTACCCCTCTCACCCACTGTAAAATGTTGCATTATCCTTAAAACGGATAGAAGGTGCTATATATATGCAATTATTAGTCTCTCTAGCTTGTACTCACCCAGTGCCGAGAGAGTGTCCCCACAAACAGACCAGACTGTTTCCACTACGTGCTTTGACCCACTCGTGCACGTAGAGGGCGTCAGTGGTCAGGCCCGCCTCAGTGGGCGCACCGGTGGACTCGCCAAATCCTGTAGGGGCGCCATAATGCGACCGTTTTTATCTCTTATCTTGAACACATTTTAAATATAATGCAGCATAAAGACAATTAAGTCCAGAGTCCACAGAAAGAACAGCATATGTACTACCTTCACTAGCCTTTATCTATGAGGGCTTACAAAAGCATAAGTGTGTGTGTGGAGAACTGTACAATGCACAATACAAAATATATACATATGCTAAATAAAACAAATTACAAGATGTAAGGACAGCGAATAGCACTATAACGCACAATTACTAAAGCAATGTAACTGAAAGTTGAGATGCCTTTGGGATAACAATGGAGCCCCAGGTAACTACAGGTGAGGAAACTTGCTCTCTGTGTTCTGACCCACCTCTATAATCCAGAGACAGAACGTGGAAGCCAGCTGCTGCCAGCACCTGCAGAGCACACACACACCGGCTGTCTCTCACAAGGCTCCACACTTTCTCTTACCACTGAGATTGTTATCTTTGAAATGACATGACTCACATTGACTATCGCCACCCGGTGACTTGCTCCCCTGTTGGAATGAATTAGCAGTTTTATGACATTTAGAACACTCACTTTATCATGTCAGGGTGTTAAAGGAACACTGCTCTTCATATTCTGTCAACTGAATCCAATGAAAGATTACACATAACATACATACATACACACACACACACACACACACATACATACACACACATACATACACAGACACACATACACACTCACAATCAGGAGAGTAAAACTGAACAACACCTCTGTCGTAAAACATGTCTGCTATCACCCTATCAACCTTTCATGCAGAAGTGGTACTTTAAAGCCCACTGCCTCAATGACAAGACTTTTTCCCACTCGCTTGGCTATGCCTGAACACCTTGCCCACTGGCTGCTGGGAAATTTAAGTGCAATTTATCAAAAGGAATGTGTGTTACTATGATATGGCTTCTCCTCTGGCACTATGGCTGTGAGGTTTGGAAAAAACAGCCATACCATCCTCAATACATCACGCTAAAACATGCTACAGAGATCTATGTTTCTCCTCCACTTTCAACATCTCCTCCAGTAACGCTCAGAGCCGCTTCCCCACCCACCTGGTACCCCCGTTTCCATGGAGATAGATGATTATAGGGGGTCCATCTTCCAAAGACTCCTGGTACCACACCATGTCCTTTCCCTGCGCCTCTCTCCATTGGCTGTCAGGGACAGTGTGCCTAGTGAAAGAAACACAGCACGTCCATTGTTTCAGAGACATTGTAAACAGCCTCGCAGAGCAACGGGGGGTTGGATACGTCTACCCACCACACGCCCAAGGTGATCCCCTCTTCCGGAGTGAGGTAAAAGTTCACTGTGTGGTTCAGAGAGAGGTCCTCAGGACGACTAAGGTCCACGAAGAACGGTATCCTGACTGCAGGCAGGGAGATGAGTATCAGTGTATGACAGAGAAGTACAGTATCGGCTCCATCTGTTATGTGAACATACATTTACTTCATGCAACCAACTGTAATCAATTCTTGGGGAAATATCTAGGGCAGGTGAGACTCACATTTATGGGCATAGACCAAGTGACTCAGTATCACTGGGAACAGGCGGAGCATGAAAGGCACAGACACATAGCAGACGCAGAGTGCGATTAAAGCCTTTATGATTCTCCGCGACCAGCACCCGGAACTGAAACATAACGTTAGAGAAAAGAGGAATCATTATTTTGAAACGTTTCATTGCGAAATAAAAGTACTCTCATTTCCCTCTTTACATAAAGGCTCAATGGCCCTTAGCCACGAATAAACGATGTTGTTGAATAAATAATTTATGTAATCTCGTGTACATAGCCTAAATAGCCTACACGAATGTAGCTACAATATCATTACGACGTTTGTGGATGATTCCCTACCGTTTCCATGCGCATCTCACAAGTCACCCTAGACAAGAAGTTATTTCGAAAGCAAACAGACAACAGCACAACAACAGTTTGGGAAATCAGTTCGTGTTCTTGCGAAATCACAAAGCTAAATGAAATGAAATGAATTACTGTACTTACGTGGGTACTTTCGTTTCGACTTTTTTTTCACCCGCTGACTTTCTCGCCTTGGCGATAGGCGAAGGTTTTGGCCCTTGATTACTACTTCTTTTCTTCATCGGCATACTTGCATTCCTGATCTGTCAGAGGTGACAGCGATTGTGGAAGGAGAACTAGACAGTTATTCGAGTCCTAAACAGACGTCACGATACAGATTATGGTGAAAGGTGAAACAGGCTATTGGCCAATCAAGGACCTGGTGCGTTTACTTGTTTTCTACAAAATGTGATTAAAACGGATCATTTAATATTTAATATTAATATCAACCTACCGATATTTAAAACCCATTGGTTAAACTTTAATGCAACTTTTAAAGAAGGATGGTCTCACATTTCAACGAAAGATGGAAGTGTTGCCCAGTTGTTGGTTATTGTTTGTTATACAGCAGCCTACTCTGTCCGTCAGTACCGGAGTGGGGCTTTCGGGTCTCTCTCTCTCTCTCTCTCTCTCTCTCTCTCTCTCTCTCTCTCTCTCTCTCTCTCTCTCTCTCTCTCTCTCTCTCTCTCTCTCTCTCTCTCTCTCTCTCTCTCTCTCTCTCTCTCTCTCTCTCTCTCTCTCTCTCTCTCTCTCTCTCTCTCTCTCTCTCTCTCTCTCTCTCTCTCTCTCTCTCTCTCTGTGGCGATTTCTTCATGACAACGAGGGAAGCTCATTTTTGGGGTGATGGGAAATAAACATAATAAACATTTTTACTTTTTTTTTTTTACCTTACCGAAGTAGGCTACACGACGCATCCACAGGCTCATAAGCACACCAGAGGGTGCCAAGGAAAACTGAAAGTGTAAGGGGGAAAGCACTCTCTGAAGGCCGAACACAAATTCCACCAAATTTGTCTATTTAAAAAAATACCACAGATAGAGTGGTATTTAAATTTCATGGTATATCACTTAGACTGAAATGTTTTGTTTAAACCAGCACTATCTATCTATGGATTTTATGGATTTACTGGATTTAATGGAATAACATGTGGTGGGTTTTGGGGAATTTAATTGCACAATATTGACGCGCCTGGAATCTGAGTACGTCCAATCAGATTTTGATATGTCTCCGTCAATCAGGATCTGCCTGTGGCACTGTCCAATAGCTACAATATTTGCGGCTTGGGCACAGAGGTTTTTGGAGAATGAGGTCGGCAATAGTTTGAATTATCTGGTCTTTATTACCCTATTATTGTAATTTGGTATTTTAATTGAACTTTACTATTCTAAATTGATCACTTGGAGTTTGAAAGTTAGCCACTGCTAGTTGTTAGCCAGTCTGCTAACTTGCTTGGGCTAGTTTAGCTAACGTTAGCTGGCTAGCTGTCAATTTGACCCTTCGCTAAACCACGCCCCCCTTAGTTACTGTTGCTAAGTCTGTCAAGCTTTCGGAGCCAGCATGGCGCTCCCACTGTCGCTAACTGCACTCCCTGGAGAAATATTGTCCAATTTTTGGAAAATAGAAAAGCGATTTCAGATAGAAGCAGACAGAAGGGTCTACAATATGCATTTGAAGGTTATATTCAAGATATCACACTGACTCAGCAACAAAATGACGTTAAAAAAAATTAAGATAGAAGCGAAAGCCTACAGATCACAGAATAAAAGTGAACCACCCCATCACCTGGCGATTGAGACAGAGGACAACGACATTAAGGAGCAACACTGTTCCTGTAAAGCTGGGTAGGTCTCTATTCACTATTACAATCATTAAAAAGCAAAAGCAGTAGGCCTATATAACGTTACATTCAGTAGTAAGTTAGCTAGCATTAGCTAACTAACATAACATTAGTAGCCTATAGTGTGCTGTAACGACATTACTCTGGTTAGCTCCACAGGTTTCTGCGCCCATCTCATCGGACTTATCCATACCCTGGGCCTCTGTAAAGCAAAAAATATCAGCAGTGTGTCAGCCCAGTCCTCCACAAGATTTGGGTACTCGGGACTGGGCTTCCCATTGACAAAGTGCTGAAATAGTAATGAAAAAATAGTATTACATTTTGACATCAAGGTAACGTTACCCACTTGGTTTTCTAGAGCTTGACTGTAACATCTTAACGTTAACGCAAGCTGGCTGACTGTAACATCTTAACGTTAATGGCTGGAACAACAAAGCTAACATTTAGTCTAACTTTACCAACGTTGCAACCCGGAGCTGTATATCCAGACCGTAGCCACGTTAGCTTAGCTGGCTAACACTTTTCAGGATTTGATTTTGGTTTTGGAAAGGGAAAAAAACCTATATCTCCTTCCAACCTCTCCGGGTAACGAGTGTCACTGTTACAAGTGCCCCAGGCACAACGTTTAACCATAACTAGCTAAAAGTCCACAAAACCAGCTTGAAAATGAAGAAAATCTCAAACTTTTCCGTCAGAGTCAACGGAGCGTCCCCATAAACTGTCGGACCTCTGTCGGAGCCTGTCCTATGCTGCGCTGTGATTGGCCAGTCTGCGTTTCGGGGCGTGGTTTAGCGAAGGGTCAATTCAGATCAAACATGAGATTTTAGCTAGCTAGCTAGTTAGCATGACGTTTTAGAAGAACGTCTTTGTATATTCAACATGTCAAATAATAAGCTGCGGCTTATTTGTTCTAACTATAGTTAGCTTCTAGTTAACATTATCTAGCAAATAAATTGTCTCATCTCGCATGTTTCAACTGAACTGGGCTAACGTTAGCTAGCTAGCGAAGTGCTTGACATTGAGGATTGTGAAGTCACTGGAGAAAAACCCTCACTGGTATGACCGAGTGATCGAGCACTTTGTTAGGAGAGGTAAGGGGACAGCCCATAATATTTACTGTATTTTTATATGTTGCTAAATTAATGTGTTAGCTTTTACCTTAATTAGGGAAAATATTTAGCTACCATACCCAGTATTGTTTTTCTACAAGAGTTAACATGTAAAGGTAAACAATTTAATTGTGAGGCTAGTATTAGCAAGTGTACCAAAATGTATTTACTGTTATGTTGAAGAACATTTCCATTACCTATGTTCCAAGTCTTTAATAAACTGCCAATTTATGTCTTTTATTTGTTTCTAATGCTTCATCAAACTACTAATTTGATGAAAAAAGTACACATTTGTTATTGAATGAAGATGGTAGGATTGTGGTAAATTATATGATGTCAGGCATTTAATATGAGGATAATCCCTGTATTTTGCAGTAGTGAAGCAGGCAGGTGGGCAGCATCAGGGGCAGTGAGCACATCATCATTGTCATCGTCTTCATCGTCACCATCATCATCATAACATCATCAGAGCAGCAGGGGCAGTCAGCATTATCACTGGAGAGTCAGAGAAGGGCAAGATCCCCCCCCCTTCACCTGTTGTGGACCCCACCAGTCGGATATATATTTATATATATATATATATATATATATATATATATATATGTATACAGTATATAATCATTCACTGTGCTATATGATACAGCGGGTATAAAAGGTATTCACCCCTTTTGGCATTTTTCACATTTTATTTTCTTACTTAATGGAATCAAAATTGATTCAATATTTTGATCAACACAGAATACCATACAATGTCAAATAAAAAACAGCCCTAAAGCTTTTTCTTAATTAATTACAAATCTCTCTAGAAGTCGGTGGAAATGTACTCCACTCTACATTCCAGAACTTCCCATAAAGGTTCAATTATGTTTAGGTCTAGTGATTGGAGAGGCCATGGAAAGAGTTTGACTTCATCCTGTTGTTCATGAAACCACTCTTAATTCAATTTAGCAGTGTATGGGGGCCGTTATCATCTTGGAATATGGGAACAATGTTTGCACCATAGAGTGCATCTGGTCGCCTAAAATGGCTTCGTATTCCTTGGCCATAATTCTACCATGCAGAGTAATACTCGGGCACATTGACTCCCACAAGATGACTGTCCATACAATAACAGATCCACCACCACATTTAACAGTTGGGAATAGGTAATATGGGTTGAAGGCTTCCTTTGGCTTTCTCTAAACATAAACCTGTCCAGATGTAGGAAAAAGAGTAAAAGATGACTCCTCAGACCATATTACTTTCCACCACTGCTGGGAAGTCCAGGTTGTGTGCCCATTACACCAGGTTATGCTTTGTTTGGTTTGCATTGGTGTTGAATGCAAGTGGTTTCAGAATGTCAGCCCTACCATAAATATCAGCTTTGAGACTGGGTCATGGATGTGTAGATTCAGTTCTGTGGTAAGTTTTGAGGCTGTTATTTTGTAGTTTTTAGCAAGTATCCTGTTGTGTCCATCCCTGTCAGTGAGCTTCGACTGCGGTGAGCTTACAACTTACTGCACCTCTTTCCTGATGCAGTTTTTCTTTTTTTGACGCATGCTATTATGATTTTCGACACTGTTCCCCTTGATACATGAAGTGTTTCTGTGACTGACACACCTGTAATTCAGGCACCAACTATTTTACTTCTTTCAAAGTATTATTATTGTTATTGACATTAATATGAAACACATGCGTAGACTCCTTATTGTGATTGTTACTTTAAAATGCTTTTTTTCTTTCGTTTGGTATTTCCATTATTTTGTCTACCCATGTATATAAATACACACATATGTATATATGTATGTGTGTGTGCATGTATGTATAGAAAGTGTCAATGCTTTTAAAGTTGCCTTTTTGTATGACGGATATTCTCCCAGCACTCACTTACTGATTGTTTTCCCACAAGCCCTGCAATAGCTAAGGTGTGACATTTCTCTAATCTAAATCATTTTCCGGTCTGTGTCTCCACCTACTGTGCAAGAATGCTTGTGCAGGCCACAGATTACAGGCGGAACACCAAGGGGGGGAAACCCATGTATGGCCAACTTTGGACTGGCTGACCTCCGTGTGAGATCAGTTGTGAGACTTGCTGCTACCAAAATGCCTGTCTGCCCTCTTTCATTTAATTTATTTTTTAACATTTATATTTTGCTCTGGCAAAAAGTCAAAGGTATCTCATTACATACAACAGGTAATTTTCTCTCCCAGACACTAAAAACAGGTCCCAAATGTTTACAGTGTGATCTAAAATGTAAGAGCTGCAATCAGACCAAAGCCAGAAGAAAGGCTCAACCGGGGCAAAGGTGAATACCTCAGCCATGACTCAACTCCAACCCTGATTTGTTTTTCATTAGCAGGCGTTGTTCTTTGGCACCAGGACTGAATTGTAATGCTTTGTGGGTAGTGTTCACTACCCTCTCAGTACTGGCAGATGCACAGTACAGTAGTGTTCACTACCCACTCAGTGCTGGCAGATGCACAGTACAGTTGTGTTCACTACCCGCTCTGTGGTGTGTCAAGGGTTTGGTACTACTATGTGCTGACACTCTTCCTTGTCCACGCACACACATCAGTGCACCTCAGACAATGTGAATTGGGCTACCAAAACATGCTACTGATGACGGTCACGACCGTCACTTCTCAAATTTGTAAGATGGAACCGAACCCTGACCTGACAAGTGCAGATATAGGCCCCAGTGTTAATGACCAAGACCCAGGAGGAGAAACTACCACATGTTTTGATTCAGAAGGCTCACTGAAATAAAACCAGAACCCCATCGCCCCCATCCACCAGCAGAGAACAGAGGGACATTAATGCCTTTTATTTATTCAAATCCCAGTGACGTTACACAACAGTACAACAGTGGTGCATCTGTTCTTCATAATGCTGTTAGAATGCTGTACAGCTCTGCTCTGGTTAGGCTTTATCCATGATGGGTTTAAAAAATATATTTATTAGAGGAGAGAAGAAGAAAAAAAAAGACAAGTGCTTATGTTACATACACCATGTTTTCATTTCATCCAGAACCTGACGCTGTGCATCGAGTCCTTCCCAACCCGGTGTCACTGGCGGTCGGCTCGCAAGGTTTAGATTTGGACCACGACTGGAAGTGACACCGGCTCTGGTCTGTAATCTGTGTTTAACACCGGTGCACAAACAAGGCAGCTGCATTTCAGCTTGACGAAAAGGAACACCCGACACCATCCACTGAATCAGAAACACACACATTTCCACTGCACGGAGCGCTAATTTGGCCTCGCAGTTAACAATTAAGGCAAATGTGGACAACAATGAAATAGGACCATTCCCTCGAGTGCTACTGCGCGTATGACTCGCAAATGTGTTTCAGTTATTAAAAATAAGACATTTCCAGACAAAGAACACCTACAACTATGAAGTCAACACTTCTTAATGAGTAACACACACAGTATGACAATACATAGAATGAATGAAAATGATCCTATGTTATTTATTTAGAGAAATCGGCCTCAAATGAAACGGAAGCACGATCTAGAACAAACAAAATCTGAAACAGGACGCTGGATTTCAAACTACTTCAGACCTGCAGCGTGATACAAATGCAGTTAAATATTACAAACATCGGATAACTTGAGTACGTTTATGAGGGTTATTGCATTGATTCTCACTTGTTCACTTCTAACCGCACAGGGGAAAAAACAAACCAGTGTTACAGTGGAGATGCATACACAGCATTTCTGTTTCACAAAGTGTAAATCAGGTTGATCTCATGATGACGTCATCACCTGTAACTGACGCCAGCTTGTAGTGTTTCTATTTGCCTACTTTGGCCACAAAAGATTCACAGGTAAGAGGTGTCATTATTTTACGTGAAATAACAAAATAACATGGAATGGACAATAATTAAGAGACATAAATAGTTTGATCCTGAGTGGCTGACTATGGTTCATGTGATTTTACAGTAAAAGTGGAGGAGTGTTTGGCTCTAGCTGTGGCTGAAGCTGGTGCCAGTGTAGGTTTTATATTTCCCTTATACTGTCACAGTAAGATACAGCCTGGGCAGGAGAGAGATGTTTACATGCTACCAGGGATTTATATTTAAAAAAATCAAGACAAGACAATTTGCAAATTGAAGTCAAGTGGAAGGTAATTATACAGGAGTGGAATTAGGTTAGCGTAAATCTACTCTAGCGAAGGGATTGGCCGTTTAATTCTTTCCCACACAAATGGCTCCAGACGTCTGAACATTAAACATGAAAGTGCCTGCTCAGAGGCTAGAGGAAATCCAGTGCTCCCCCTTCTTCCTGCAGGTCACAGCCCTTTTGCATTGTTCATTGTTTGAAAAAAAAAATACAAATAATAATAATTCAGATCAAAAGAGAGTAAAAACTATCCAGGACTGATCAGAGCAGTAACCTGAGACAACCGTGATGCATCATCTGCCGATGTTCTAACGCTGTACTACTACAAAAAATATCATCATAATCATCATCATCATCATCATCATCATCACTTGCATTCTCAAAAAAACCTGATTTCTCAAAACCCGAGTACCCAGTTCATATATTTATATATATGTATATATATATTTATCTTTTAAATAATTTAATTTATGCATCAACATTTCTAGAAGTAATAGATTTTTTGTCATTGTGACATCTCAGGCCGTGAATGCGTTCGTGAAGGCCCTGGGAGCGGGCTTAACAAAGTAATAGGTTTGGAACCAGCTCTCCTGAGTGAAGGCTCAACACTTCTCTGTGTGTTCTCTCTGAACTCTTTGCATTCTTAATCCATTTTGAGATCTCAAGTCCATACTTTGGCAACAGACGTTAAGTGCTATCGTTCTGAACACTAAATGTTAGCTGATTTCTTACAAGGCGGTAAAATAGAATGTTAAGATACCTAATAAAAACATAACAAAGCTCCATTTTTTTCTTGATTCTCACTGGCGCATAAAGTTACGTTCCATTTCATGTAAACAATCATAAATTTTGTATATATATACACACACATGTATGTTCTGACAACAAAAAAATTGTTTGAAACAACAGTCATTAATATAAAATTAAAACTTTGCCATTTTAACAACCAGATGTTTTTTCTGGAAGCCATTGTGGTATGACAGGAGGTACATTTAGTTAATGGCTGGCTTCACATGGTAGAGGTCCATGCAGGATTACATGGGTACAGTATAGAAAAACAACCCGTGCTGAAAAACCACCCATCAGATTCCCAATAGATAGCAGTCTTCCTGTGTTTGTGGTCCACCACACTGGAAACCAATGTAAATGTTTTATGGAATAGTTACCGGTACTGCTAGAGAAATACAGAATTAGCAGCCATGATAAACAGAGAAAAAAAACCAGGGACAAACTCAGTCACAAACTCTTTCTGCCTTCAGACAGGTATTCATGGTGACTTCTTGTGCATGTCAGGATGTGTTGGTATTAATCTATTAATTCGACGGTAAATAACGGCATTTGTGCTGAATTTTATGCACAGCCTCTGTGAAGCACTACGTTTATCACTTTCTGCCAAAAAAACATCATGCTGCTTAAGACCAGGTTTTTAAGACCAGGTCTCACTTGTTTAACACAAAGCTTGACCGCCTTAAAAAGGAAAAACAGAAAAGACTCTACCCTTTCAGTGCTGCAGAAGTTCCAGATAAAAGGGTCACTAGGTTCTATGTACAGAATCTTTCTTCGCTTAAAATATATTTCTACTTTCACCATAATGGCTTTTAATTCAATATGAATAATAAACAGGTTGTGATGTGCAAAACTTCTAACGGAATCTCTTTAAGATTAGAATTGCTTTGGCTTTTTTTTTTGGACTACATTGGATAATATAATGCTCTCTTAATTTAATCTCTTTAGCAAAAAATTTGACATGGCTTTCCTAGCAAACGTATGCAGATATGTACTAATGTGTCAAGACTGCAAGGTTGGTGGCGTACAGCAGGTGGCGCCATCTTAATCTGCCCTCAGTTTCCTGCGTGTTACGCTTTCGGCTGTTGACATCCCGTTGGAGTGCCCGTTCATGGCCGCTGCGGAGCCGTTCTGATAGTCTTTCCTTTTGGATGCCCCTTGCTTCTGATAGGTCTGAAACACAGAGACAGGTAGAAACGAGAGCCATCACGCCGTGCAACAGGATTCACAGTGACATTTCAGCAACTTAGCATTAAGGACATGGGAATTCCTGTGATGACTCTTGTAACATACGTGGGCGGAAATAAATCAGCTACCCATCAGATTTAGGGCTCTAGTTTCATAGTCACAGCGCAATGCGAAGACACTAGCGTTGGTCCAGGATGGTGGCTCATTAAGGAATGTCCAACTCCATTCCGATAGTTTCGTGAAAAGAGACGGTAGCGCACCTGCAGCAGTTGTAAAATAGGTTGGTTTAAGAAGAATAAATTACCTTTGGGTGTGGTGAGGGTTTACTTTCATTATGGCAAACAGATCAGCTTTTTTCCATAATATCTTTGATGCCATAGTGAACTGGCAACTTTGTCATGTCTGAGGAAGAGCAAATGCCATGGCTTGTAAAGAGAAAGTTATGAGACTTGCTTTCACTACAATAAAATGGAGTATGCAATCAGTTGATGTTTATCATGCGTATATACTAAAGTAAACTAACATGCATGTGTACTTTAATTGAATGCATTAAATGGAAACAAATCACAATTTCCACTCATAAAAGATTAAATGAAAAATCCAACTGAACATTATGTCTAACTCAAGATAACAAAATGAACAGTGGCTCAAATAGCATTGCTAGAATTAGTCATTTCAGTCAGCTTATTAGTAGTTTCTAGATTTGTTTTCTTTTTATTCAGGGACTTATTAAATCAAACTACAATGGGTGGAGAATTATGCATACACAGTATGCAAATATGCCTTTTCAAAACATATCACAGTGATTCAGTGTAAATCATCAACATATCACACATTGTTGTTGAGATCAACGCAGGTGATCCAATATGGCGCTGCTCTCAATGCTCTCTTTTTAATGTTTAAATTGTCAGGAATTGCAAAGTACCAGTTGACAAGTAATCTGTGAGCCGTTATGGAGTTCTTACTTTTTATCCTGGGTACTTTGTTTTATACTATGCATTGCTTTATTGATAGGATTTCTACATCCAGTTATGATGTCTCTATTTCTCGTAGTTCCTTCTCATGTTTATTGTTCTATGTATTTTTACCATTTGTTTTACTGTGTGTCGTGTTTGTATTTTTAACGTTGCTGCAAACAAATTGCCCCTAGGGGACAATAAAGATTTATTGATTTGAATTGAATTGAATTGAATTGAAGAGAAACAATAGTACACTGAGCACAATCCTTTCCAGTTTGCGCAAATTAATCTCTCTAACAGAAAAACACAAATAAGTAGGTTACTGAGCATTGAGAATCAAATTGACATGGCTAACAGTATTTCAGATATACTGCCGTTCTAAAAAACTTTCTAAAAAACTCACTAACCAAGCAGTGTTAATATTTTTAAGAACATAGCCTTTCAGAGTTCCGAAAGACCTCTATTCCCAATGTACTCAGATCTCAGAGGTTCTACTATAGTTGCCCGGGAGGAGGAAGAGGAAGCCGGTGCATGATAGTTTAGTCTGCCCTTTCTGGTCATGTGTCCATTAATAAAGTCACCAACTAGCACATAACGCCTGCTTTTTGAGTTAAGGGGTGGTGTTGGTCTAAAGCACAAAACAAATTTTCAAACACAAAACTTGCATGGGGCTGAAAGTTTTTATTGACACGCCTTGGTGAAGACGCTGAAACTGGGCAGAGGTGAGAAGTATTCAGTTTGCGACGGCCGACACAAGCAATTTCACTACCCGCTCAGGTGAGTTTTTGCTATCATTCTCACCAAATTAGAGCACATAATGTGCCTCTGTTTTTTAACCGAACCCTAACCCTAACCTTGTTTTTAGATTAAGGGCTCTAGTTTGGTGAGGATGGTAGTGAAAATGCATCTGGTCACTCTATGCTGAGCATCACAAGTGCATCAATGAAAGACCTTTTAACGTGGCTTTGATGAAAATACGCAAACTAAACTAAACTGACGTGCACCATACGTCTTCCTCTTGCTCCTCTTGGACAACTATATCAGTTTCCTACTGGGAAACACGCATGTTAGTTTAGTTTAATTTAGTTTAGTATTGCCATGAGATATGCCATCCAATTATGTACTCCATTTTATTGTAGTGAAAGAAAGTCTCATAACGTGCACTTAACAATTCATGGTGCTCGCTCTTCATCCGACATGACACAATTGGCAGTTTGCTGTGGCACTGATATTAAAGGGGAAAAAGCTGGTAATGTACTCTACTTAAACCAACCTCTTTTCCAGCTTCACGAGAGTTGGACACGCCTTAATGAGCCACCGTCCTGGATTTATGCTTAGCGTCTGTGAATTGAGTTTTTAAAAGAAAACTAGAGCCTGTGTGCTGTTAACCTAGTGGAAGGTTTTGATCATGCAACATGATAAACATAGCATAATCACACACAGAGGGTAGTTTACCTGTATGTAGAAGTTTGAGAAAAGTGCAATGAGAGTGACCATGTAGCCTATCTGGAAAAACAGCCAGCCCTTGGGGAACCCGCAGGGCCAGATCAAAGCACAGAAGGTCTGAGACATGGTCAAAACAAACTGGATCTAAACAGGAGGAGAAAGGGTCAAGTTAACATTTCATCAGTAAAAAGTAAAAACGTTTGGCTCATACTCAAGTTATTTTTTCAACGTTCAGTGTTGTAGTGATGGGAAGTTTGATTCTTTTTCCTAACTCGTTTAGCGAACAATTCGTTCAGTGAATAGAACGACTCTTTCGAATTGTTCACCCCCCCACCGGCAAACGAAGACTCAAAAATGTTGTGATTCTCGTTCAGAGCCGGGTTAACCGTTCGCGAACGATGACTCGGAAATGTTGTGATTCTCGTTCAGAGCCAGGTTAACGGTTCGCAAACAATGACTCGTAAATGTTGTGATTCTCATTGAGAGCCGGGTTAACGGTTCGTGAACGATTCATTCAGGCACGTCTCGATCGTTCAGTGGAGTGCTAAACCATTGCAATGCATTGTTCTGATAGCAAACACAACTAGATAATGTACCCAATTAGAAGAACTCAGGAGTTGTTATTCTTGAGCCCCGAAAGAAATGGCATTCATTTAGTTCAGGAGCCTAGGGTAATGCCCATTCATTCACTCATAAAACAAGAGTTTAAGCAGTCAGTAGCTAATGGGTTTACTTTTGGTTTTACAATGTTATGTCCTGCAATATTGCGTCATTTAAATACTTTTGCTTTTGCTAGCCCTCCATTTAGTTTGTGTGTAGCATGCTAGGTGGCTACATATTCGTAGGCCATGGGCTACGAGGTCATCACATGTCCCAGGGGCCCTTGCGGCCAGCTAAATATTCAAGTATGAAAACCAAGATGTTGTTTGAGTGAAAGCCCCTTTTTCCCTCATACGAATGATGTGTGTTTCAGTGTATGTGACGTTATCACCGTCACTGTGTGTATGGGTTGAGAATGAGAATGTGATTCCGATGCATATGTTGTACTTTCCCTGTAATACACGCTTTACTTTAAATAAAGAAAAGAAAAATCTCTCGACTCTTGGTTCTTAAAAACATGATGGTTGAAAGCTGAGTGCGATGTAGGCAGAGCGAACAAGTAAAATGAACGATTAAACTGAGGAAACAAATCATTACTCCCAAGTCAGTAAAAAGAGTCGTTCAATTTGAACAAATCGTTTGCGAACTGCACATCACTACAGTGTTGACCGTGTTTTTGTTACTCATGAAAGGCCCTCATGGAGTATTCTAGAAGCGTTGTTTGTGTTATATTATAGTGTAAGTGCAAGTCTTAAATATACAGGAATGCCCTACAACATGCTCTACAACAGGCTTTGAGCTGTTGTAGAGCATTCCTGTATATTTAAGACTTACACTTACACTATAAGTCTGTTCTGTGTAGGTGACAGAGATGAACACGGGACGAACTCAAGCAGCTTTGAAAAAGCATAACAGGAAATGAGACATGAGAGGTGGCATAACTGCCTTTAGTCAGACAGGATCTCATAATGAATTAGAGCAATGAATATTCAAAATGAGGGTGTGTCTCGGGTGTCATATCATCCTGGTACCACACGTCTACGAGCAGATGGCTTTGTGTTTGTGATACTGATAATACTCTACTTGCTGATACGGTAGCCTGTTTCTAGCTACTAGATAACTGTGGGTGGTAGAGAGTTGAGGTAGTTAGAAGAGAGCATTTCACTCAGTCTCAGAGGCAGAACTGTGCTCATCCTCAGGTGTTGTAGGTGGGGGCGTTACCATCCCACTCATGGGGGCAGTTACTTGGCTGAACCATCCAAGTAACAAGAACCATCACTATGCCCAACATCTCCCAATGTCCCATTTCAGTAGGGTCTTGAGAATGTCCCCAAATCCTTTCATTTTGTCCAAAATGATAATCTTTACACCTTGTGGATTTGGGGATTAGAATTGATTTGCACAACTGCTATACCTGCTGTGGCAACAGTTTTCAACTAAAAAAAGTGTTTTTATGCTAAAGTTGCTCTTTAAATCAACATCTCCCATCTCCTCTAAGAAAAAATATTTATGTGTTCTGTGTTGTGTTATGTGTTTATGAACATTTTGCTGTCATTATTCACATGTGCCCAATTAAGTGGTAATTGAACGATTAAGTGTAACGATTGCCACAATTCACTGAATGATTGTTTGACACGTGGCTTGAAATAGAGACTCTATCGCCCCCTTGGTGATGGAGGACTGAAATACATGCGACATAACAACCCAAGATTTTCTTTGGGTCCTACTTATAACATGCACTGGATAATGCTTTAATGAATGGAACTACAATAGCAACAACAATAATACAATGAATAATAAATAAAAGCACAGTTCCTAGTTCTGTGCCCACCACCCACACATGCAAAACCACAGGCAGAGGCTTGCCGAAATAAGTGCTGTTAAAATGCATATAAAAACCCTCCTGTGAGACAGAAAGATGTAACACTGTTTGTTTAGACGGAAATGAGGCAGAGCAAAAGCTCAGGACTGAAAATAAGTGACTGGAAGGGCTCCAAAAACAGCAATAAAAGCAGGGCTGCATGATGCGCAGAGCCGATAGCGGCCATGATGTATATTCCTTTGTACGTATATACAAGCACATTTCCGCCTAGAGAAAGCCAGTCCCATGTGTCAACGTGCTGGCTGTTTAAAAATTACAAAGAGGGTCTAAAATTAAAAAGAAGCTGCAGCAGGTACAGCGGTGTGACTGGGCCTGGGCTCTCTCCGTTTCAAAGGGGGGCAGATTGTTTTTAGCTGAATGTGTGTCAACTATCTGGAGCCCAAAGACAAATCGGGGCATGCGATTCACTGCTGGCGCTTTCAGCACAGCCTCACGGAGCTGGCCGTGAATCTCACCGCGAAGGACGCCCGCCTTTTTGTGCCGTTTTAATTGGCAATAATTTAAAGGTGTCTCGCTGAGTCAGCGCTCGCTGAGACAGAGCGCTGATCTTTTCAAGCTAAATCCTTCATGGCAAACCCCACCCCCCTCCTTGGTTCAGAATCCAGATTATACCTGACCTGGGACGTGGAATTAGGAGTCAACCAAAATGGAAGAGGGGTCCCTACTCTGTAAAACTATGAAGGACAAGCCTCTATTGTAGTATTTCCTATGTGTGTGTGTGTGTGTGTGTGTGAGAGAGAGAGAGAGACACTCAGTGGTGTTTCAGTCCAAGCTTTAAAAAGCTTTAAATTAACTTTTTTCAGTTGAAAACTACCGTTTAGAGATTGATTATGATGATATACCTCCATTTTGGTCCAAAAATCTATTTTTTAGTGAAAGTATGATATCTGTGAGTCCACAAATTGGCCATTTTTTTAAACTTGAAAGTGAACTGTTCAAGAGGATGGTGAGAACAGCTCCGGCATTGGAATGTTTGTCTTTTTTGGAGTGACAGTGAGAGAGGAAGAGGATGGACCCCTTACACCAAAACACACCCTCCACTTCTCCACCGCTTTGAATATTTATAATAATGGCTACATAACCACTGTACCGCCCCCATTTCAACATTTGAATCATAACAGAGTTCTGGGGGGAGGAAGAAAACAAGATAAAGCGGTAATGGAGTGAGCCTTTAAAAAATACATTCTGATTGTGACATCACAGAAGAGCAGCAGTCTGCTGAAGGTCAGGTGACCTCCACAGTTATGAGGTCATAATGGGACTCACCAGCTGACCCTGGGTAATGTATTTCTTCCACCACAGATAGGGCCGGACGGCGGGAATTGCGGACAGGCCGTAGTAGGAGTACATGAGCACGTGGATGAAGCTGTTGAGGGAGGCGCCAAAATACGCTGGAGAATGAAACACAGGAGAGTGAGATTCATAGTCACATGGAAAGAAAATTACAAAGAAGGCTTAGACTGAACAGCCCTTTCTTCATTACTCCCTCTAAGGGACAGGGGCAAGGGGCAGTAGTAGACAGGGGTATAGGGCAGTAGTAGACAGGGGCAATGGGCAGTAGGTGACAGGGTAAGGGGCAGTAGTAGCCAGGGGTAAAGGGCAGTAGGTGACAGGGGTAAGGGGCAGTAGTACACAGGGGTAAGGGGCAGTAGTAGACAGGGTAAGGGGCAGTAGGTGACAGGGGTAAGGGGCAGTAGTACACAGGGGTAAGGGGCAGTAAAAGACAGGGGTAAGGGGCAGTAGGTGACAGGGTAAGGGGCAGTAGTAGACAGGGGTATAGGGCAGTAGTAGACAGGGTAAAGGGCAGTAGGTGACAGGGTAAGGGGCAGTAGTGGACAGGGGTAAGGGGCAGTGGTACACAGGGGTAAGGGGCAGTAGTAGACAGGGGTAAGGGGCAGTAGGTGACAGGGTAAGGGGCAGTAGTACACAGGGGTAAGGGGCAGTAAAAGACAGGGGTAAGGGGCAGTAGGTGACAGGGTAAGGGGCAGTAGTAGACAGGGGTATAGGGCAGTAGTAGACAGGGGTAAAGGGCAGTAGGTGACAGGGTAAGGGGCAGTAGTGGACAGGGGTAAGGGGCAGTGGTACACAGGTGTAAGGGGCAGTAGGTGACAGGGTAAGGGGCAGTAGTACACAGGGGTATGGGGCAGTAGTGCACAGGGGTAAGGGGCATTAGGTGACAGGGATATTGTGAGGGTCCGCCACAAGATATCGTTATTTGTTACCTTTTTAGTTGCTTTGCTCTGTTTTAGTTTCGTGTATTGAGTTAATTGTTTCATTGAGTTTATTGTCCCATGTTTTGTTAATTGTTTATTGATTTATTGTTTTAGTGTTTCCATCTGTGCCTCATTGTCCCTGAATGTTTTTTGCTATTAGTTTCAGTAATGTCACCTGTGTCTGGTTAGTTCCCCCCTACTTAAGTTGTGTGTTTCCTTGTTTCAGTGCTCAGTCTTGAGATTGTTCTCACCTAGTTTTTCCTGAAATGTTATGCTCAAGTATTTCTCTAGTCTGATCGTTCCTCGTTTTGTTTGGTTTCTTTGTGCTACATTTTCTAGTTTGTTTTTGAGTTGTACATAACCACTGTACCGCCCCCATTTCAACATTTGAATCATAACAGAGTTCTGGGGGGAGGAAGAAAACAAGAAAAAGCTGTACTGGAGTGAGCCTTTAAAAAATACATTCTGATTGTGACATCACAGAAGAGCAGCAGTCTGCTCATTCCTCGTTTTGTTTGGTTTCTTTGTGCTACATTTTATAGCTTGTGTTTGAGTTGGTACTTGTGTAGTTAGTTTTATTAGTTCGTTTTTTTGGAGCCTCATCTCCCCGTTATTTTCTCTGTGTTCCATTTGTTCTTCAGTGTTTTGTTTTATTGTAAGATCTATCATTGTTACCAAACCATCTTTGCCTCCATCTCGTTCTCTGCACTTGGGTTCACTCAGTCCATCTCCTAACAGATATGGGGCAGTAGGTGACAGGGTAAGGGGCAGTAGGTGACAGGGTAAGGGGCAGTAGTGGACAGGGGTAAGGGGCAGTAGGTGACAGGGGTATAGGGCAGTAGTACACAGGGGTAAGGGGCAGTAGTACACAGGGTAAGGGGCAGTAGTACACAGGGTAAGGGGCAGTAGGTGACAGGGGTAGGGGCAGTAGTACACAGGGGTAAGGGGCAGTAGGTGACAGGGGTGAGGGGCAGTAGTAGACAGGTGTAAGGGGCAGTAGTACACAGGGGTAAGGGGCAGTAGTAGACAGGGTAAGGCAGTAGGTGACAGGGATAAGGGGCAGTAGGTGACAGGGTAAGGGGCAGTAGTAGACAGGGATATGGGGCAATAGTAGACAGGGGTAAGGGGCAGTATGTGACAGCGGTAAGAGGCAGTAGGTGACAGGGTAAGGGGCAGTAGTAGACAGGGGTAAAGGGCAGTAGTACACAGGGGTAAGGGGCAGTAGGTGACAGGGTAAGGGGCAGTAGGTGACAGAGATATGGGGCAATAGTACACAGGGGTAAGGGGCAGTAGGTGACAGGGTAAGGGGCAGTAGTACACAGGGTTATGGGGCAGTAATAGACAGGGGTAAGGGGCAGTATGTGACAGAGATATGGGGCAGTAGTACACAGGGGTAAGGGGCAGTAGGTGACAGGGTAAGGGGCAGTAGTACACAGGGTAAGGGGCAGTATGTGACAGGGTAAGGGGCAGTATGTGACAGGGTAAGGGGCAGTAGTACACAGGGGTAAGGGGCAGTAGTACACAGGGGTAAGGGACAGTAGTACACAGGGGTAAGGGGCAGTAGTACACAGGGGTAAAGGGGCAGTAGGTGACAGCGTTAAGGGGCAGTAGGTGACAGGGTAAAGGAGAGTGGGCACTCACAGTGTCCGCATGGCACCCAGTTCATTACGAACCACCAGATGTTGAGCATGCTGGCATGATGGTACACATGCAGGAAGCTGATCTGGTGGTTGTTTTTCCGCAGGATGAAAAAGAAGGTGTCCATGAACTCGATGAGCTTGGAGAAGTAGTACCACCAGAGCACGTTTACGATCTGCGCGGACACAAAGACGAAAAATTCAATCTTCACACCCCCTCCCGTACCCCCTCCAGTGCTACTCTGGGTAGCATGGCTACAGCTCCAGCTGGGCATGTCAGTCAGCCCCCTCCACACACAAAAGCACTTCATCCAGGTGTGTGGACAAAAACCTGCAGCGAAAAGTCACTTTCAGCCCACCGGCTTTTTAAAAATCTGCAGCGAACGCACGGCAGACACCTGCAGTGTTTATTCACTTGATATTAATCGCAGTGGACCTGTGATGTGCTTGCACTTTTTTTAGCAACAGTACATTATTTCTCCCTGTCCTGATGTACTGAGGCAGTTGTGCCTGATTACGCTGCACTGATAAGGCAGTGCGTGTGGCTTATCAGCCAGGGCATACACACACTTGCTCACGTTAAACCATCCCGAGGCCAGGCCAGCAAACAGCGAATGACCTTGAGGATGTATGTCGCCGTTCGGACACAGCAGGGGGGGGGGACTGGAGCTCTAACTACAAGCACAACTGTCAAGGGCTTACAATGAGCTACAGGATGTAAGTGTTTATTTGAACTGTCCAATCAAAGCCACACATAACTATAGAAGGAACTGGGCCCCAAGGAACAGTGAACATTGACTATAAAACACGTTGTACATCTGTGTATGTTACATTTAAAAAAGAGCATTGCAAATAACGCTGAGCAGAGCTCATTGTTAGACAGGAAATTAAGCTGGGACTGTGAAAAATTTCAGGAATTTCAGATTTAGTAGTACAGATTTTTGCCAACAAATGGCATAAACATGCCAAAATGATTTATTTGTTTATTTCTTAAAACATTTTTTTTTTTAATGTAATAACTTCTCATCAGAAGTTATGAATTTTTTCAAAATGTAGAATACAGCGCGTAAACAATGCAATGATTTGATCCATTTACTGTATAAGGGCTAAAACAGCCAGCAGTGGACAGAGTACAAAACTCGGAGAGAGATGTTTGCTGATTCACTGTTCTCTGTCTCACTATCAGGTCAAAATACATCTTATACCTTTCTCGGAAATCCTAGGAAAAGCACTCCCAGAGAAACCATAAACGGCTACAACTAGAAGTGCTACTAGATGGCCAATGGTGGGCAGTCCTCATTCTAAACCATAAATGAATGGAGGCCCTGATTCTGTGTGGCCATCACAAATCCTGTGGTGTTTGTAAAATGTAGGGATGGAAACCCAGTTTCCTTGCTAATTTCCAAACCCGGTTATCGAATCATACCCAATTTAATTGGCTAAATAATGAAACACTGCCTCTCTCTGGCAACTGATGGGTGAGGAGGCCATCCATGCTCAGTCTGAGGTGGATAACTTCATCGCACTCTCACTTAAGAGATCCAGGAACATCGGTTCTACAGGAGGCACAGGCATTGTAATCATACTACTTTTCTACTTACTGTAGCCCCTTATCCAAGGAAAACAAGCTGACATTTAACATGATACCTATTATAAGTAGCTTTATATAACTAGTAGAAATTTCCTAGTTCTCTCCTGCATTACACTGCAGTTCCGTCCTGCAACACAAAGTGGTCTATGGACGACTTTCTGAAGCTGCTTGTTAAGCAATCAACATATTAGATCTCAAATAATCATTCAATTACCACAAATGAGGTGCGTGATGCAGTGTAGCAGGCTAGTCTAGCTGGAGTGACACACACCCATACGTAACTTATGTAAGAATGCTGATTTGTAACCACTGCCTTCAAATGTAAAAATATGTCTGTTTACTCTCCTGTAGGATATATTAAACCTGTTCTGGAGCATTAAAGAAACTAGAATGTGGAAATGAGTGGGCTGATATTTTTTAACTGCAGTAACTTATAAAAACAATTGAAAGCAAAATTAAATAAAAATGTGTACAGCACTAAGGGCAAAATAAAATATAAAGTACAAAAGTCTTAATAGCATGTAGCATATATATATTTTTTATTTAATTTTTTATTCTGCCAAATAACTGAATCATTGGGCCTCTGATAGTGTAGCTGTCTAGCACACCCGTATTGGCTGGTCCTTTACGAGTGTGAGCTGCCTATCATGGTTGCGGTTCGAAACCCGACTGTACCAGACCAGCCCTGGTGGGAATCCCCAATCGGGGGCGAAGTTTGGCTGTCTGCCGCAGGGGGAGGGGGTGGGGGGGAGAGCTGGCACGAGCTCCCCTAGGACCGGTAGGGCGACCTTGTAAACAGGATTGGGTGACTTCCGTCTCAGAGGAGGCGAACATTGCCTCGAGGTATTAGCCCATCCCGCGGAAGCGGGCGGCGAGTTCGTGGGGGAGCGTAAAATTGAAAAGAAATAGAGGGTATAATTGGCTACCAAATGGGGAGAAAAAAGGGGGGAAAAATCTGAAACAAAAAAAAAGAATTGAATCATCGTCAGATAATTAGCTGTTTCTTCTGTCATGGACTGTCGTAGCGGTGTAAAAACTTGTCCATAGGAGGAAACACATACAGTACATAAATATTGCTCTGCCATTGTGTCAGATTGCATCTGGTCCCAAACACCATTCCTGAACAATGACACAATGCTGCCCCCACCTTTTACATCAATGGCTGAGATATTATTATTATCTTCTTAAAGAATAAGATCCACACACTTATTGAGTGCTCCAAAATAAAGTATGGTGGTTTATTGAATCATGCAGGTTAAAGTTTCGACCCTTGGGTCTTCATCAGAACAAAACCTGCACGATTCAATAAACCATCATACTTTATTTTGGAGCATTAAATAAGTGTGCAAGTCTTATTCTTTCAATTCTAATATGCCACTTTGACTCTGCACCTTATGATAATACTTTTTTGGAGTGCGTATGCTTATCGTGTTACATATTATTATTGTCTGTTATAATACATGCTTGAAAAAGTTGTATAATTAAAAGTGAAAAGGAGATCTCAAATAATCATTCAATTACCACAAATGAGGTGTGTGCTGCAGTGTAGCAAGCTAGTCTAGGTGGAGCGACACACACCCATTCGTAACTTTGTAAGAATGCTGATTTGTAACTACTGCCTTCAAATGTAAAAATATGTCTGTTGACTCTTCTGTAGGATATATTAAACCCGTTCTGGAGCCTTAAAGAAACTAGAATGTGGAAATGAGTGGGCTGATATTTTTAAACTTGGGATATTGCTGATATTTTACCAAATTGGGAGAAAAACAGGGTAAAAAACCTGAGACACAAATTAAAAAAAGGAAAAAAAGAATTGAATCATTGTCAGATAATTAGCTGTTTCTTCTGTCATGGACTGTCGTAGCGGTGTAAAAACTTGTCCATAGGAGGAAACACATACAGTACATAAATATTGCTCTGCCATTGTGTCAGATTCCATCTGGTCCCAAACACCATTCCTGAACAATGACACAATGTTGCCCCCACCTTTTACATCAATGGCTGAGATATTATTATTATCTTCTTAAAGAATAAGATTCACACACTTATTGAATGCTCCAAAATAAGGCCTCCCGGGTGGTCTAGCAGTTACAACATTCAACGCTGGCCACTGCGACCGGGGTTCGATTCCACCGGCCGTGCCAGTATCAGATCTGGCCAGGAGTGCCACTAGGGGGCGGCAATTGGCTGTCCGCCCCAGGGTGGGGGGAGGGAAGCCGATGTGAGTTCGCTGCGTATAGGAGTGGCCCTGTGTGCGCATACCGAATTCTAATATGCCACTTTGGCTCTGCACCTTATGATAAGACTTTTTTGGAGTGTGTATGCTTATCATGTTACATATTATTATTATAATTAAAAGTGAAAAAGAGGTGAAACACTCTGGTAGAAAAATGCTTTATTAAATTCAAGTTATGACATTTTCGCCTTAGCCTTTGGATGATCATTATTACAATTATAAAAGCAAAACAGGTTATAATTCAGCCACAGATTCTACAGGTTTTAATATTCAAGTTCAATATTCGAGTCAGGTTTCCAGTATCACTCTATCACAGCGTCGTGGATGAGGCTCTTATTACCCCGTTCATCCTTACCTTGGTGTCAGCCACTCCAGCGCTGTGTGTGTCTTGGCAGTAGAAGTTATAGTTCCCCTGCCACGTGCCACTCACCAGCTGCAGAGAGGAAAGGTTGTTTAGAAAAGTCTGTGCTTGTGAGCGAGTCTTTGCAAAGCCCCCTGTAGACCCCATATGGCCAGCATGTGCCTATACAACTCTGTGAGCTCCTCTTGTCAAATGGCTGCCGCTACAGTAAGCGGAGCTGGGCTTGGTTAGTCCTGAAGCTAAGCAGGGCTGGGGTTGGTTGATGCTGAAGCTAAGCAGGGCTGGGCTTGGGGCTGGACTTTGTTAGTACCAAAACTAAGCAGGGCTGGGGTTGGTTGAGCTGAAGCTAGAGCTGGGCTGGAGCTGAGCTTTCTACTGAAGCTAAGCAGAGCTTGGCTTGATTAGTACTGAAGCTAAGTGGGGCTGGACTTGGATAGTTCTGAAGCTAAGCAGGGCTGGGCTTGGTTAATGCTGAAGCTGAGAAGGGTTGTGCTTGGTTAGCGCTGAAGCTAAGCAGGGCTAGATTTCATTCAGTCACTTTGTGTGCATACAGCAGGTTATATATAACTACATTCACAAGCCTGCGCAACATTGCATCACATTGGGGCTTTCCTCTTACATTAAAAGATCTGCTTGGGTTCAGGTAACAAGACTGAACATGAACCTTGCGAAGGAAAATATCACAACTCAGCTTCAGACACTCTGTCTGATGCCTCAAACATGCACTCAAACACACACAGCACAGACAGGCTCCTTCTCTGCTCTGCTGAGCCTGCTTCAGGTCATGTCTGCTCAAGGCTCCTTTGTCCCGAACCTGCACTTTGCCCATTTTCTCAGTCTCTGAAACAGCCCTTTGTGTTTGTATCACAGTGCATAAACTCAATCAACACATCCTTTAACCACTGACATAGCAAACAAACCTGTTTAGCTAACTGGAATATTTTCATCGCCTGCATACAATGCAATGTGCCAGGGCTGGAATTACTCTCATGACCTGATGAACTGGGTCAATGAAACATATTCAGCTTACTCATCAATTCATGAAGTTTCATGAAATTCATGAAGTTCTGTACATCTAGCCAATTGTCATTGCCACTGCCTACGTGTTTATTACTGTTTTTTGTACATATATACTTGTTTAAAACTTCCTCTAAAAAAAAAAAAAAAATGTACTAACCTTTTCCTTCCCGTACGATATGTACGGTATGCAGCTGCCTACAATGATGTCTATCACTGTATCACTGCTCTGATCTCTTGCGCAAACAATGATTGTTCCTACCATGTATTAATGCACATCTTGTAAGTCGCTCTGGATAAGAGCGTTTGCTAAATGCTTAAAATGTCAAATGTAAATGTAATGAAGCACCACTACTATCCATACATAATTCCCTCTGGTTGAAAGAAGTAAGGGCGCCAGCAGATGTAAAGAAAATGACATGGCCAAATTTGTATCCCTCGCCGTATTTCTTTGTTTTTGGGTACGGTTAATGGGCAGCCCAAAGGGTGAGAACAAGGTAGCTAGTTAGCGATTTTTCGGCTCTGTAGAGAAAGCCTGCCTACCTCAGAGGTTTGGCTGAACATGAAGAAAGTTGTGTGGTAGTGGAAAACTCCCTTGCGGTTTCCTCTGCTGTATGTCACTGGATAACCCATCCACTGCAATCCTTTATTCTGCAATTCCTACAGCATGATTTTGTAATCATGTCCATAATGCCGCAATGATTAAAGGACACTCTGGTACCTTTTCACCATGTGAGGGTTTTATAGTTGTGTACAACAAACTGTGAATAATAAAATAATCACTTTTATTGAGCAGTGACTAGTGATATTCGCTAAACCCACTTTGTCCAAAGAAAAAGCCCAATCACGCACTTTGGGACACTGGATTCCGAGGTGTGGGCCAACTGACTTCTTCTGGAAAGACGTCTCAGGCTTTCTTTTCTCGAGCATCTCTCCTTCCATAGCTAGTACGCCCAGGGACTCGTTTCCAGGGAAACTGTTCATTTGCGTCCCTTTTGTCTATTGTTACGCAGCTGTGTCTTTTCACGTGTTCAATGGCTCCTCAATAAGCGCCTTGTTCAGATGCGTGTTCATGTCACGGGCAGCGAACGGCGCTGCCTTTGACCGGCTCTGCCCTCAAAAAACTAATTAGCCATGTTTTGACCAGCAAAAAAAAGGAAAAGGCTTGTATATTAGAGAAATTGTCAGAGTATTGTGACTGATGCAAGGAAGCTTTCATTGCCAATAAAGAATGTACTTGTCATCGGTTTTCTCAGCAGGCACACTTGTCCACTACTTTAGTTAATTTCATGTTTTCCATTTATGCAGCCAGACATTTATGGAAGCAGTCCAGGTTTCAGCGCCTTTCTGAAGGAAACTGGACATCCCACACCTGGACACTGAAGCTGTAACCTCTGGGCTACAAGCTCCACCCTTCAACCACTGCAGCACACAACGGCAGCTCATTTCACAGCTCTGTTAACATGATCAGCTGAGAGGCGGAATACCAGAGCTTGCAAACATACAAATGGAGCGTAGAGCCGTGGCTCATTTCTTTTCTCCACCTCTCTGCTAGTCGCTCCCCCCACCGCCATTTCAGGCTGACCTCTCACACGCACAGCAGCCAACTGCTTTCTCACTGCTGTGTTTAAGTCATCCTGATGTGGACCACTTCTGAGCCACACAGCCTGTAATGAGCCAGTGGTGCCAGTCCAGGCCCTCACTGCCAATTGCATGCTGGTAACAGCATGCCAGTGATTTGCTTCACTATAATAAACCCTGGAGATTCACAGTCACAAACCCTGGAGATTCACAGTCACAAACCCTGGAGATTCACAGTCATAAACCCTGAAGATTCAGTTATAAACCCTGGAGATTCACAGTCAAAAACCTTGGAGATTCAGTTATAAACCCTGGAGATTCACAGTCATAAACCCTGAAGATTCAGTTATAAACCCTGGAGATTCACAGTCAAAACCTTGGAGATTCACAGCTATAAACCCCGGAGATCCACAATTATAAACCCTGGAGATTCACAGTTATAAACCCTGGAGATTCACAGTCATAAACCCTGGAGATTCCATCCATCCATCCATCCATTATCTAAGCCGCTTATTCCTGGTCAGGGTCGCGGGGGGGGGCTGGAGCCTATCCCAGCATGCGTTCCGGGCGAGAGGCAGGAATACACCCTGGACAGGTCGCCAATCCATCGCAGGGCACCCTGGAGATTCACCGTTATAAACCCTGGAGATTCACTATCAAAAAGCCTGAAGATTCACTAACAACAACTCTGGAGATTCACTATAATAAACCCTGGAGATTCACAGTCATAAACCCTGGAGATTCACCATCATAAATCCTGGAGATTCACAGTCATAAACCCTGGAGATTCACAGTTATAAACCCTGGGGATTCACTATCATAAAGCCTGGAGATTCACAGTTATAACCCCTAGGGATTCAGTATCATAAAGCCTGGAGATTCACAGCTATAAACCCTGGAGATTCAGTATCATAAAGCCTGGAGATTCACAGATATAAACCCTGGAGATTCACTAACATAAACTCTGGATATTCTCTATAATCAACCCTGGAGATTCACTACAATAAACACTATAATAAACCCTGGAGATTCACAGTTATAAACCCTAGAGATTCACGCTATAAACCCTGGAGATTCACTATCATAAATCCTGGAGATTCACAGTCATAAACCCTGGAGATTCACCATTATAAACCCTGGAGATTCACAGTTATAAACCCTGGGGATTCACTATCATAAAGCCTGGAGATTCACAGTTATAACCCCTAGGGATTCAGTATCATAAAGCCTGGAGATTCACAGCTATAAACCCTGGGGATTCAGTATCATAAAGCCAGGAGATTCACAGTTATAACCCCTAGGGATTCAGTATCATAAAGCCTGGAGTTTCACAGCTATAAACCCTGGAGATTCAGTGTCATAAAGCCTGGAGATTCACAGTTATAACCCCTAGGGATTCAGTATCATAAAGCCTGGAGATTCACAGTTATAAATCCTAAAACCTGGGACTCACTCTCTCTTGACTCTGAGGTATGATGTTTTTTTAGTCTCCCTGCCTGGTAGACATCTTTAGGTCTTAACTCAACAGTACAGGTATCTCAGAAAACCAGCCGTTCTTTAGCTCTGAGTAATATAAAACCACAAAGTGTTGATGAAACCAATGCCGTCGGGGGGATTACCATTCGGCTGGGCCCAAAGACGGCAGGCTGGGCGGGAGGGGAGGAGTGAGGGCATACAGATGTGCTCTGTCGTGTTCGTTCCCCTGTGTAATCCCTCCCTATGTGCCCCAGACACACACAAAAAACTACACTCTGTCCTCCCAGGAAGTTTCTAGCACATGACACACAATACCCTTCGTATTGTGTGTCATGTGCTAGAAACTTCCTGGGAGGACAGAGTGTAGTTTTTTGTGTGTCTGGGGCACATAGGAGGGATTCTCGAGGAAACTCTACCCTGGCTTTATGCAAGATTTTTTTGCATTAGCGACCATTTCCAATGAGATGTCCCTAATCCGCAGTGAAAAGCCCCCGCCCCCCAATTCCTGCCGTCACCGGCTCCAAAATTCATACCGTAAGGCTCCGATGTCCGCCTCAGATTTATGGACCAAATGGAGTCTGTCCTATTCCAGCAGATTACTGTTTCAGATTAAGGCTGAAATATCATCAAGTCTATGACCTTCCCACTAATCACACAACAAAAGCCTGATGCCAACTGAGGCTTATTTTTGGGGGTTGGGCGCAGTTGGTTGTACCCCTAAATGTACTTGGCTTTTCCCACACTGCTCCCAATTTGAAAATTAATACAGTTCACAATTTTGGATGTTGTAATGTGGTTGTTTTAGTAGGACTTCAAATTCTGCAAGGTTTGGATAGAACATTGCTGAATCAGGAACACTGTATTCCTGAACTTTGCTATTCCTGCAAAAAAGAGCCCTGCTAATTATCTAGAAAGCCAGCTCGTTTTCCTTCATTGATAGTTTAATGCTCGCTGTGAAGATACATTTCCTGCTCACGTTCTGGCCTTTCCTTTTACCAGTCTTTTTTACCGCACCAAAATATTTTTGATATATAATAATGCCTTTAGGTCTCTAGACTACCAAGTATTATTTATCAAAATATTATAAATGATTTAAGAAATCTCATCTGATAGTGCAAGCTGTGTGATGCACGTCAGTAAGAATATAAAAAATTATATAAGATGCCAAATGCTGAAGCAGTATGCACATAAACATGAGGCTTGCCAGTCATCACAGCATAACCCAACCTGCTTTATGTGAGAGACCAGCTCATCTCAAACTGTGATACTGATTTATGTGAGACCAGCTCATCTCAAACTGTGATACTGATCTACGTGAGATCAGCACATCTTTAACTGTGACACAGCGTTATGTGAGACCAGCACATCTTTAACTGTGACACAGCATTATGTGAGAGATCAGCACATCTTTAAGTGTGCCACAGCATTATGTGAGACCAGCACATCTTTAACTGTGACACAGCATTGTGTGAGAGACCAGCACATCTTTAACTGTGCCACAGCATTATATGAGAGACCAGCACATCTTTAACTGTGACACAGCATTATGTGAGAGACCAGCACATCTTTAACTGTGCCACAGCGTTATGTGAGAGACCAGCACATCTTTAACTGTGCCACAGCACACTGTTTTGTATACAGGCTTTTCTGGCATGTCTCTCTAAATAAAACTAAAGCTTTCAGCCACTAGAAATGCCTTTCTTCTGCGCCCTGGTCGAGTTATGGCCACTTTGCACATTAATGGAAATCAGGAGACGGCAGCTGGTGCCAGGAGTCCGGCACAAGGCAAGCCGAACGGCGAGCTGTAATATGAGTTTAATGAATCGCACAGGGCTGGCACGGCCCCTCTGCCCACTCGAGTTCATGGCAGGATGGGCACCGGGAAATAAAATGCATGAAAACTTTGAACCTACAAGGGTATTTAAAAGCTACCTCTCTTGCCTGTTTTTTTCACGCTGTGAGAGCCGATGTTGCGAAACACAGAGGTGACACATTGGTGACCACTACAATGTGCAATGGGTTGACAGTCTACTCATAAACGAATCATGTGAACACTAAAAGCAGTACAAACCAGGTGACAGAGACAGAGACAATATGGAGGTTTGGTTTACACACTGAATGAGTCACACACATTAAAAGAGTGATCTGAAAAACCCTAAAGTTACAACCTCCAGGCTGGAAACAAACATAACCCACAAACAAAATCAAAATGGAACAATGTCCCAAACAGATTAAAAGTGCCAAAGGAAACACACTGACAGATTCAAGCTTCTATGTTCAAAAGTGAAGAGAACAGTGCATGAGACAAGGCACCTCGCTCCTCTTGACTTTGCCTGTAGGTTAGCAGAGTTTATCTGAAATGATGTGGAAATAGATGCACCCACACAGAAATTCCAGCCAGGCCCCAAGAAAGACAGGATTACTGAGCATGGTGAGTGCTTGATACTCTTTAAACCCCTAAATGCCATCATTGCAACATCCAAAAGTGATGGCTGGGGAACCTTCACATCCACGGCAGGAAGGTTGCACCTCTTGCCGACTGTTCTGTGGTTCATAAACACACGTTGCAACAATGCCTTTGGAGACACGGCACAGAGGCCGTCGTAAATATCTCTTTCTTTAAAGCTGGGTGCAGGATTTTCACGGCAGGGATTGAAAAGGTCCCTTGTTAATTTCCACGGTCACCAAATGAACGATTGGTAGACACGAACGGAATAACGGGGAGAAGAAATGGGCAGGTTCCCGCGTCGTGTTTGCCCGGGCCAGTGAATGATCACTGCAGGCACAAGGGAAGGAAGTTCCCTGTGGGGCCCTGTGACAGCACTCAGCCAGTGGGAGAAGGTAAACCTTCTCTCTGAACACGAGTGACTTTATTACCCCCGGTGCCACAAGGTGACCTTCTTTTACAGCTTCACAAAACCAGACGGGTGAAAAATTACCCTTTTACGACCTGCTCAATATCACAATTTGACATGTTACCTACCTAGCAGGGACACTTATCCAGGCCAGCTCACGTAGGATAGAGGACAGGGCCCCCTAGTCTGTTCTGACTGCAGAGTCACGGGAAGATAATCTGCAAAAGTTACCTCTGGAGGCCGGGTTTGACTCTCAGAACAGGCCATTCCCCACCATCTGTAACATAGTCCCGTGTCACGCGCTACGCCAGCGTCGACCCTGACTGGTGACCTTTGAGCACCGCGGTACCACACTCGCCATTTCCTCGCTCGCGTTCTTAGATTTTTAAAGTACACAACAAATATGAAAAAAATTTACATCTGCTTCTACCAGGCTGCCAAGCTATGTCATCCTACTTCCCTGTGGTTTGTCATGACTCACTAATGCCATGACTAACAGTGCAGTCTGAAAGCGTTTGTTTGTACAGTGTTGTCGGTGAAGCTTTTTAGACAGGCAGAGTGTTGAAGCTAAACAAATATCTGGCTAATGTTCACAAAATGCAATAATGAGCAAAACCCAAGCTGACAGCACGGTGATTTTTTATTGGAATTTGAGACAATGTTCAATTAAGGAATGTTATTGTGAAATGTATCCTTCTCGCAGATAGACGCACAGTACAGGGAAAGGTCTGACACAGTTCCAGAAAGAGGTGTGGGTGGAGGTATGGCGGAGGAAATGAAAGAGAGCACTGGAAACAGTGACCGCATTGGAGCACAGCTGTGCACTAACCACACGCCTCCCGCCCGAGCACTGTGCACACAAGAGAAAACTTTGTCCCTCGGTGTGCCACACAAAATAAAGATCACCATTTCCAATCTCTGCCAAATACAAACAAATACATATTCTCCTCACTTATCAGGTGCAGGAGACTTAAAAGATATGAATTGTCCCAGAAAAAAAATATTATCAGCCAATAATGATATAACAGGGGCCTCCGATACCGTAGCAGTCTAACATACCGGTACTGGCTGGTCCTTTATGAGTGTGAGCTGCCTATCACAGTCGCGGCTCAAAACTCAACTGTACCAGACCAGCCCTGGTGGGTGGCCCCGGTGGGGGCCCCGGTCGGGGGCGGCGTTTGGCTGTCCGCCCCAGGCAGAGGGTGGAGTGAGAGCTAGCATGAGCTTGCCGAGAAGCGGTAGGGCGACCTCATGAACAGGGTTGGGAGAGTTCCCTATCGGAGGAGACGAACATTGCCTCAAGGTATTAGCTTGTCCCGTGGAGGCGGGCGGTGAGTTTGTGGGGGAAGGTACATTGAAAAATAAATAGAGGGTATAATTGGCTACCAAATTGGGATAAAAACAGGGAAAAAATCTGAAACAAACCAAAAAATTATATGACAAAACATATTAGCCAATGAAAAAAATAGAATAAACCCACTGACTTTTGTAGGAGCATTTCATGTGCAACTCAAAGTTATTTTATCTCTTGTTTCAGAATGGAACATTGTGTCACGGCACCCTTGCGTCACAAACTTTATGGCCGTAGGGGGTCTGTTTGCCAGCAGTATACCCCCCCAGCCCCTAGCCCTTCACACAATAAAGATAACCGGTCTAGGGCCTACCTCACAGAACATGTACAAGGACAAGAGGGTGAGCCCGACGTTGTAGCACACCAGGAGACCTCTGCAGGAGAAGGGCTGTCTGTTTCTCATGTACTTGGGTCCCAGCCACACAATCAGCAGGTACCCCACCGTGAGAGCGAACGTTGGGGGGTAGTGGTCCAACAGGAGCCAGCCTCGGACCCTCTGATCTGAAACAGACATGGAACTTAATTGACAGCTGGCACTCCAGCGAGAATTTCATGCAAGCTGTCAATAAACCTTCTCGGAAGGAAAAGACTGTACTTGCGAGAGCAAGTATTGATGTCCCTGACCAACGTCCTACTGCCTGCCCTGACGGGCCCCACGTCACATGTAATGTCTGACCCATGTCCTACTGCCCTGCACTATTACGTAGTTACCTGTGCTATCTCTTCTTCACTGACTGCAGAAAAGAATAACCTGGTTTTAAGAGCAAAAGTGAAAAGTGAAAAGATAAGCACCACTGATTTCTTTCTAGGGGTCCCACACTTACCAGTCGCACCACTTAAAGTACTTTGATGGTCCTATCCCCCCCATTAAAACTCTACAGTAGGCTATATATTATGGGTGCTGCAGACCATCGATATCCCTGAAGATAAATGTTGTCCCTGGATCAGCCATAATTTTCAATGCAATGTGGATTCTGGATCCAGGATGCTTTTCCAAGGAACATGACATGAAGCTTTTTAAGATTATCACCAAATAAATAAAGCACTTTAAAAAATACTTTCGTCTTAGTGTTTACAACTCCGGTGAATGTTCGAGAACTTGGTTTTATTTTTTCTAGATCTGAGGACCTTCGAGGACCTTGGGAGCACTGCTTTCTGGGCACGGTGAGGATCCGTGCATTTAGTGAGCCCTGTCCCCACTTGAATGTACTTGAATGCGCCCGTGCCTACCAGCATGAGGGATACGCTGCGGGGCGGGGTGGTTTGAAGGGTGTCAGACACGTGCTGGAACGGGAAGTAATACGAGCGAGGGAGAGAGAAAGAGAGAAACAGAGAGAGAGAGAGAAAGAGAGAGAGAGAGAGAGAGAGAGAGAGAGAGAGAGAGAGAGAGAGAGAGAGAGAGAGAGAGAGAGAGATCATGCTCGTTTTCCCACCTCCAGGAGAGAAGTTGTGCTGTTTGAGGCCTAGAGCCTTCCACACCCCCTTTCGGAGGAAAACCCGTCGTGTGAAGTCCACCGTTAACACTTTCCACTTACTGACAAAATCAACAAAGTACATTGTTTGATTCTTGCATTAGTGAACATTTGAAATCATGTAACCAGGCAACAAGTCAACCAAGGGGGAAAGCAAGTGTTCCTGACAATCGTGTCTGCTCTTATGAATATAACATGTTGGAAATTAGGACATGTTCATTAAAAACTGTTTACAGCTGCAATGCTTTGATCCTCTAGATGGCGTGTGCTGTGCTACAGCTATAAAAGGATTTGTTTCCACAAATATAACACAGAACAACTTTCATGAACACCTTTTTGGATAACCAGTGTGCAAATATTTTTGGAAAATTATGATGATGATAATATTATTATCATTAATATTATTATTCTTTATTTTAAGTTTATTGTTTTTACTGAGCAGGCAGCCTTCTCCACGGGGAACATACAGTACTGAATGCAAACAGCCAATAAGCCAGTGCAACACAGAGCCCTCTCATATAAGACATAAGCAATGCATTTAAGCAGTTGATTTCAGACTGAAATCAAAGCATACAGCTGGGTATGGTGTGGCCAAAGTGTCATTTTAAGGCCTTAATTACTGGTATGTCAAGAATAGCAGGCACGGCCCTGGAAGAATTGGCACTAGCGCCAATGGTCACCCGTGTGGAAGCCATAGATTTATATTATTTATTCATTTATTTTACCAAGACATGGTCAATATTCCCCACTACTCTTACTTCTGATGGTTAATGGCAGGCGTGAAAAGATGGGATAAAGTTACTACGCGAATAGTGAGCGTCCAGTCTGAAAAGGGTAAAGTAACTGCTTTCAAAGGCATGCAGAGCTGCTCCGTGGGTTGTAATGCAGTAGGCTGATAGGACAAATTCTTACAATTGGTCATTTTACTCTGCACTTTACTCTTTCCATTTTTACTCTGTACCAGCTCTCTGCGCCAGACTCATTACCGTGCCACATTAATGCCACTGCAAACTGACAGAAAGAAATTTGCAAACTGTATGTGCTTCCTTTGTCTTTCCTTAGAAACACAAATGTCTACCATTAATAAAACCTTTTTTCCTATTACACCAGCTCACAGATTTGTAATTAGGTTGCACTGTTAGCATAAATAGAAATGGGAAATTAATAGGACAAATAGCTTACAGTACATCTAAATCATTGCACAATGTTATGTCCAGTTAGCATGACTTAAATTAAACCATACAGACGTAGTTTTGCATCTATTTTGCTTGACACTAAAAGTTACAAAGTAAGTAATTTATAATTACTTATTTATATTATTCGTTTAAATTAATTCTAAATTAAAAATGTATATTTTTTATGTATATTTTTAAATAATTTATAGTAAGAATAATTTATATGTTTTCATCCAAACTGGTAAGCTCACTCCAGTTGTCACCACTAGTTGTTTTATAGCAATGGCTGGGAAAAAAACCCATAGATAGGCATCTGATGAAATATAGCCATGACTGGTGGCAAGGCCAAATATCTGAACATTCAACAAGAAGATCCATTAGAACAATAAGGTAAGTGATTACTTGTTGAAGAAAAATTCAGTGCTATTCTTTTTTTAATCAATATTCATCAAGGACAGCATGTGGAGCCCATGACAGAATAGATAATTGATTGATATTATCGATGTTCCTGCTTGAAAGTGTGATTGAATGCAGATAGCGTTGCCATTATTATTATTATTTATCATTATTATTATTATGATTATTCACACAGAGAGTGGGGGTTGGGGGTAAGGGGCAGAATGGTATTTAATTATCCTAAATATTCAGTCTCGGGATTCAGAGAATATCTGAATATCACAATAATCAATATGCACCTCTGGCCATGACCACGGCATTCAGTATTCCACCACTTACCTCTTGGGCCCATCCATGAGTCTATATAGGTGTTCAGCCTGTGGTCAAACGTCTCCATGGCCGTCCTGAAGAGAGAGGGGAGGAGAAAAGCATCAGGCAAACCCCCACAGCAGCGGCATGTGCCATTTCAGCATATGCTCCCAGCATTGGGAGGTAACAGGTGACCTTCCTCCAGATCCACTGTACTGCAGCCCAGGAGGTGACTGTGATCTCCCGATTGGTGGAAACAGCTCACCTAAACCATCCTACAGGCTGTAACACCACCCTCCTTCTCCCCCTGCCCCACCCTGGCCCCACTGCAAAATTCTAAAAATAATCTCCAGCCTGACGCAGATCCTCAAGAAAATGAGACTACGGTAGAGCGAGTAGCGGCATGACAATTATGACGCCCCCCAAAACAATTACCGAATAAATTCAGCAGCTGGTGTCTGACTGAAACGGGCTGGCCTCTAAGCATCACACGCGAAGCCTCTGCTTTATAAGAGCTGGGTCAGCTCGATGGGTGTGGGTTTGTGCTACAGTTTGGCCCTGCCCAGCGGTGAAATGACCTTTCGTCAAGAAGAATACACGTTTTTATCTGCCTTTGGTCCGGGATGACGAACCAATTGGACGGCTTGTTACAACACGCTCCCCCGCGAGGGCAGACTCGTTGGATCACAATGCAAAGGCCGAAGTGGCTAAGTCCAAAAGGGCTGATAAAATTGTGCTGCGGAATATGTGGGGATCACAGAGGATGACAAACTGCTGAGTGATCAAGTGCATTCCACCCTGAGCTCAAAATCTTTAGACCTTGGACCCAATGCACACATTGTTCTTCCAAAAAACACTTTCATTAAAATGTTGTAATAAAATGATCTTCGGTCAGGATTGGGTTTCCACATACCCGACTCTGGCTACTGATTTACAGCAGAATTCCTGTAAGCTTTAGCCTGCACCGAGCCATTTTGATTGTGTAAAAAGAAATGGGACAATCAAGACAGCTCTTGCGGTGTTCTCGGAGTGAGAGAACTTGGGATTACTTTATCATTTGCTTCACAGACAGTCAGACGCCCACACCTAGGGCAGGTTACATACCTAGTTTTACATACTATATTATCCAGTTTCACAAGTGGGTGGAATTCAGGTTAATGACTTTGGTGTACAACAGCAGGTCACCAGTCAGGAATCAAACCTGACTTGAATTAGACCTGCACAGCTGCTGTTAAAATCATCTGTTAACGTGGGCCACTTTGTTCGCTACCCGTGATGATTGTTTTGGCAAAGCCACACCTATCAGCTTGTCTGCAGCTTGAGGGCTGCAGGGGACCCCACAAGGCGCTGCACCATAAGTGTTGTGGTCTGACAGATGGCCTTGGTCTGGCTCCCATGCCATAGTCCATAGACTGCCGCGAAGCTGTCTGCTTCCTCTCTTATATTCCCAGCATGCGGTATCATAGCGGGACAAATCATTTGATGTAACACAGGAACAGCGACTGGTACAAAGTACTACTGTAGCACGTACTAATACTCGCCTGCAGTGGAATTACCTTTGCTGTGGTACATTTTTCAACTGCGCAGGTGAGTTGTCTTGGCCCATAAACCTGCACACACATCGTAAAGCTTTGTATCGGCAGAACAGGGAAGTGCCACTGACAAACCTATCAACGTGAGGTTTGTCTGCTGACAGACAAGCAAGGAGCCATAAACCTTTATTTTGCTGTAGATGTAGATGGGACTTCAAACTGCAATTGTACATTAGATCAAGCTACTACTTAAATAATTGTTTGTACTTAAACAAATGAAATGATTGTCTAAATACTCTCTATATCTTCTGGAGACGGTCAAATCCTTCCAGTCAAACCTAATTTTTTCAAAAACTTTTAAACCACGTTCAATCAATGTAGAGACGTCTGAAAGGACTGGTTACAGAATAGCAGTCGACGGTCTTTGAACGCAACTTACTTATCTGTTGTTCCAAAGCATTTTGTCGGGTATCGTCTAAAAGGTATTAAATTACAGTGGCTAAAGACCAGTAATAAACCAAATGAAAAGTAAGGATATCATTCGGATAATGGGTGAAGGTATAAAGATTTTTGCGACATAAATATTAGTTTTCATCTCACCACTTTGGATAACAGCCCCTCTAATTAATTCGCTAATTGATGTACCTAAAGCTTCAAGCATTGCTGGCTAGTTGGCCAGCAAGATCAAACAGAGCTATATAACATTACATGTATCGAATTGTCGTCTGTCGAACTTGTCTACTCGTGTTGGCTAACGTTACCTAAGTAATATTACCAGACGAGTTAGCAGCAACATAGTCATGGAATGTGTGGGGCCACCGCAGTGAGGGGCTGGTCAAAATAACTTCAACGTCTGAGTGGGAGTGGGAGAATTCGAGGAAATTATCATTCGACCGTTGGTCCGTTTACTCAACTCTCCGGTTTCAAAGAACTAAACCTAAGCTACGAGTTGAATTTTTGTGAATAATTGAAGAACAAAAATAACCTTGCGTTGGAGGTCGAGACGTTTAAAGCCACTCTCTAAGACAATTATCATATGGTTATGCACAACTGCAGCTGCAAAACACTTAATTTGTTCGCAAGGAAACGCGTTAGCTAAAGCTTGCTTGCAATTCTGGATAGGTTGTACTGTTCGACATTTACGTGTGCTATCTACAACGATATTTACAATAATCAAAGTAAGGTGCACTTCCATATCACCATCGCATCTCTCGGTTTTCCAAAACGTCATGATCACCCAACATAACTTGTGAGGTGAGGCTGTTACTGATTAGTAACGTTACTTGCTTGGTTTGGCTCTTTGCCGTGATGTTACGTTAACCAGACATTCCGCTTGTTAACATTACTTTCGGTTGCAAGCTAATGCTTCTGTTTCTTCAGCATCCAATGAAAGTAGCTAACGTTATTGTTAACGTTATAGTAACATATAGCCTAGCTAAGAGAAAGACACTGTAAAAGTAGACACAGCAGCAAGAGTTAGGGAATGAATACCAGTATCTACCAAGCCAATCTAGAACAGCTTGCTATCGAGTTGTTAAAAGGCAGCAATTACCCAACGTCTGCTAAATTCATAAATAACGGTACATCGGGTTATAAAAGAGTGTGCTCGCTCGATTGCTAGCTTGAGTAGATAATGTAATGCGCTGATGCCCAGTCCAAGCGCCCAAATGAGACATGATAACTTTGTAACCACTGCATAAATAGCTATTCAAGTTGGATACTGGATGTCCTTACACTGGCTACCGTGCAAGTCAAAAGCATGCCCATTCGCGCAACGTTACAGGAGTAGATGGCCCTACAGATAACAAAATAAATCTCAATTCGCATTCTACACCGAAGGTAAAGGTGACGTTATCTTGCAAAGCTGACTACACGAACGTTGAAATGTGTTAAATTGTCTTAAAATGGGCCAATGAATTTTTATATTTTGCCGGCTATCAATTCGATGTCTGACATGTTGTCCCATATATAATAAAATCGCGTACCTTTTCAATTTGAGGCTGTGTAACCTTGGGTGGCCACCGCCAGAGGAGGAACGACCTGCTCGACTTTTCGGAATGAAGTGGAGTGGAAAGAAGGAAGAAACACATGAACTCTCTCTGGCTCAGCGCCCTGAGCGTCACTGCGAGTGACGATACCTTGAACTTCATTCATTGCAGCATTAAATTGACTAGCTACGATCGTGCTCTGACATATGCACTAGCTACCGTTACACACAAATTCTGTAGGCTTTCATTTGCTGCTATTATTATCATTATTATAGACAGCACATATATCGTCCATCGCAATGACCTTATAACGTTAACGTTAGAACATGTACATTCTGATATCGGTGAGTTCTGTGCATTGGATATCGCGATACACCTGTCAGTTGCAAATTGCACAACTTAATATAATTCTGTCCGATTCATTGAAACGGTGTCTTTTTGGTGCCATGTGATATGAGCTTTGCCTACCCAGTTTATGTCATCAGGATTAGCTGCACTACAGACTGTCCTTGTGTTTTAGCAAGTGCTCTCTTGTCACCTACATTAGCAATTGTGTACAATTATGTATTCATAGAAAGGGTGAAGAATCGCCTAAACTGCGCGCATGTGCCAATGTGGGCCACGAAACAATTTACCTTTATTTTGTGTTTTGTGCTCACAGCTGCAAGAATATTTTTATCATGCATGTGATACCCATAGTTGTTGTGTAACCTACTACTACATACAGCAAAATTGCAACGAGAGTTAGCTAGCTAGGGCTTTCGACTTATTATATTTTGACCATTTTATCATTCTCATGCCATTTTTAGGGATCTCTGCCCTGAAAATGACGTTCGCTTCTTACCTGCTCTACAAGCAAAATAGGGCGAATTGGATTTTTAAACGAAATAGGATGAAACGTAAACTATTGTCGAGCTCACCACCACAGGATGCAGAAGTGGAAAAGGCTAGTGGCTGTTCTCAGACTCGAGGTCGAACGGTTCCGCTATGTCACCCCATTCATCTGGCGTCATTGGAGACCAATCACAGCGTCGCAGTCATCTGACAGTACGGAGGATGGGGTGAGCGCCGGGTGAGACGCAGCGCAGGCAGCCGAATAATCTACACACCCTTGTAGGGTGACTTGCGGGCGACAAGAAACGCTGCCGACCCTTCTGGGGCACCTCCACCTAACGTCACGCACATGTCTGTTGGCGAGAACAGAGCATTATTAATTATGATAATGTCTTCGACAGTATCTTCGTGCAAAAGCAGCTGCATCCAAACCTTTATAATTAATTTACAGTCAATTGCATGTTGTAGTGCATGAAATGCAGCTGGTTTCATTGTTTTTATTATTTTTTTATTTTATATTTGGACGGCGTTGATTACGTATAGCCTACACACGCTTAAGCTTTTTACTGCGAGCTGTTTACAGTGCATTTCACTTCGAATAATTTCAGAATTCTGCCAACTATTTTGCGCGCATTGGTACTTATCGGCATTAGCCTATCTCTGTTATGCGCATGCATACAAATGATTATTTATTAAATACATGAATACAAGACTACATTTTGTGTATATAATATTTTTGTAATTATTTAGATTTTTAAAATTAAATTCATTGCAATTTAGGGAAATCCAGTGCACCATAGTCTAAATTGTCTATATTAGCCTACTTATATTCTAAAACTGACACAGTGCAGTGTACATGTAGGCTACAGTGTTTCTTTAATCATGTTATTCCACCGAATTTGCTTACTTCTGCAGTGTATAATATCACACTGTATCTCAAGTTTAAAAGTCAAATGTTTAAGCAGTATTCACTGCAATAGCAATTTCCAGAACAGTGCCCCAACAAGCTGCCAAGCTTCCCGTCTACATGACCTGGTTTTCGGGAACTTCTCGGCCCTCTACGATAGTTATTTTCATCCACGCTGTTATCCCTTGTTTCCTTCCATTAACTGCCTTGTCTCTTTTCATAAATAATGCAGAGCTATATGGACCAGGGCCATCAATTCATTACCACCACCGTTACAGTGGAACACTTCGTAGTTTACTTCCTGTAAGTGAATGTTTTAGGAGATTATGGTCCTTCTTGGTATTCATTAGAGTGAAACACAGCAGTTCTGTTATATTCATTTACATGGCACATGCAATGCCTTGCAGGGGTTCACTGCAATTACTGTGTCTAACTTTGTGTGTGTGTATGAGTGCAAGAGTATATGTGTGCTCATATAGCCTACACGTTTCTATTGCAGGTTAAAAAATCTCTTAAGAATTCTCAGGAGCAAAAACATTTGTTGTAAGATTATTAGTAGGGCAACACATTTTTTGTGACGTTTTTAATCTTGTCTTTTCATCCTCCACACGCACACTATGCTGATTAATATAATTTTAATTAATGATTTTAATGAAAGTTTATCTTTTCGATTTACTTTTGAAAAATGTTGTTATGGTTTGAGACGTTTGCTCTGTTTGTTTTTGTATTTTGTTAATTTTCTCATCACTTATCATTCACGTCAGTTCCCCGTCTGTCTGTGTTCCTTGTTGTTCGAGATCCACTCCTTGTCTTTGTTATTGCACTATTCGGGTGATTTCGACTTTACGGGTTTTCTGTCTTATTTTCTTATCTCATTTACTTCCTTCTTTCTTTCTAACACTCTTCTCACGTTTCTATCTACTGCTATCATTCTCTCTCTCGTTGTCCTATCCCTGTACGTTTCTCTCTTAATCGTTTTATCTGCACGCTTTTTCTTTCTATGCGTTCCTCCCCTTCGAACTGTGCACGTGTCTGCCTGCTCTTCCAGGTCGTGTATTTTTAGTGTGTCTATGTGCTTCCCAGTCCGTGTCTTTAGTTTACCCTCGTTATTGTATTAGTTATCCTTAATCGTTCTAACCTGTGTTCTTGCCCGCCCCCCCCAGTCTCACCTGATTCCTATTGTGTCACTTTCCCCGTTTGTATTTTAAGTTCCTTGTTTGCTTTCAGTTTTTGTCAGAACGTTGATCCTCATTCACTGTGCCGATTATTTGTAAGCCAGAGTTTGTTGCATTCTTCTGAGACACCCCTTCTGTTTAGCTTTGAGTTTGCCTTCCGATTTTGTTTGTTTCCCTTTCTGATTATTTGGTTTTTGATTTTTTTGACTGCTTATTTGATTACTCTTTTGGATTTGGATTTTGTTTGACTATCGGCTTTTGAATCTTGCTTGGATTAAACGTTCCTCACTAACTGATCCTGGTCTGCGTCTTTGTCTCTTTCTCCCCCCCAATGGTGTACATGTCACATTTTCTTTGGTCAGCTAAATACATAAAGCTATGTAGAATGAAAACATAGAAAATCATGGCATCAGATTATTTTACTCAGAACAATTCCAGATAATAAAAATCACGACAATGACTACACCAGGACATAATAAAAAAGAAGCAGGCTTTCAGGAGTGCATGCAATACTTAACAGCTGAAATGTAGCAGCCGCAAAAATCATTTGCATGTAGCGCCCCCTGGCGTTACAAAATCTCATGGCATATCTATCATTTTCAGTTTGGCTGTTTGTTATGGAAGCAAATCCATGTCAAAAAGATCTGAAATTGAATTGCTTTCATTTGAATTTGTTGAGTGTGCATTCAATAGATCTGAATTAGTCAAAGGTGAATTCAGTAGTTTTGAAGTTTTGGCTGTGAAATTAATTCATTTTGATTGTGAATTTCATAGTATTGAGTGCAAATTTTATAGTTTTGAATATGTTGACGTGAATTCAATCGTTTTTAAATTGTATATCTACCTGTTGAAGCTGAATTATAACATAACGGATATATTTTGTTATGCAGGACAACATCCGTCATTGCACGACTGGGGTCACCCTATGCAGAGCATCACAAGTGCATCAATAAAACATAGTTAATATTGTTCATAAATGTTTTAATATACAGTATGTGTCTTTGATTAAACAAACTAAACTAACATTTTATTTTTCTCTTCGTCGGACAACTATCAGTTTCCTATTGAGAAAAGTGTTTTTCTCAGGAAGAAACAAATACACGTGCACGTTAGTTTAGTCTAGTATTGCTGCATGTTACGCTGTCCAATTATGCACTCCATTTTATTGTAGTGGAAGAAAGTCTCATAACTTGCTCTTCGCAAGCCATGGTGCTTCCTCTTTATTAGATATGAAAATGTAATCATACAAGAGATAAGATAAGGTGAGATATACTTTTATTGTCCCCGTAGAGAAATTATAACAAGTTTCCCTACGGGGACAATAAAAGTATATTACATTATAGGCATTTGGCAGACGCTCTTATCCAGAGCGACGTACAACAAAGTGTTAACCGTAGTCAAGAACAGTTTAGCTGAAAGCCACCCTAGTGGGAAGTACAATTCCTGGGTGCTAGGAGCAACCACATAGTTAAACTAGGACCCTGTAGGTAAATCTGTAGCCACAATTCAGAGGTAAGATATATCTTATCTTATCTTATCTTATCTTATCTCTTGTATGATTACATTTTCAGATCGCTGTGGCAAAGGTATTAAAGGGGAAAGAGCTGATGATCTGATTGGCCATAATGAACCAAACGCTTTAAAACTGTGCCTCAGGTATGCTACTGCTTCTTGTCACAAAACTACGGAATGGACAAGGACACACCTTAATAGGACTCAGTCCTGGATTAGTGCTACTGTCTACGCATTGCACTTTGACAAGGAAAACTAGAGCCCCATAATTTATTTGGTTATTCAGCTGTTATTCAGTTATTCACAAATTACATCAAAACCGCTGTTGACAAACCCAATTGTTGCAGACGGATTGCTTTGAAATAACCAAGTCAAATCATGACTTTAGTTCCCAAAGTCTTTAGGAAACACAATACTGCTGAACTCTGGAATGTATTCAGCAATGATGTTATTCATTCGGTGAAAGCTATGGCTGTGTTGTTTACAGTGTTGGGGAGTAATGGAATTACAAGTAGCGGAACTACTAATTCAGCTACATTTCCAGTAACATGTGGTAGTTTAATTACCAAAATCGAGTAGCTTTCAAGTAGTTAAATAATTTTTTTGTAAAGTAGCAGGGTAGCGTGGACAAAAGTTACAAGTTACATCTCCCCAGCAGCAGTATTATTATTATATTTATTCTTTCTTTTTTTTAAACAAAAAATATAAAATGTCATGTGATGATTTCTGCTTCTAATCCTCTAAAACTTTACTCTACGTTCTCCTCTCTCCTCCGTCCTCCTCCTCCCCCACCCCCCTCTCTAACCACGGATGACTTTGCATCCTTCTTTCGCGAGAAGGTCAATGACATTCGTAACTCCTTCCCCCCATCCTCTTCCTCACCTAACCCTCCTTCACCCATCTTGCTATCTAAACCTTTCAACCCTCTGTCCTCCTTCTCGCCCCTCCCTGAATCGGACATCCTTCAACTTGTTCACTCCCACCGTCCCACCACCTGCCCTCTCAATCCCATTCCTTCCCCCCTCTTCCAGTTAATTGCTATGGACATCCTCCCCTTTGTCTCCAATGTTATCAACTCCTCCCTTTCCTCTGGCTCTGTCCCCTCTGCCCTCAAAAGCGCCCCTTGTCGTCCCCCTCCTCAAAAAACCCTCTCTGAATCCTGCTGTCATTTCCAACTACCAACTGTCTGCTCATCTCATACAGAATGACCTGCTTGATCCTAACCAATCAGGGTTCAAGGCAGGCCACTCCACAGAGATTGCTCTCCTTGTGGTCACTGAAGCTCTTCAAATGGCCAATTCCCAGTCTGCCAGGAGTCTTGGAGTGACCCTGGACGACCAGCTGTGCTTCTCGGGCCACATTGCAGCGTTCACCCAGACCTGCCGATTCTCCCTCCACAACATCCGGAGGATCCGACTGTTCCTCACCCAAGAGGCCACACAACTCCTGGTCCAGGCTCTGGTGATCTCACGTCTGGACTACTGCAATTCCTTGCTGGCAGGCCTACTGGCCTGTGCCATCAAGCCACTGCAACTAGTCCAGAATGCTGCCGCACGCCTGGTGTTCAATCAACCGAAGTTCACCCACGTCATCCCTCTACTCTCCTCTCTGCACTGGCTCCCCATCGCAGCACACATCAGATTCAAATCACTGGTGCTTGCTTTTCAAGCGGCTAGAGGAACTGTTCCCCCTTACCTCCAGTCACTCATCACACCTTACACCCCAGCCATACCCCTCTGCTCCGCCTCCTCTGGCAAACTGACTGTCCCATGCCTCCGGGCGCCCGGGAGCTGCTCCTTGTGGTCTCACCTCTTCTATGTGGTGGAACAACCTTCCGCAATCGGTCAGGACCACAGAGAGGACCACAAGAGACTCAAAACCCACCTTTTCAGACTCCACTACTACTGAATTCTGTACATCTACCCAAATGTCATCACCACTGCCTACTTGCTTAACACTTCTTGTATATGTATCCCTGCCTACTCCTCATTAAAAAAAAATAAAAATAAATTACTAACATTTTCCTTCCCAGTGTTACAGGTATGCTATGCAGCTGCCTACAACAATGTCTATTGCTGTATTACTGCACTGATCTCTTGCGCTAACTATGATTGTTCCTACCATGTATTAATGCACACGCTCTTATCGCTCTGGATAAGAGCGTCTGCTAATTGCTTAAAATGTAAATGTAAATGTAATGTCAATGCAGCTGTTTCATTTTGTTTGATGAGAACATGCAACGGTACTCTTGGCTAATCATCGATGAAGAGGTGGAACCACCATGGCCATACCTATCACCATACATGAAACTAATAAAAGAAAATGATAAAGTATACATTTTTCAGTGTATTCTGTGCCAACCAAAGCAGAAGTTGCTCAACACATTGCATTTCAAGTTTTAATGTGTACAACATTATAAAAACATACTTATCCTTAATTTGCATTGACAGATCAGATTTTCATTATAATGAAGGCAGGAAGTTGTATATTTGTGGGACCATGAACACACTAAGCATGTACTTTTCATTCATATAATTCACACAATGTACATTGATGAGGCAAAAACATATAAAGCACATACAAATATTGTGCACTGAACTGGGTGTACGCAGAGTGGTTGAGTCCAAAAGGGTCAGTATGCGAGTGTTCACAGGCACACACCTAGTCACCTACATATCCCTGCTTTAATAGTTAACTTTTTGTAAACTACACTATGAGCTAAGGACCAACCATCCAGAACAACACATAATTATGAACACAGACCACAGGCTTTGACTAACAACATTTTCATATCAGTAATTCTGTGCACAGACCATTTTTAGGAACTGCTTTACAGATGTACAGCATATGCTTTATGTGAATCTCAACAAAAACATTTTCAACATAAAGTTGCATAATTGCAGATACACTATACATCTGTAAAACACAATCCCTAAAATGTGTCTGTGAAGCAGCAAAAGAAGATGTTCCTGTTTGTAAGGACTGAGTCTGGGTATTGTAGTTATTTCTGTGGGAGACCCTGAATAGTGCCAAACTTTCGGTGCTGTATGGCCCATGGGGTATGCCCCACTAACCTGTAATTTAACGGATGGCATACCTTCCATCCCAATAACACGACTTTTTTATGTTAAACGTTTTTTGAGAATACAAAATACACCGTTTGCATAGCTTCCCTGGGGCGAGGGTTCCATCTAGTGGTTAAAGTGTATAAAACAGTCAATTGAACCATGGATCAGTAAACGCGGGCAATTTATATCTCATAACGTAATAAATCAACTATGTTATGCTTGGAGGACAGTTTGCTTTTTACGTGTTTCTGCCACGTGAATGCCAGACAAAGTAAACAGTATGCTTCGACTGGACTGTAACTTCAAATATGGCACCTAGGCACTAATTTTATTGCCACTCATTTCAGCATAAAGTATATGGAACTTGCTAATTGCAGTAGAAACACTGTCCAAAACCACTGCTCTATTGAGTTCTATGGAATTCCATATCACAAGAGCGCGGTCAGCTGCAGATTTACCAGATCCCTGAAATTCTTCCTAAAAATCTCCCATTATCTGACTCCTATATAAATGGTCAAGAAACCAATGTGACATATACTACCGGTCAAAAGTTTTAGAACACCCCCATTTTCCATTTTTACGTTTAAGTTTAAAGGTTTAATAACCTGAAATGGTACAAAAACTGAAAAAGAATGTACATTTCAGAGTTATAAAAAGGCCCTTTTCAGGGAACAAGTAATGGGTTAATATGGGTTAACAGCCACTCTGTGCAAGTCGCTGACTCTGGATCCAGCAAAAGAGCCCCAGACCATCACGCTTCCTCCTCCATGTTTGACAGTTGGTGTCACACACTGAGGAACTATCTTTTGCAATTTACATTATTTTTCAGTTTTTGGTAACCTAAACTTTTTTTCAAACCTCTGGCAGTTTACTGCTTACCTTTGTACCATTTCAGGTTATTCACTGGACTTGAACTGCTTAAATTTCAGTAAAAAATGGAAAATTGGGGTTTTCTAAAACTTTTGACCGGTAGTGTATCTCATTTTAAACCACCCCCATCTACCACTGATTCCGGTACATTTTCCCTCTGAGACTTCTCAAATTCACTTTTAAAACACCCTATGTTTGGGGTGGGATGACCCTTGTCAGCTGGTTCTGCTGAGAATTTAGCAGCTGCTCGTGTTATTTTGGGAGCAAAGTATGTCCACGACGTCTAAATATCGATAGAGCTGTCTCCATGTTACGAAAGAAGGAATGACGAGTTGAATGTTTATATTTATTTTAACATTCTGAGACAAAGTCCAAAGCATGGTATTTTTTAATAAGCACGACCAGTTGATCTCGTGCGATAGCCCCCCTTTTTTTACGTTTGCTGCAAATTTTGATTAATTGCACAGTGCCAAAAGGAAAACGAATTAAGTCAAAAGCGAGGACTACTTTAGGTTGTGTGTATTAGGTTTGCATGAGTGCAACATTTGAACATACGTTTCAAACAATGGCACCGGTGCAGTCATTGTTATCTGGACTATAGATATAGGCTACGTGCATAGACTATAGGCTACTATTTATTTCTGCACATAGGCCCGTATTACAGCTGTATAGAAACTCAACGGAACAGGAGAGCGCTTTTCCTCTTTCACATTTCCATGTCTCTTAATTGTTTCTCAGAGTTCGGCTACGACTCCAAGAAGCAATTCCTGGCCCTGTTGCATCATTTTTGTACTAGTAATAAGCTTTACAGGGAAAAGTGCGCATGCTCTGTTCACTCTGCCCAGACACTGACACGCCATTGGTAGAGAAGCACGTTGCGCTTGACAGAATTCCATAATCTAGCAATACCCTCTCGCTCAAACCGATAAGTGTGCTCATCTTCCGTCTAGCCTGCGGCGTGCACTTAATTTCCCCATTATTCGTTGCTAATCCTAGTGCTTATTTGCAACAGAAATGGAGAAGGCTAACGAAATTAACGGGCATGCTTTGTCCGAATGCTCTGTGCCCACGAGCAAAGTTCCAGCCAAGGATGATCCGAAAACCTGCAATGCCAAGTGCTCTTTGTTTTTCAAAAGGAATCTGTTGGTGATACTGACAGTGTCCGGGGTCCTGGTGGGCGTCGGTCTCGGCATGATGGTCCGGAACATGAATCTCACCAGGGCGCAAATGACATATTTCGCCTTCCCCGGAGAAATGCTACTGAGGATGCTGAAGATGATAATCCTGCCCCTGGTTGTGTGCAGTCTGATCTCGGGGGCCGCCAGTCTTGATACCCGGTCTCTGGGGAAATTGGGTGGAATCGCGGTGTCATACTTTTTGGTGACCACCCTCATTGCCTCAGCCATCGGCGTGGCGCTTGCATTTATTATCAAACCTGGGGTCGGTGCTGGGGCTCTGAACACCAATAACCTGGGGCTGGAGATCGTCTCTGCTAACAAAGAAACCACGGACTCCTTTTTAGACCTCGCCAGGTAACGCTATCACAAGTTTGCTCTCAACCTCATGACATACAAAGTAAAATATTATATAAATGAAAGAGATGGCTTTAGTCGCTGCATGTCCTGTCCCCCACAGTGAAGCGTGCTGACTGTGAGAACCCACTGAGATTGTAGTGAGTATTCTGCCTGTTCCCTCCAGTGCGAGATATAGGCTATAGGTTACACACATCGATGCACCAGCTCTTGGTCCTCCCCAGAGCTGAAGCGGCAGTTCTGTGGCTGTCTGGGCGGTGTAATGTTAATATGACCCATATCCAGAAATCCTTATCGTAGACTTCGTTGTGGCTTTCTATTTCAGCGATGACGAAACGACAGGAAGACAACAAAAGACCTGAACAATACAACGCTGTCAATACCTAGCTACCTTTAAATCTTAATATTTTTATGGTGGATTTAAATTGCGCTGTTCGGTAAACTACGCTTTCATAATGAATTGATATTGTAATCATCTTTTGAATATTCTTCTTGACGCGTATGTAGTTGAAAGAAGTTGATTTAGTTTCCGTTAAAAACAAGTTCATAAATCAAATTGATCAAATTTAAAAAAAGTTTGTATTACTTTGGCATTTCATATATTAAAATGTTTCACCTAAATGCATATCTCTACGGATTTCTGGTGGTATACTTAGGTATTATATATATATATATATTAAATATATATAAATATATACGCAACAATTTAAATCTAATATACCAGTCAAGGGAACGACTGCAATAACACGTGTACTTTCGGATGGGTGGGCTCCCATGGGCGGAAGGAAACAGCAGATGCCAAATAATTGCGTGTGCTCTCCCTGCCATTAACACTGAACACGTCGGCTACTGTTTTGTGCGAGTTAAAATACACAGCAGCTCAGTTCAATCGTGTATATTCAGCTCTAACACGGTTAATATGAGTCCATCCGGTATAAAAGCACCATATCAGCGTCCACATTACACCAAGTTAACAATGATACATCTAGTACTCCAGTAACATAAAAGAGGCATAAGAAACAGTTTATTGTGGACCCTGTATATGGGCCATTCTACCGAATGGTTCAAAGTCAGGTTGGAAATATTTTGAAATTTTGTATGTTTTATTCCCAAAACTTTGTCCGTATATATATTGTACCATATCTAAAGTACATATATCTAGTAAAAGTACCGTCAATTTTTATATTGTATTTTCAGACTCTTTTGGAATGTTTTTCCTCTCCCAAAAATTGTCACTACCGAAACATAGTAATACACTATAGTAAAAAAGTATTATATGAATCTGTTAAGATTGTGTTTCCTTCCCTTCTCTAAAGTGTACTTTTATAAATTTGTCTTGAAGGTTTTCACAATTAAATCAATAAAAATGACATTTTTACCAAATTTCTACGTTCAATTTGTACAATTCATCAAAATCTAAATGCAATCTTTCTCTGTAAAATGCATAACACTGATCATATTGATTTCAGAGTTAATGAAATTGAACATACATTTAACCAATCAGTATCATAACATTTTAGTTTATAACTCTATACTTTATTTTTTACAAAAAACCCAGTGTTTCGGTAGTGACTGCACTGTTTCGGTAGTGGCCACAGTATTTTGTTTGCAAGATTGTATCATATTCCCTCAACCTTATTGCTTAATCTTAACTCATAACATGCCTTATGTTGGGAATATTACAAACACACATGTTTTGTGGTCAATAAAATAATTTTATTTTTGAAGACATAACAATTGTTCATCCATAACCATTTAAAGTACAAACATGACTTATCAATGGAAAATAATTACCCAAGTGGGTTCAGTAAAAGAGAAGAAGAAGAAAACATTGACAAATAACATTGATATTATGCTGTTGCTGTCAGGTTTCTGAACGCTAACTAATGTATCCTCGAAAGGTCTGTAACAAATAGATTCCGCTAGCCGCGATGCTAATTTGTTAATTTGTTAAACTCAATTGACTTATGCTAAAAATGTTAGCGATCTAAAAGTCCGCTATTTTTTGCTTTTGGGGTCTTTCAGGCTGGACGGGAGGTCCCTCCAAGGCAATGGTGAGGGAAATACTGAAAATAGATGATTGAACATTCCATTTTGCTAGCATAACTAAAGAATGCTAGCAAGCACATGGCTAGCAAACAGCTTTGAAAACATCATATTTTGCATAAAACCCCCAAAAGTTTACTTCATTGAAGAGAATGTGTTCCATTCTTAAAGTTACACACTGATTTTCAGACTTTGGAACACATCTATTTCAAAATGACTACTTACCATTACATTTTGTCACTACCGAAACTCTACCATAGGTTTCGGTAGTGACGGCTTCGGTAGTGACAATTCTAGCTAACTTTGAGCATAACTAAAGAATGCTAGCAAGCACATGGCTAGCATACACGTCTTTGAAGAGGTGTACACACATAAAAACATAATATTTTGCATAAAACCCCCAAAAGTTTACTTAATTGAAGAGAATATGTGTTCAGTGGTGACGATTCTTAAAGTTACACACAGATTTTCAGACTTTGGAACACATTTATTTCAAAAGTATGGGATTTAGCTACTTACCATGCAGCCATGAGGGACAGGGAGGCAGTGTCACTGCCTGGTCAAAAATGCAGGGGTGTGGCTAAAAACCAGGCTCAGCCAATGGACTAAAACTATGGGGTTTCGGTAGTGACATGAAAACGGGGGACAAGATTTTTTTAGTATAGTTTTTTAATTTAAAAATTAAACCCACAATAAATCTAAATCTTTCAACTTCTGTTTAAACTTAATCATAAAGATCTCTGAAATTACACCATTGAACAAAATCAAAAAAATGTTTTAAGTGTTATTTACATACATTTAAATTTAGGGGTCAGGGTTTGGGACAGCTACTTCCCAATAGAAAGTACCCTATAAATGATGTGTTTTCTTTTATTTAGCTTATCACTATCTCATTTAATGCCTTGGGTTTAAATAGATCATAACATATTCTTAGTAAATATCTATGTTTGAATACTTAATTGTTTTGTTAAATAGTTTTTCTTGATGTGGGACCGCACTTTGAACTAATTCGGTAGAATGCCCCATATATGCTTCCATCCCATGAAGTAGCTACAGGCAGTGATCCTGTGCCTTCTCTCTTGTCACATGGTGTGAACAGCGAGGCCTAATGGGTGGGTAGCCAAGCTGCAAGGGATATGTAGGTGCGTGCCTGTGAACACTGGCATACTGACCCTTTTGGACTCAACCATTCTGTGTACATCCAGTTCAGTGCGCAATATTTGTTTGTGCTGTGTTTTTGCCTCATCAGTGTGCATTGTGTGAATTATATGAATGAAAAGTACATGCTCAGTGTCTTCATGGTAAAACGCAGAGCCCCACAAGTATACACTCTCCTGCCTTTATTAAAATGGCAAAGAAAATGCTGTTTTGATATTTTATGTACACACTGCATAGTGATTTGTGTGTGGGTGCGCAAGGGATTCCCAGCTGTAGTTAATCTTGGTTTGATGATTTACAATGACAGCTGTCAGGGCTCCCATGGAGGCTCTGAAGATCACAGTGGGCCTTCAGACTAACGTGAGTTCAGGCCGAATGCACTCTGGGAAAGGGACACTCATGGCAAATTGCCGCTTTTGGGGAAATGCCACGAGATAGTGACGATGTTAGAGGCCTAGTGGATACTGTGTCGTTTTGTGGATTTCAGTTAAACTGATTTTTTTTCGTATTCCACTTTTCCTTCCCAGAAACCTGTTTCCTGCAAACCTGGTAGCAGCTGCCTTTCGCTCAGTAAGTCATTACTCCCCCCCACACCTTTGAGAGTTTGACGTCAGTGTAAGCCAGCGCCCAGTCAAAAGACCATTTCTGTCTCTGCGGTTGGCGGGCACTTCTCACCTTGTCTCTCACCACAAAAGCAGTTACCATAGCGAGCAAATTCTAATCCCAGCAGCCTGGCAACCTGGCTCCCTTCACTGGTCTTTATTAACACGCAGGCGGCTGCCTGCCCCCATTTCAAAGAATTATACAAGCTCAGTTAGTCTAAATGGGGTCACATGATTCAATGTAGCTGGCTACAGCTGGCCTGGCCATGCCTTGTATCAATACTCCACAGAGAGAAAGGAGATGGCCCTTATACCATCTCTAATTAAGCCAGTTGTTACCACAGACAGAAGAACTTAATGATAGACACAATGTGAGCAGGACAGTCTCAGTTTCTAGGGTGAAAGAACAGTGTAATTAAAACTGTAAGTGTTCAGTGTCATTCAGTTGGCTGCTGTGCTATGTTACACCTCCATCAATTTGAAAGAAAGGACAGAAGTGGAAAAGGGTCAAATTACCTTCAGGTTTTTAACTAAGTCTTTGCAAAATTAAAGAACATGTATTTGTATATCTAGTACTTATGATTTGTCTAACAAAATGTCTTCTCAAGCACCATTCATTTAAAATCGACATGTTCTTTCTGATGTTGGTCTCACTCTCGCCAATTTAAATTATGTTGCTATTGCACTGAACAAGAGTAAACATTTAAGAGATGGAAGATCGTCTTCCATTGTACTCATAGGCATCTCGTAGTATATCTAATGCACTTATCAAACGGTGTATAACCTCGCTGTTCCCCCTGTCTGAGCCTTTATCAGAGATGTATTCTGCTGGATTGAATCCAACAAGTGGTTGACAGAAAGAAGAGAGAAAGCAATACATCTACCTCTTCTTTTTGACGTTGGTCTTGCTCCCGCAAACTGTTAATTTAAAAGATGTTTCTGTTGCAGGGAAGAAGAGTGAAAACAAACATTTAACCTTTTATTACCCTAAAAGTATGTCCTCCTTTACAGTCTAGGAAAGACTAAGCGAGGATCAGCTGATGTTGTTTGCCGTCACCGAGATGGTCTAGGCTTGGGGTTGTCTGTTTATAGGGTTTGAATGTGTGGGGGGCACCCAATTGCTCCGCACAAAGTCCCCCTTTTACCAGAGAGATCTCCAATTCAATTGCTGGTTGGAGAAGGGGTCCTCCTTATTGTCTCTGTGTGTACACTGCTTGCCAGCTCCTCTTCTGTAGAGTTATGAATGGTGCCTTTTTTAAGAGCTGGACCTGAGCCACCCTCAAGAAAAACCCACAAGCTGTTGGAACGAAGCAGCCACCAGTGACACCAGGATTACTGCACTGCAGATTACGAAATTGTCAAAAATGCACACACAAAAAGCCATATGGTAAACTTCAAAAATACACCCAAGAAAGGAAGAAAACCTGTATGTAACAGCGACTCAATGAAGACTAAGACTAAGAAAACCAAGTAGTTTTGTGCTGTCATTTTGGTATCACATCTCGCTGAAGCACTCATTCTTGTGCTCTGAGGGGGCCGGACGGTGTGGAATTGAAACACAATGGCCATGTCAGTGCTGGGTGGGCAGTGCATAATTGGCTGTAGCATCGCCCGGGCAGGGAGCGTTTCAGACAACAGGGTATTGCCTTTTTCACCATGCGAGAGGGGCTTTCTGGTCAACTGGATGCCTGCAGTATGCCCATGCTAGCTGAGTAAGGGGCGCACAGTCCTCTGGCATTCCACCACCTGCGCAACCAAGCAGGGCGACTGCGCAGTAAAAAGACGTGCGTGCCATCTGCACGCATTTCAGAGGATGTGCAGGCCTGTTTACGCTCTCCCAAAGAGCTGGAGTACATTACAGCGATGGGATGGACTTGACGTGATTGGGAACACCACGTTCCAAAAGATAAAGCAAAACGGCGGGATAAAAATGTTAATAATAGTAACATGTCTGTCTTTGTTGTACCATTAACAGTACGCCACTGAATACAAGATGATCGCAGTGGGAAACATCACTAATGGGACCCACATCTACCAAAAGGTATTTACCTGCATTGTGAAGTGTATATTTATAACACTGAAAACTTGCTCATTACTCCTGAATGTAGGTGTTTCAAAGAAGCATTGGAAATATCTCACTTCAGTTAATTAAAATTGTATTTGTATTATTTTTCTTTCTTTTTTTGCAATAATGACTAGAAAGCTAGTTAGGTCCATAAAGGACTGTAAAAGCTTGACCAAGTGTTGAGTTCCCCAAGAATAGTATTATTATTCAAAAATAATATTTTTAAAAGCCATTATTTGAAAGGCTCAAATGGAAAATAAATCTATGCAGCAAGAATATAGATGGTTTTAGCTTTTACCTTACCCTAGTAAGATTTTTTGGAATGCACATCATGCATTTTTTGAACGCATGTGTTACAACCATTTCACAAATAACCATAAATGCAGTGAATCTTTCAGTGTTTTTCCTTCATGGCAGGTGCTAAGCAGCTGAAGATGACGGTTTTGACTTTTTTTGTGCCATACACAAGAGTGAGGCTCAAGTCCATGCTTAATACACAGGCAGAGTCAAAAAAGGACATAGAGGCATAATACAGGTCATGTACCATAACACTATTGTGTTGTATGGAACTGGCCAGATACAGTGATACATTTCCCTCTGTTGGTGGAACATGCCAATTGGTTGCTATTGTCTGACGGCCTTGGCTACCGATTGCTGCATCACCTGCAGATGACGAGAATATCCCATAGTGTTTTTTATCACGTAAGCTCCAGTTCAGACCACACTGACCTGGCCTGGTGTTTTCACAACACTGTGTAAACTAAAAAGAAAAGTTTCCTGGAACAATGCCTAGAACAGTGGTAGGATTGCATTGTGGGACAACACAGATCCTCAGATGCTCATAACTTGCCCCTGGCCGCTCCTCAAAGTGTATTGGTTACAAGCGGTTCTGTGGGGTTTATGATTCAGGTCCAGGTCTGATTCCAGAATGTTTTGGAGGTCACTTGACATGCATGGTGGGCGGTTAGTCATGTTACTAGTCATGTTACTGTTATTTCAAGATGGAGGTTAGATGGTGTTCTGACGTGTTGCTCTGGGCTACAGGTCCCAGTCGGCTCGGAAACGGAAGGCATGAACATCCTGGGTCTGGTTATGTTCGCCATGGTGTTTGGTGTGGCCCTGAGGAAGCTGGGGGCAGAGGGGGAGGAGCTTATACGCTTCTTCAATGCCTTCAACGAAGCTACCATGGTCCTCGTGTCCTGGATCATGTGGTGAGCACCTCAGTCATGAGATCCTAGAACTCTGTCACATCCTGTCCTTATTTTGTAGGTTGATTAGCCATTCGAAAAATTAAGAAAGATCTCTGCTAATATGTTATACATAAGTGGATAATAGATAACAGATCATTTTTATTGTGGACTGTGTTGGATGCATGATTGGGGTCCAGCTGAAAGAGGGAATGTGATTCCCCATTGAGCCTGTGCTCTTTGTATTCCTAAAATAATACATAAAATGCAGACCGGAATTCTTCTAGACCTCTGAATGAGCACTTTGCTGATTCATTCTTTGAGGTTCAGTAGTTCTGATGATAGAGTCAGCAATACACAGCTGGGTCTGGGTCCATAAATCTTTCTGGTATGACATGGAGTCATGTGACCTGGTGTCAGTTTCAGTGACTGACTCAATGTCTGATAGTTGGCCCTCACAAAGCAGACCCATACAAACCACTGTAATCATAAGTTAAAATCAGATAGTGTTACAGATATGGTATGAAAAAATATCTCTTTCCATGTACATATTTCAAATGTAACAAAGTAGCTACATGTTTTACTAGTGTATCATTAACCATTTTATGGAGGTGGGGATATCCTTCAGCACAGGGTAGTTATTTTGGGAGAAATTGAGATGAAAACATTTGGGAACCCCTGTACCTAATCAGCTGGGTTTAGTAGGATTGACAGTGAGTGCTGTAGCCCTGGGGCTTCACAGAATGTGCCCCTTTGTGCTGAACAGGTATGTCCCCATCGGCATCACGTTCCTGGTGGGCAGTAAGATTGTGGAGATGGAGGACGTGGTCCTGCTGGCCACCAGTCTGGGAAAGTACGTCTTCGCCTCCATCCTGGGCCACCTCATCCACGGGGGCATCGTCCTGCCCCTCATCTACTTCGGGTTCACTCGCAAGAACCCCTTCAGCTTTCTGTCCGGCCTCATCACCCCCTTCACCACTGCCTTTGCCACCTGCTCCAGGTAACGTGCCTGCTGTCCTCCGCTGGACATTCTTCTGAGTCAGGCATTCCTAGAAGCACTGTAGGCTAGGACATTAATGGCCCTTTTCCACCACAGTGCCATACCTTACTGTACCGGAGTCTGGAACCAGGATCTTGAGTTGTCATTGCCAGCAGAAGTGTTCCTGTAGTTCTTCAACGATGGTTCCTTATGCCTATTTTTGGTCCCTGCTCATGAGGGGGTATCAACTGTACCATCAACCAGAAGCAGCAGATGGGTGGAGCTAGCAATATTGCACACCATTCGATTGGTCGAAAACAGTTGTCACAGAATTGTCACAAGCACAGACAAACTGAAATTTTTTAAGTAGCCAGAATATTGTTCTCTGTAGTGTGTCGTTACAGAAAATGTCATTTCAGACATTAACTCCTCCCAACTCTTCCCATCTTCAGGTTCCGGAAGTCTGCTGGAAACGTAGGCATTTAGCAGATGCTCTTATCCAGAGCGACTTAAGAGTACATCGGCAGTGCCCCCACCTGGGAATTGAACCAGAAACCTCTGAGTTACAAGCCCAGTTCCCTAACCATTACACTACACTGCCACCCAAAGCAGCATTGGAACCCATCTCAGCACAGTCCAGTCTAAGAACCAAAGCACTCATAAAGCGAACAATCAAACAGGCTGATGATTGTAAAAGGAGACAATTTCTCAATTGCATGTCTGAATGCCAGAGTGAGTTTGTGACCATTATATTACAAAGTCTATAGAGTTTCCCAGATTGCATAGGATCTAGGATTTTCAAACCTTTTGATCGATTTGAGGATTGTTTCCTAATCCAGTAAGAAGACATTCTTGGGCCTCCCGCGTGGTCTAGTGGTTTCAACGTCCGATGCTGGCCATGGCGACCGGGGTTCGATTCCCCGTTGCGCCAGAGTCAGCTCTGGCTGGGAGTGCCATCGGGGCGGCAATTGGCTGTCTGACCCAGGGAGGGGAGGGAAGCCAACACAGAGATCGCTGCGCACAGGAGTGGTTCTGGGGTACCGGAATTACAGTCGACGGCACGACGAGTGCTGTCTCGGAGGAGGCAGCGCTTCGCCTGTGTCACTGCCGGTCACAGGAATATGGCAGCGAACTACAAGGGAGGAGATTGAACTAAACACAGCAGGAGTAATTGGCTACCAATTTGGGAGAAAATCAGAAAAATAAATTTAGAAGAAGGGAGACATTCTTGTAGGCGATTCTTAAGGGTTTTTCTGTGTTTCTTGTTCTACCCGCACCAAAGGTGGTAAGAAACTGGATGTCAGCAGGCAGGTTCATCTGCCTCTGTGAAACGAGATGAGATAATGAGAGACAATGAGAGTGAAATAATAGCACATCTCTCGGGATGACACCGCTCACTCAAATCACCTGTTTATGAAAATATGAGAGACCACTATCACTGCTGGGTTTTTTGTGTGTGTGTGTTTGATGCAGGATCGCTGTAAAGAAATAAAGCTTGCAATACGGTGGGAGCTATCACGACCTCTACTCTTAGAATGGCACTGTATGTCTCACCAGTTCGGCGACCCTTCCCTCCATGATAAAGTGTGTGGAAGAGAACAACGGCGTGGACAAGAGGATCAGCCGCTTTATCCTGCCGATTGGGGCCACGGTCAACATGGATGGCGCTGCCATCTTCCAGTGTGTTGCAGCGGTCTTCATCGCTCAGCTCAACAACATTGAACTAAACGCCGGACAGATCTTCACCATACTGTAGGTACTCAGAATTTTAACCCTGTGTACAGTAGGTCTGGCTCAGGTGTGTGATGCAGGCTATTTGAATGCACAGGGCCTGTCAACCAGAGCAAAACCAATTAATTTTAATAAATGGCCAGACAAGACCAGACAAACCAATGAACATAATTTCTCCTGTAGACTTCTTCAGGTCTACAGGAATAGGTGGGCAGTATATTTACAGCTTGTAGCACACACTTGGGTACGAAGGACAGTCATTTTCACCGGGTCTTTAATAGTGTTGGGCTGATAATGGAATTTTTTTATCACGATAATTGTTTGAAAAATTATCACAATAATCGTTTTATAATGATAATTGCATAAAAATTCAAAAAAGACAACATGCACATTTGAAATGTAAAAAAAACCTCTTGATGCCATAGCCTATTTTACTGTCCATTTTCAGACCAAAGCATGCAAGTCGTTGCAATTCCAGTTTTAAAAAATGGACACTTGTTGTTCGACGCATTATTGGTGGTCCCGACGACTACCTTTTCTCATGGTAATCCCCACTTCTCCAAAACATCCAACTCACCTTGGGCGATATGCTCTCTCGTGTGATCGGTGAAACGCTCTGAGGCGCTGGGCTTGCAGCTCCCATTCCATGTTGATATAATGAATTGCCATACTCATATAGCTATCCAAAAGTTCTTGCAGGCTTCATTTCCCTCTCATTAGTTTTGTTTTCAGCAAGCCCACAGCTTACCGTCTGATTTAAATTAGTTGAAAAAAGGGTGATAGCTTTCGAGTTGTGCTTCAGGATTACTTTTCATTGTCTGGCTGTTAGAACACCCAGTATGCACCCATTCCTTATTCATTAGATTAAATCATTAATGGCTGGGATCAACAGGGCTCCTCCCTGCAATACGGGTGGGCCTACCACCAAACACTGTGCTTTTATGGCCAGGTGTTGTATTAGAAAGGATATAAAAACAAAAGCCTGGCTCATGCGGCTACCTGTTCATTATGTCCTTTCGTTCTGCACACAGTGTGACAGCCACCGCGTCGAGCGTTGGGGCGGCTGGCATCCCCGCCGGGGGGATCATCACCATCGCCATCATCCTGGAGGCCATCGGCCTGCCCACTAATGACCTGTCACTGATGCTGGCCGTCGATTGGATTGTGTGAGTAACCGCACCCCACCTCTTCAGCCACCTGGACACTACCCACATCTAAACATTTAAGATAATTGAGCCTGCAGCCAAGGAATGTAGATGCTACCTAGCACGCATCACAAACTGAATTACTGGCATACATTTGCTAACAAAAAAATAGGATGGGGCTTTGTCACCGCAAAACATGTACATGAACTTGTGTTCTTATTCTCAAAGTAGAGCTTCCCCAAACGCAGTGCTGGGGACCCCTGTGTATGCTGCTTTTTGTTCCAGCTGAAATAGATATTTCAGAGTCCAATGAGCTGTTAATTGAGCTGTAGTAAGTGCACCTGGTTGGTTGACTGATCAACCAAGGTGAATCAAAGATGAAAATGGTGGAGGCATGTACATGGATGCTCTCTAATTGTCTGGAACAAAAAACTCAGAATGCTCAGTGGTCCAAGGGCTGAGTTTAGGAAGCCAAACAATGGCCGTGTCCGAAACCACTCCCTATTCCCTATTTAGTACACTACTTTGTGTGGACGCCATTTTGTAGAGTGCGACGAATTCTAAAATGTGAATTTCGTACACTAAATAGGGAACGAGAAAATACCCACAATTCACCGTGATTTGTAGTGTACATCGACTGTACCCTACTTTACCCTAGAATTGATCCCGTCTACCACAATGCAATGCGGTCGTGTCATACCGAAGGAGAGAAGGGAAAGAATGGCGACAGAAAGAAATACAGCGACGGCGACAGAAATGACCGCAAATTTTGTGTATAAATGTAATTTTTAAAAAAATGTGCCCGTCTTTGAAACTCAAAACTTTAGCACATTTAAACCTGCTCGGTTTGTTTATGATACTGAGCACATCCGCTTGCGTCACCTGAATATCCGGCACTTTTTTTTTTTTTTACGCAAATGACGTTCAGTTGTAGTCTCCGAAAACACTACTTTCGTTCTCTAAATAGTACACTATATAGTATATACTATATAGGGAATAGGGAATAGGGAACGAGTGAGCGGTTTCGGACACGGCCAATGTGTGTCTGATCCAGGAAACAATGTATGTTTTACAGGGCAATTCTTTGTGTGCTGATCACTGAATGTTTGGTCCTAGCCTGCTGTCTTAAACCATGTATAAAGTCGTAGGGTCTGTACGTTGCTTTCCAGGGACCGCACGACCACGGTGGTAAACGTGGAGGGCGACGCGCTGGGGGCGGGGATCCTCCACCACATTAATGAGCAGGAGATGAAGAAACGAAGGCAGCAGCGGCAGGAGGAAGATGAGGAAGAAAAACTGGTGGAGGTGAGGGTGGAGGTGGTGGCCAACCTGCAGGCAGAGGAGGAGACGTCCCCGCTTGTCGTGCGGCAGAATCAGGGAGGGGCCGTGTCACCTAGCACCCCGGAGGACAAGGCTGCCATGGAGTCCGCCCTCTGAGTGTGAGAGACATCTGATCCACCCCCCACTTCAGCAAAAAACCAATACTGGCATCTGATCGACGCAAGCATTCTGGAGATTACTGAACTTCCTCTTGCACCTCTTGATAAAAAATGTGCCCTATGTAGAAAGAGTGTATATGTGGAGATGTCTGCCAATGGTTTGTATTGTGGTTCACAGGTGTACTGTCTTAAAGGTCCAGCACCTGCTAGGGTTTTTTCAAATAGTTTTTATTCCTCTTATATCAATTCTCTACCTTGGATAAAAATGTTCCGCTTTGCATTAAATCCATGGCCAGTGTTTTAAAATGTGAAAATGCACTTTCCCTTGCATGAGTGATGTGAATGAGCTAGGGTTATGAGGTGGGTCGTGAGGAAAATTATTTACAGCCTGACCTAGGGTTCTGTTTGTCCAGTGTTTTGACATGGCTTGTGAAATATTAACCCATTTGCAGATGAATAGAGAGGGGACGGCTGTAAATATTTATGAAGTTAGGCATTGTTCCCATCTGTGCTTTGTGGAAAAATTTGCAGGGCATTTGCTTGATTGACACTTGATTTGGTGACTGGTGAGGGCCAAACTAATTCTCATTTTTGTCGTTACTCATGGATACAGTTGGACTCCGTACAGGTTTTGTCATTAAAGTTTGTTACGAGTATGATATGAAACATGCTGGTGTTAACACTACAATCACGTTAAGTGTGTTTAATGCAAAAACCAAGGGCTGGCCCTATTTTGTTGTTGACAACAAAACAGCTGTGGTAGTCTCCAAGCTTTATTTTTGGACCCAAATGTGCCTGTTGCAAAATGTTCCATTGGCATCTGAATACTAATTGAATTAAATATTTTTATGTGGCACATAAAGTCTGTGTGTCTTTAGGGAAACCTTGCAGAGTGGCTCAGGTTTGGTACCTGTGCTGTGAACAAAATAATCTCAGTTGTGGCCAATGACTGCCCTAACAGCTGATGGCCTTTGGTGGCTTTCTTCCCAAGGCGACATCAGAAGCACAGCCAGATCAATTATGATTTTAGAAGAATATCAATAGATACCCCCTAAAAACCAATATTCATAAATTCTGTCTACAATTGTATTGTAGTCTGCTGCCACCCAGAGGTCAAACTGTATCATTGCTTACGATATACATTTATACAATTTTTGAAAAGGGTAAAATGCCTTCTTGGAGAAATGTTTTGTTGGAGCAGTGTCCTGCTTTTGGCAAGTGTCACATATATTGCATATTATGTTTGTTTTTATTGTACTTGGTATTAATTTTAATCAATGGTTTGTGTTGAAATGACACTACTGATGTATATGACCCTCCACTACAAAATTAGGCATAAGCAGCAATGTAGATTTTGTATTGGTTATGTTGAAATTCCTGTCTTCTATGTATACATAAGTCAATTTTTCTTACAGATCAGTGGAAGTGTGTGGAATTCTTTAACCTCCCCATTCCCTCTGGACCCTACCAAACTTACAATTTTTAAACCTTTAATTTGAATGGATGGCTGTGGCTAGGGACTTTTTGACTAGTTAACTAGGTTAAAACATTAATGTAAGATTTGAAGCCATTCTTCTTTCTTTCATATGTTGGCAGTTGCATAAAGTTAAAAACTATAAATAAGTGAAAGATTAGTATGAAGCTTCTGTCCGATTTAGTGGTTGAGGGTCACATGGGAAAACACAGGGAATGATGGTGAAGCTACTGTGTATTTTGTATAATTTTGCGACATCACAAAAAAAACATTTCTACCTGAATGAGAAGATGAACACTTTTGAGGGACGAAGACAGCAGTAGACAGAAGGTGATATTTTGAATGTAATGGAATATAAACCGTGTAAAAGATAGGAAACTTGTTAATTTATTCTAATTGTTGTGATCTTTATATGATCTTTTCTGTCGTGAAAGGAAATGTCTTATTTTCCAACTTAATTTATTGAAGTAGGTTCCAATTGTATATTTACTTTATTTGTATTAACATGAGAAATGTGTTCTTGTTTTTCTCTCTTTAGTAAGGTGCCATTGTTGAAAATGAACCAGTTCCAGTCTGCTGCTGTTCTGGTTGTGTTGTTCATACTGCATACTGCATTGTCCGAAGACTACATCTATCTGTAATTGCTGCCTCTGTAATTTCTTCCCCCTTTTAACATTAAAAAACAGTTGTGTTTCTATCAAGCACCAAATTATTTTGCCCACCATTGTATTAGAAAATTTAGGTTTATAAGATGAAACCTCTGAAAGATGATTGGATGATATTGTATACTACTGAAAATGTTGTGATGTACAGGAACGAACCCAAACGCAGACACAGACAAGGTGGGTTTGGAGGAAAAGAGATGATTTAATAATAATAACAGAGGGAGCGGAAATGATGAGCTGGATAATGGAAGGGATGCACAGGAGGAGTGGACGAGATGACTGGGCAGACAGGCTGAGGGAACCGGAGGGCAAGCTAAGCGTGCAGGCAGGTGGGGCTGGCAGGACAAACAAAGCTGGCAGACAGACAAGGAATGGACCTGAACACGAAGGGAGACAACAGGAACAAGGGTTAACATGAATTTAACTCGAAACACAAAGAATATGTAAACACAGAGTTTAAACACGGATTTCTATAGTCAGTTTCTACCAGGGTAGGGAGAACAACGATCTGACGATGAATGACTGGAAAACCGGGGTAAATATACTGCAGGGCTGATGATCTTGATGGGAAGCTGGTGTGCCGGAACGGACGACGGAATTAGCAACAAGTAAGCATGATGAGGAGTAATGAGGGTTGATCATTGAATAATAGAAAATTCAATTAACACAAACAATCACGCGGGAGAAACAAGACAAAGGAAAAACGAGACAGGAACAAAGGGGAATGTGACAGTACCCCCCCCCCCTCAACGGATGCCTCTAGGCATCTGAACAGGGTGGTTAGGATGAGCCAAATGAAAGTCCACTTTTTGAGCAGGGAGGTATATCAATTGCAGATGTACAAACATATTTTTGGGTGTTTTTTGTCATTTGTTTCAAAGTGAATCGCAGTTTCATGAATATCTCAACTATATGAGTGCGCTTCTCTATCAAACAGTTCCATACCGCCTAGTACAATGGTTTATCCACACTACGGCGCTGCTCTCCATACATTAATGCCTACAAGTAGCCTACTGCACATCCCTCTGTTGAAATTTATTTTTTTAACTATTCTTTTAGTTGAATTGCACTCTTGTGTATGCATTTTTATTTCATAGTCACTGATCTAAACATATTTATTTACTTGGTATGCTTTTGAGAGTGTTAAGAGTTTAATATGAATAACCGCGTTTGATAGATGGTATGTGGCAGAGGACATTGCAACTAAAAATAGCGCGATGTTAGTGTGTCACCATGTCCTCCAAACGCATAGGTCCGTGTTGCTAACTTGCTACAGTAGGAAGGGTGGGCAATGGAAATCTTAGATCTGGGGCCGTATGTACAAAGACTCTAAGAGTAGAAGTGCTGATCTAGGACCAGGTTTCCCCTGTCCAAATCCTAACCATATCAACTATGAGCTAAAAGGCTAAACTGATCCTAGATCAGCACTCCTACTCTTAGAATCTTTGTACATACGGCCGCGGATATATTTTTCCCCCTGACCACAACAGGAAATCAAGAGGACCACGACGATGATATCTAATCAGAAGCCAAAACGAGAGTAGAGAAAGCCTACACATATAGCCAGCTATCGTTCATGGCGCTCGTCTCGACCCAGCCCACTCGAGAATACTACGCTGGCCTGATTACCACCAGTTAATAACGTCTCCAGAAGGAGCAACACATCTTACTGGCTAGCTGCGACAATCTTCTCCGTTCGCTCCGCCTGTTTATCTGTGAGCCATTTCCTCCCGTGAGTAGGGAGTAGTCTGCGGGAGGTTGCAAGCCTCTTTGTGTGAGTAGTTTAGCTAGCTGATTCATACATTCTGACTACGCCGCTCGGCTTTTGTAACAGTTCAGACATTAGTGGAGATAACTCAAACAAAAGTGCACGGAAAGAGGTATGTAGCCGTTGTATTGCATTTGCTCGACAGCTAGCCCGATACGTCGTAAAATGATACAGGGGTGCATTGTTCAAATGACAGGACGAGTGAAAGGCATCATGTGCCGTTATGATTTGATAATGTACGACAACAGTATTCCTGCTATAAGTAAGTGCGATGTGTTTAGGTGCAGTTAATTCATCGCCAGGTAGCATTCTACATAGCTAGCTTGCTACTTTGCTAATGCCGTAACTAATTTTTCACTGAACTGTGCATACATAGCGTTTTGTTTATTGAATTGTGACTAACTATAGCCACAGTAGCTGTACGGTTTCCTTACTTGGAATGCGTTGGTAGGAGTGTATTGTTATAACGTTACAGTTCAAAGCGTCACGTGCGAAACACGACAGAATGTGTATTCCGCAAGTCGTCTCCTATTAAAGGTACGATTACTTGGGGCCCCTTGACAATGTTTAAGTAACGTTCTGTATGGGTGTTCCGAGAGTTCATCCTGATACACGCTGGATATGTACTGTTAGATTGTTTTGCCCAACACCTTTAGCTAACCTGCTCGCCAATAACTTGAATTATAGGGACTGTAATCTAGGTTATGGTCTGATGTGGATTTGTATGTGTATGTGCAAAAATCACAATGACACAAAGTCCGAGGTGGTAACTTAGTGCTTTGATTTTTCATATTTTGTTTTTGAAGCCAGTTCGCTAGCTACTGTGTTCGTACTTTGTTGTAATTGCGGAACTTGGGTTAATTGAGTGTTACGTTCGGTACAGTAAAATTACAAAGAAGCCGCTTGGTTGAGTAAATATGAGAAGTCAGCAAGGCTATACGTTGATCGCCACGGAGGTCTAAAACTTAATATGATGAATTGGTTTCAGTCTTGTGTTTGCAGTCCTTTGCCCACCTGTTGACATGGCGCCTGACATGCATCGCAAGGCCGAAATTACCATATATATTGGGGGGGACACATCCATTCAGATATGCTCAAAATGTCCCCCACAATATATAGCCATCAATGTTGACTCCATGGTTACAGATGGCATTCTATGGCATCAGGTCAGTGGCTAGCAGAAGTATGCATGTCAGACCCAACGGAACCTGACACAGAATGTAGGCTCCAGTGTGTCCATTGAGCTCCCCCAGCCCCCACCACTAGAAGATTGGACACAGTTTGTATGATTTTTGCCCATTTCAACTAAACCCCTACATTGAAGTCCTCTTTAGCCTAAAGTTAGTGCAAACAGTTCAAGGTGTTCCACAGACTGTGCAATAGAGTACCGTAAAGTGTGATCGGCACAGTTTCTTACATAATTTATTCTCTTATTAGACTCTGTTGTCTAAGGTGGCTTGGACTGTATTAAATATTTGTTAGCTCAGCTCAATGCTCAGTTTGGGGGTGTAGGCCTAGTAAGACCTGCCATTCCAACTGGATGCAGAATTGACTAGCCTTCCACCACTGCTCCATGCTACTTCTGTAAGTGTGTTGTAGTGCCTCCTTTGCCATGTTACCCAAGCAAACACAGCACTGCAAACTAATTTTATTTTTTTAAAGACAGAAGAAACTGCATTACAAAAAAATAATATAAAGCCTTGAGTAGCATATATTTTCAGTAGCTCTGTGTCCTCTTGAATTGTGTGAGTAGTCTTTTCATTTCTTCACTTATCTATCTGTGCACTGTAACAAAGACCCCTGACCCTGGCTGTAGTGCTATGTCGGCCTATGCTTATTCCGAAAATAATCTTGCCTAATCTTGTGAGGCAGGTTTAGTGAAAGGTGAGCTAAACAAGTGAAAGAGAGCTAAGCAGGGTTTGGAACAGAGGATGCTGGGAGGAAATGGAGAGTCAGAAAGAGACTACAAGGGAATTAGGTTACAGGTGTGACTATAGGAAATTAGTACATTGGTGTTGTTGTATTTTCTACAGGTGTGACTATAGGAAATTAGTACATTGGGGTTGTTGTATTTTCTATCTACTGTAATTAAGTTGCATGGGTCTTGCATGTGATGTGGGGAGTTTAACAGTGATCGATTGTAGGTAAGGTACACCAAGCTGGAATTCCACCCCCCCTCAGTTAAATGTTCACATGTCACTGGAGTTTTGGTTGCTTAGCTTCCAACCCCTAGCTATAGAATCCTTATCTCACTGAATGTGTAGGACTATATTTCACACTAGTGTTTGTGGTTTATGGTTAGTGGAATGGAAGCAGCCTTCATTTGTTCATGTAGTAACTGTGTACAAATGCTCAGTATTGCATAAGAGCAATGTCCACAAGAGATGCCAGTTAGCAGTAATACACTAGCAACAAGCTATTGGTGTGTAATTATGTTTGTGTGAATTATATGTGAGTTCTAATATATTCTATTCTAATATAATTTGAGATCCTGATTCCCATGTGATTTGGAAGTGAAGCCTGCCTCAGGGAATATTTAGCATTACCTGTGAGGGAATTGCCATTCGTGGCCACGTGACAGGTGGGTAAAAACTAGTCAGAAAATAAACAAGTGATCAGGGTGGAGATGAAGAGGAATCATTGAACTACCCAAGTACTGAGTTACTGGGAGGATTTGTGTTGTTTGTTACTGGTGAGGCGATTGGAACAAACATGGTTGCTAGGTATTGAGTGAACATTGTGACTTAGGTCTGTGTGCTATCTAATGTGTTCTACCAAGGGCAATACCATGTAATGGGAATAGTGGTGAAAATAATCATGTGATTACATTTTAAAATTAACAATTGAAAAAGTATTTATTACTATCTGCAATGTCCTTGTGATTTGACCATCCATACATACAGTATATGTGTATAGGATTGTAAAGAAATGTAAACTGTGTAAGTCGCTCTGGATAAGAGCGTCTGCTAAATGCCTGTAATGTAATATAGTTTCTGTAGGCATGGGCTTGGGTGATATTAAAATGTCCCTATTGACAATATGCCTTTAATAAAATAAACAATATACGATATTATTGTTCCCACAGCAGTTGAAAAGACTCATATAGCTAGCCTATTGTCTTAAGATGGCCTCATTGAGATATTACACAATAGGCCTCTATTATAAGAAACTAGAATGGCTTGCATGAGTTCCCCAAAAAAGCTGTGTGTCTGTTTTTATTGTGCTTAGTGTGCATCTCAACCCAGTTACAGTAAAGCAACTTCATTGTGCATGTTGGCGAATTTCGTTTTTACATTTACATTTTAAGCATTTAGCAGACGCTCTTATTCAGAGTGACTAGCAAGATGTGCATTAATACATGGTAGGAACAATCATAGTTTGCGCAAGAGATCAATGCAGTAATGCAGCGATAGACATTGTTGCAGGCAGCTGTGTACCATACCTGTAACACTGGGAAGGAAAAGGTTAGTAAAACATTTTTTATTAAATGTTTTATATGAGGAGTAAGCAGGGATACATATACAGGCAGGGATACATATACAAGAGGTGTTGAGCAAGGAAGCAGTGGTGATTACAATTGGCTAGATGTACGGAATTCGGTGGTAGTGGAGTCTGAAAAGGTGGGGTTTGAGTCTCTTACGGAAAATCACAAGTGATTCTGCGGTCCTGACTGATTGCGGAAGGTCGTTCCACCACCGAGGGGTCAGGACAGAGAAGAGGCGAGACCGCGGGGAGTGGCTGCCAGGCGCCCGGAGGGATGGGACAGTCAGTTTGCCAGAGGAGGCGGAGCGGAGGGGTCTGACTGAGGTGTAGGGTGTGATGAGTGTCTGGAGGTATGGGGGAGTGGTTCCTCTAGCTGCTTGAATAGCAAGCACCAGTGATTTGAATCTGATGCGTGCTGCGATGGGGAGCCAGTGCAGAGAGGAGAGTAGAGGGGTGACGTGGGTGAACTTTGGTTGATTGAACACCAGACGTGTGGCAGCATTCTGGACTAGTTGCAGTGGCTTGATGGCACAGGCCGGTAGGCCTGCCAGCAAGGAATTGCAGTAGTCCAGACATGAGATCACCAGGGCCTGGACCAGGAGTTGTGTGGCCTCTTGGGTGAGGAATGGTCAGATCCTCCGGATGTTGTGGAGGGAGAATCGGCAGGTCCGGGTGATTGCTGCGATGTGGCCCGAGAGGCAAAGTTGGTTGTCCAGGGTCACTCCAAGACTCCTGGCAGACTGGGACAGAGACACTATGGAGCCTTCCACGGTGATTGAAACATCAATCATCGGGGAGCCTGCTTCGCTGGGAGCTGAAACCAGCTCAGTCTTCCCCAGGTTCAGCTTCAGGTGGTGGGTGAACATCCAGGCAGAGATGTCAGTCAGGCATGCAGGCAGGGTCTCAGATGGAGAGAAGGAGAGAAAGAGTTGAGTGTCATCGGCGCCCCAGTGGCAAGAAAAACCATGAGCAGAGATTTGAGAAACACTGGTGTACAGGGAGAAGAGGATGGGGCCTAGCACCGAGCCCTGCAGGACTCCGGTAGAGAGGGTGTGGCGAGAGGAGAGGGATCCTCTCCAGGTCACCTGGTAGGACCGGTTAGCCAGGTAGGACTTGAACCATGTCAGTGCAGATCCAGAGATTCCCATCTCGACGAGAGATGAGAGCAGGATCTGGTGGTCCACAGTATCAAATGCAGCTGACAGGTTGTGGAGGAGGAGGACGGAGCTAAGGGATTGGGACTTAGCCATGTGAAGAGCCTCAGTGACCGCAAGGAGAGCAATCTCTGTGGAGTGGCCTGCCTTGAACCCAGATTGGTTAGGATCAAGCAGGTCATTCTGTAGGAGATGAGCAGACAGTTAGTTATAGACAGCTCACTCTAGTGTTTTGGAGAGGAATGGGAGGAGAGAGACAGGTCGGTAGTTGGAAATGACAGCAGGATTCAGAGGGTTTTTTGAGGAGGGGGACGACACGGGCGCTTTTGAGGGGAGAGGAGCCAGAGGAAAGAGAGGAGTTGATAGCAATGGACTGGAAGAGGGGGGAAGGAATGGGATCAAGAGGGCAGGTGGTGGGACGGTGGGAGTGAACAAGTTGAAGGATGTCCGTGTCGGAGCGGCGAGAAGGAGGACAGAAGGGTGAGAGGTTTAGGTAGTGAGATGGATGAGGGGCGGTTAGGTGAGGGAGAGGATGGGGGGAATTAAGGTGATTGTAATTCTGATTGAGATATCTGTAGGCCAGCTACTCGCCATTGAGGTTTTCTGATTTGCAGCAGGAAAAAAAACTGATTTAGAAAATCCACATCCAGCCAGACTACACAGGACCAGCCAGCCCATTGAAAAGCTTGTTTTCCCCAGGGAATACTGTGATTGGCAGACTCTCTGTCATCAGTATTCTAGAGCAATCAACCTCTCTGCCTCACCATGGAAACCGGAAGATGCTTAAAATTACGTAACATGAAAGTCACTATTGGATGAGTCCCCCTGTAGAATATGAAAAATGATACACCCTTCCATGTTCTTAATGACATCATTTATTATTTGGGACCAAATAATCACTCTGTTATTCATTTATTCAAATTGTTATTTTCCTGTATGAATATTGCTTACCATATTTTATTTTGAAGCTTATTCACCTCTTTTTTCCTCTATCAGAATTAGAAGGAAGTTAGAATCACAAATCAGGAACTAAAAAGAGGGCACAGAGAACATGGTGTTTTTAAGTCTGTGTGCTACAGGTAACTGCCAAAATAATGGAAACACCAACATAAAGTGTCTTAATAGGTCATTGGGCCACCAGTGCAGCTTCTATGCACCTTGGAATCGATTCTACAAGTGTCTGGAACTCTATTGGAGGGATGCAACACCATTCTTGCACAATAAATTCCATCATTTGGTGTTTTGTTGACGGTCGTGGAAACCATTGTGTCAGGCACCGTTCCAGAATCCCCCATAAGTGTATAATTGAGTTGAGATCTGGTGACTGAGACGGCCATGGCATATTGTTTACATCGTTTTCATGCTCATCAAACCATTCAGTGACCACTCGTGCCCTGTGAATGAGGCCATTGTCATCCTGGAAGATACCTCTCCCATCAGGATAGAAATGCTTCACCATAGGATTAAGTTAAACACTCAGAAAGGCTTTGTATTTATTGCTGTTTACCTTGCCCTCTAAGGGGTTGAGTGGACCTAAACCATACCAGGAAAATGCACCCCGCACCATAACAGAGCCACCAGAACCCTTCATTTACGGAGGTGTTTCTTTTATTTTGACAGTTACCTGTTAAACCGCTGAAATTGAAATGACATCTCTATTATGTCACCTCATCTCCATGACCATGTATAGTATAATAGAATAGAACTGAATACACTTTATGGAAAGCTTACTATTTACAATGTAATTTTTGCAGTCATTTTTGTTTCTTTTTAAGTATCTCTTTTTAATGTTTATGAAAATAAAACTTCCAAAGAACAGAGTAGCCTGTATTTTTACAATTTGCTCCGTATTGATTTAATTTCACATTCACGCGGCTTAGGGTAGTGCCTTCCTTTGAGCTCTCTAACTCTGTGCAGAGCTGTCTGCTGCTGGTGCCCTAACTTTGCTGTGGACTGATTGTGTCCCCTCCACTGCACCGGCAGTAGTTGACCATGTGGAGGCTCTTGAGCCTTTGCACAGAACAGGGCACCCCTTCTGCACTGAACGGTGTAGGAAACAAGCCATAGTCCGCCGGTGGTTCCCTCGTGGTGCCTTTGTGAAGAGCGGCCCTCGTGAAGGGCTTGGCTGTGGAGCTGTGGTGTGTACTGTGGGAGCGGACAAAGGGAGGCATTTTCTTTCCTGTCCCAGGGGCAAGCCTGAACATGCAGCCTTAATGAGATTAGTGAATTTGGTTGGGGAGAGCACATATTTACTACGCTCCTATGGGCTCAACATGCCCACTGTTTTTGTCAGTGCCTATTTAAAAGATCTAAATTTACGTACGAGGCATGCTTTAAATACTAAATGGGAACTAAATGAAATAAAACTCTTTGTTCCGTGTTTGAGTATCGGCAAGTTTGGGTTGTTGTGGACATCGGCAGTGTTTTTACTCATAGAGCGTAGGAAAAGGCAAATGTAAATGAGTGAGTTACACTATGAAGTGCACCTGTACATTGTCTCACTGGCATGAGTCTGAAGTATGTCGTGTTCATTCTTCTGTTCGTGCCACTGGCTTTTGAGATCTTGTCTGTCTACAGTCGTCCAGTAAACAGCTTGATCAAAACTGCAGCGGTTTAACAGCTGAACGGATCATTGCTTCAAATATATTTCCAGGTACCCAAATAATTACTGTGCCACTAGACACCCTGGATACTACCTTCCCTTAGAGACGGCAAGCTCAACGTTGCTGTGGTTGCTGTGGATGATTGGTTGAGTCCTGATGGCACATGATGCTACGAGCTTCTCTTTACAGGGCCTGGTGGGGACACATGACAGGGCATAACGCTGCACTGCTTATCCATGGCCCTGGGAGTTGACAGGTCGTTCCCGGAGCTGCTTCATCACATGGAACACAGGGGCTGTGGGAGGTGGAAGACGCGGATCCCCAGGTCCACTCACGGCCCCCATCCCAGTGTACCCAGAGAGGGGGATCGCCTGTCTCAGGGCCTGCCTGCCACAGGTCCAGACAGGGACAAGGGCGGTCAGAGGAAAACTGTTACCATGGCGCCTACATCCAAGTATCTAACAGGAAAGAGTCGGTACGTGGTGAGGAAGCCACTGGTGGGCACCGATGGCCACATTTCAATCCTCAAGAAGCCCCCCGTCTGGGAACATTTGGAGCAGGTAAGAGGCGACAGACACAAGGTGAGAGACACAATTCAAATATACATGAACAGGGTTTTAAAAAACAAAAAAATCTTGCAAATCGGATGATCTCTGCCTTTTTTCAGGAAGTTGTGCCACGGGACCGTTCCAGTAAAATGGATCCCCATCAAGATGTTGAGTGTTGGCCCTGTTCCCTGGCTCAGGGATCCGCACACAGCTGTGACATTCGTCCAGCCCATACCTCGTCTCTGTCGGCCTCCGGGGAGGACCTGACCATACCCCTGATGACACCTCTGACCACCTTAGACCTGAGGAGCTGGTCGCCTGAGGAGCCCAGCATCATTGTTGGGTTTCAAGCCAACCGGCCCAGCCATCGCTGTCTGTCCAGCCCTCCCCTCGATGTCCATAGCCTGAAGGTGCCGGTGGGCCCCAGGTGGACCTCCACCCAGAGATCCTCCTCCCTGGACACCTACTCCACCTCCTCACACTTCTCCCGGAGGAACAGGGCAGAGCACAGCCTGTTCCAATCAGGAGGCGCCTCTCTGAATCCCAGATCATCGCTCATTGACAGCAAGTCCCGCCCACCTGCTCTCCATCAGATGTCGCCCTATCAGGCTAACTACTGGGCTTGTGCCATCCCCACTTGCCTGCCGCCCTCCCCAGACAGGAAGTCCCCCAGCTGGGATCCAGACAAAGAGTATGAGGCGCTCCTGGATTACACCTACCCGCTGAGACCCAACCAGCTCCCTGTGCAGGATTCCACACACCCCAGGCCACTGCTGCGGACTGACCCCTTGCTGTTGGACTCGGGGATCGAGCTGGACTGCTTCTGCAGCCCTTCCAATCTGTCATGCACGGAACAGCCCCTGGGTGGCAGGAGGTGGGGTCTGAGAGCCACAGAGCTGAACCCGTGCCCCAAGCAACTCTCACATTCCAAGCCCTTCGACTGCAGGTTATCGGGCAGCTGGTATTCGTCAGTGGACCAAATAGGACTGTCGGTGGACAGCCTGTTGGAGAACGATGGCAAACAGACCCATCGTTCAACACACCAGCAGAAACAGGGCATCTTTGCATGCAGCGACCCATCCCCCGCCTTCATCCCGACCTCGCGGGTCCTGCCCGCCCGTGGGATGGTGTGGGACCGGGACGAGGAATTCCTCGCCCTGCCGGGCCAGCTGCAGGAGCTGCAGGTGTTGTCGCAGCATCTGCAGGCTATCTCCATGCAAGTCCGCAAGCCCGTAGACACCAGCTGGGAGTCCCTGGAGAAGGAGGCGTCATCTGTGAGGTCGTCCACGACGTTGGTGGAGAACAAGTCCAGGGAGGAGGAGCCTGTGGATGAGGGGGAGGAGCCTGTGTCTGGAGGCCCTTGTAGCCCGGAGCTCTCGACGGAGATGGAGGGTCTGGAGGCCAGGCTGCAGAGGCTGAGTGGTGAGGTGAACGGGAGCAGCCTGAGGGAGGTGGCCTCTTTCATGAAAGGCCTGAGCGGGATGTGCGTCGGTGGGGTCTCCCTGTCTGAGATCCAGAGCGGGACGCCCGCGGGCCAGGGAGACAGTGAGGCCAAGGAGTCACTCATGCAGCACATCCAGGTATCCAGACCCCTGAGTCATTTTCTCAGTGTTGTGGCTGAATGTCAGACTCACGTTTTATTTGCAGTGAATGTTCCCTTTGTGTGTTGCAAGTGGTAATAGAATAGGGCTAAATGAAAAGGTACGTGCAGCGTACAGGGTTAATAAAATACGGATAAGACTGTGCTGTGTCAATGTGTCGGTGCCAAACCAGAACTAAGCAGCGTCATTTGTTCACATGCCTTGTTTACTTCTCGTTTGGCACCAGTAAGTCGATGCATCACAGTCTCTTATCCATATTGTATTCAACCTGTGTGTTGTGGGCTTGTTAATCTCAGGGATTCACTGGTTATTGATTTACAGATTGATTGATTGATTATTCATTGATTATTGAATGGCCATTACAAGACTGTGGCTCTTAATAGGGGCATGTGGGGGAATGCGAGCGAACTGTCCTAACCACGCACCCATTCCACAACGGCAGGTGTTCTGCTCTCACCTGGAGCGGCTCATCGTTTGGCTGTACAAGGTGGTGGAGAAGATGGAGTGCCTGGCTCCGCCCACTGCTGAGATTGAGAGCGTCAAGTCCTCCCTCGCCGATTACAAGGTCAGCCCTACAATACCTCGCCCCCAAGAGAGAGATTCTGTGTGATCCAGAGGGAAGAGTGCCAGATTTCCCAGGAGGTGTCCCATCTGGAGGCTAACCAAGCACAGCCCTAATTAGCTTCAGTAGTTTGAAATGTTAAGGCTGCGGGGTGGTTTGGCTTCTGGTGCTGATGTGTGTGGGTAAATTAAGATGGTGATGAGTGTGGGTAAATTAAGATGGTGATGAGTGTGTGTGTATTAAGATGGTGAGTGTGGGTAAATTGAGATGTTGATGAGTGTGGGTGTATTAAAATGGTGATGTGTGTGGGTAAATTAAGATGGTGGTGCGTGTGGGTGTATTAAGATTAGAGAAAATAAAGTCTCTCTCTCTCTCAGAGCTTTCAGAGGGAGGTGAGCGCCCAGCAGCCCCTGACCGCTGCCGTGCTCCACACGGGGGAGATCCTCCTGCGCTCCATGGACTCCACCTCCCCAGGTAAGAGGGCCCGCAGGGACCCACAGACACAGGAAACGCCTCCAGAACAGTAGGGGCAGTAGGGCCAAGTGGCTGTGCGTGTATCTGACCAAGCTGCCCCCCTCTCCTCTCTCTCCCTCCTCTCCTGGCCTCTGTGCCCTGGCATGATCAGCTGAGCCGCCTGACTCAATATCCGACTCATTTCGCCTGCAGCTATTTCATATTTACCATATTTACCAGAGAAACAGACATGCAGGTCATTTCTGGAGAAAAACCCAAGTTGTACCCAAGTTCTCCTGTCACACAAAATCCATCCAGCGAGTGACAGGGTTGTAGTTATTTTCATATGTGATAGAACTGCTTGGCCTCTGTAACTCTAATGTGCCAAGTTACCGTTTGTGATCCTGCACAAGCTGAAGAGGAGCCTGCTTATTCCTAACGGCTGTCCCGTTTTAATCGATTTCTGTAAATGGCATCTTGTAGGTAAGGCAGGCCATCGTTTGCCACAGGAATGCAGTTCCCTTCCCTGAACAGTGGTGACAGTCGCCTCAAACCAACTCCACTGCAGCGCAAGATTCACGCAGCCTTGTGTAACCTTACACCCAAGGCCCTCTCGTCTAACAGAAACAGGAAACGGCCTGCCACAAGAATTCGGCCATGCATGCATTACCTAGGTCATCTTTCCTCCTTTAAAGCTACATGCATTTTTTCAGTTCTGTCAAACGGAACATATGCTGTTTTGGGATTTTTTTGGTTAAAGTGAGGCAAAAAAGTTTTAGACCACACATATCAGAGCACATGATGATTCTTAAATATCATCTGGTCCTTAATAAAGCACAACCAATTACATGTACATTATTGCATTACACATTCGACTCAAGAAAACAAAATACTTTTATAAGTGTTGTTTTTGGCATCCATTATTAATAACAACACTGATAATAATATTCATTAATGATAAGTATTAATTTAACTATTTATTTTTAATTTGATATCATATTAGTTTTGCAGACCCTTACCCAGAGCAAATGACAGAGCTTTAGAAATAAAAGTGCAGAATACAAACAGCACATTAGCTGGTACAGCATGTCCTGCAGCAGTGTGCAGCTGTGTGTAACAGTGTGAGTGCTGAGCTGCAGTCTTTGCTGCTCCACACCCAGTTCTGAAGGAGACGCTGGTGCAGATCGAGAGGCAGTCCAAGGCCCTGGAGACCCACGCAGACCACCTGTTCTCCTCCATCCTGTCGGCCATGGACAGCCTGACGGAGCCCAGCAGCTCGGAGGCAGAGGGGCCGATCACCGGGCCCCCCACCCAGGTGCGCACAGGCCCAGCCCACGGAGCCCGGTGGCCACAGTCCTATGACGTCAGTGGCTGTCTTTCTTTTCTTCAGGGGTCAGAATCGTGTCTGCGGTCACGTCAGGCTATCCTGAAGATAGAGTTCAGAAGGCAGCTGGGCCGGTCGTAGGGCAACCATAGGGGTAACGGCGGCCTCCTGCTTCCTGGTTTGACGGAGGGTACAACCAAGGGTCGATTCAACATGTACAATCGGACCCAGTGCTTTCCAAATGACCTATTGTGCGCAAATTTACACTTATCAAATGGCAGTCAAATACAGATTGAAATTCTGATAAATGTAAATTAGCTGTGCAAGGAAATCCCTTTAGAATTGGGCACATTTTTGGAGATTGAAATGGTAAGACATAAGCTTTTCTATGGTAATTTATTTGGCAAGGTTAAAAAAGATTTATACTACTACACTTCAAAACATGAGAAGAGGATTGAAAAGGAACTGGGAGGATCACAAATTCCTTTAAGTGTTTACAATTGAAGTCATGCCTTTCCTGAACTGGGGAAAATATTCATTCCCCCCCGGGATGATAACTTTTCTCTTGAGCTCCCTCTAGTGGACCACCTGGGCACTGCTCAGCTAGTATGGGATCTGACTTTCAGGGAGGTCTGAGTTGTAAAAATGCACATACACATATCTCCTGTGAAGGTGACACATTTCTAAGAATATTTTTTTATATTTATTTATTTTTGAAAACTTGTGCGTGTGTAGCCAGTTACTGATGAAAACTTCAAATTTAAATCACCTTTGAATACATAATAAACTGTATGCTAAAATTCAGTTTATAGTCGAACATATTACATTATATATGTACAACTGCTTTATAGCTATGCAACTTAGCATCCAAATAGTTGTAAAATAGTTTCTGGAGTGTGTATTCAAATCATTTGGAAAAAAAAGTTACTTTCTAGAATCAATATTCAAATATTCCATCCACTATTAAAGTGTTTCATTATTTTTGTGTTATAGTGACTCTCCGATACGAGTATTTCATTATTTTGAAATAATAGCTACTTTTCTCAAAGCCTATTTGAAACGTATGCATCCCATTTTGTGGTGACGAAGGCCACTGAACAATGTAGTGATTGGCCTCTTGTCTTTTTTTCCCTTTCAGGAGCAGGACCTGAATGAGAGCGGATTCAGGGAGCAGGACTGAGGAGGGGTGCGGCGGGAAACGGACACGTCCCCTCGGCTCACCGTCATGTGCTCCGTGTCCTCAGATCGCACTTCTGTTACCCAGCAGCTCTCCGCGGCCTCGCTACGGAGCCAAAACTGCCGTCTTTAAACAAGGGCACTTCTCTCTTCTTTTACGACACGTCCATTTTCGTACCCTCTTCTTGTCCGTTGTGCGCATGTGTTTTGTACCACTCGTTTTTTTTAATGCTCTCCACGTATCCTAACCGTTTTTGTGTCGTCGGACACACCACTATGGGATTGAGGGGGGTAAACAGCACTTTGTAGATTCATCCTATTTGCTGATCTTTTAAATGATGAGGACAGGTCAAAAACATTCCATGAGTCTGCACAGAATTGGAGCACACCGCTAGGCATGTGTTCTGTTCACGGCTGCGTAAGCTAAAAGTGACCTGTCCTGCGGTAGCTTATTTATCGTGGCATTTTGTACATTTGAATTTTCTACACCCCCCCCCAATATTTATCCTGTTCTAATGTGCATTATTTGTGTCCATTTTAAACCACTGGACAAGCAAGGTCCTTAAGCAACACACACTGAGCCGATGGCTCCAGTTGGGTTAGCATATGTGAAGCTTTTTTGACCAGTGCTCCTAGAGAGAACCCTTCCTTTAATTCCAGAGAGCCACGGGGTGTGCGGTTTTTTCAAATCAGCGGACAATTTATAGCCAAGAAAGCAGGCGAGATGAGTGAAGGGAAAGTGAAACGTAGGCGATGTAGGGGTGATGATATGCTCGTAATCATTATGCATTTGAACCAATCAAAAGTATTTTCTCCCTGCACAAAAATGCAATCGGTTTAAAATCGGCGCGTCACTGATATTGCGTTCGATAGCTCTGCCAATATTTGGTTCATGAAGCCTCTCTCCCATCACTAGGTGAGGCGAGTCGAATGCTTTGATTGGTCAAATGAAAACCAGCGCACCCCGTGGACCGTGATCCGGTCCGTCGTTAATGTAGTGTTTGTCGCGGCGACTTCTACCTTCATTTTTTACTGAGTGCCTTTGCCAGCCCAGCACAAACAGCGCTGCTCAGAGATGCACGATGAGAAGTGTTCTGTTCAAGAGGCGTCAGAGAATTCTCTGATATCCCTGCTCAGAGCCTCTCATTCATAAAGCTACTGAATGTGTTCCGCAGCGGCCTCACAGTGAGCGTTCACATTGCATTCTGGGAGACACACACACAGCAATATTACCCCAGTTGAGTCTGGTCAGCTATTTCACTGTTCAGGATTTCCTTAACACTCGATCTAAATGACCTAATTTTACTACAATATAGAGCACAACTACTAACAGGCCACTTTTGGAGTATTTTCCTACTGAAATGAATGTCTGGTGAATTAAACATTTTAATGTGGGAAAATAAATGGTTTTGATTTAAGTCGTGTAATTTCGTGTGGCTTTGAATTCAAGAATGAAAACTAAGGAGGCTGGCAATTTCTAAAGGTGCACAATTGCTAGCCCCAATATTCAGGTAGTCTCGTGGGAGATGGCAGTACACATTTACAACTACTTTGCAATAAAGCCCACAGCTTTCAAAAAGACGTTAAAAACATTAAATCAGGGTGCTGACTGGAGCTTAAGTCTGCAACCACTTCAAAAATGCTCCATAACCTCAACGTTTGGACATACACAAAAAAGCCTCCATCTGTAGGACTGTACCTCTCACTTGCAAAACCTCCTGAAACACCCCAGGGTGAAAGTAAGATAGCCGCCAAGTTCCTCAATGTAACTGAATTGCGTTGCATGGTGGTACCAAAGTCGACTGGCGTATCTACAAGTTCTGTGTGCTGCATTAATAATAACTATTACCTTCCTAATAATAATTGAATAATATTTATTTCCTTCATAATAATAATACCTATTACCTTACTAATTATAATTATATAATTTAATAATACCTATTAACTTCATAATAGTAATAATACCTATTATTAGGAACCACTGGAATACTATCTCCACATGGGGAGAATTCAGTAAATCTTTCTGTGGTGCACAAGGTAGAGTGAAAGCATGAAATGGATGAAAACAAGCCCATACCCTTTAATGTTCACCCAAACATAATGATACGGTCCTTAAATAACCACTTTTCTCTGCCTACTTTTGTAAAGAAAACAACCCAAAAAAAAATCACACATTGGTTAAACTGGTCATGTAAATGTCTAATGTTCACCCAAATATAAATGTTGTGATCGTTAAATAACCACTGTTCTGTGCCTGCTTTTGGAAAGAAAACAACCTTTCCCTCCTTAACTGTGTCATTTGTACAATTCAATTCACCAGCATAACTTTTTGGGGGAGAGAAATAAAATCACACATTGGTTAAACTAGTCATGTAAGTGTCTAATGTTCACACAATAAAGCTTGCAACACACTACGTACGTCTCATAGCATTTCTGTGGCATTCAAATGAAAACTCGTTTAAGAAAGAAGTACCGATACTTGGGGTAACAACACAATATTTTACAGGTATGGTGAAATGTATGGAGGAAATAACATGCCAATATTAATCAAATAAAAAGTGAAATGTCAACATGAATAATTGAATGTAAAATATTTAATTACTTTTCACATTTATACAGTTGTGTGTAATTAATATTGTCACATTCAGTCTGTGGTGTGAAATGGGAAATCATCCATCAAAACCAGTGGGTAGGATCGAACATTCGATTGGTTGAATTTGGTAAAAACGCCCCATTGTCTGTATCAGTCGATTTCAGTTGTCGTCGATGATCAGCATGTGATCAAACCTAGCTAGCTTGCTTAGTGTGTAGAGCGATCAATAGCAAAGTACCTGTAAAATCTTTACTGCTTAGTGACAGTATGTCTCCAGCCCAGCGGGTGACTTCACTGCGCCAGTAGCATCTCTTGTATGGCGTGCGGATCGTCGCTTCTCTAAGTCACCTGCACAGGCATATCAGTCACATCGTTTGCCTAGGAGTGTCACTAAGGCGTTTATTTCGCCATTTCATCAGTCACCTTCTTCAAGTTATCACTGGTGCATCATTGACCTCTGTCGACACATCAGTGGCCGCTTTTGACCAATCATTTGCCCCATTTTTGTCACGACCCCACCCCCGCATACTGCGTGAGGCAGTTCATTTAATTCAGGAGCAATTCAAGCAACATTTGCTTCAATTGACCCTTCGCTAAACCACGCCCCGAAACGCAGACTGGCCAATCACAACGCAGTATTTGACGGAGGTCCGACAGTTTTTTGCTGTGCTCCATTGACTTTGATGGAAAAAATCGAGATTTTCGAGCTGGTTTTGTGTATTTTTAGCTAATTATGGTTAAACGTTGTGCCTGGGGCTTTCCTTTACAAAACCAAAATCAAATCCTGAAAAGTGTTAGCCAGCTAAGCTAACGTGGCTACGGTCTGGATATACAGCTCCGGGTTGCAACGTTGGTAAAGTTAAGACTAAATGTTAGCTTTGTTATTCGTGATCCAGCCAGCTTGCTAACGTTAAGATGTTACAGTCAAGCTCTAAAAAAAAACCTGTGGGTAACGTTACCTTGATGTCAAAATGTAATACTATTTTTTCATTACCATTTCAGCACTTTGTCAATGGGAAGCCCAGTCCCGAGTACCCAAATCTTGTGGAGGACTGGGCTGACACACTGCTGATATTTTTTGCTTTACAGAGGTCCAGGGTATGGAGCTACCTGTGGAGCTAACCAGAGTAATGTCGTTACAGCACACTATAGGCTACTAATGTTACGTTAGTTAGCTAATGCTAGCTAACTTACTACTGAATGTAACGTTATATAGGCCTACTGCTTTTGCTTTTTAATGATTGTAATAGTGAATAGAGACCTACCCAGCTTTACAGGAACAGTGTTGCTCCTTAATGTCATTGTCCTCAGTCTCAATTGCCAGGTGATGCGGTGGTTCACTTTTACCTGATCTGTAGGCTTTCGCTTCTATCTTAATTTTTTTAACGTCATTTTGTTGCTGAGTCAGTGTGATATCTTGAATATAACCTTCAAATGCATATTGTAGACCCTTCTGTCTGCCTCTATCTGAAATCGCTTTTTCTATTTTCCAAAAATTGGACAATATTTCTCCAGGGAGTGCAGTTAGCGACAGTGCGAGCGCCATGCTGGCTCTGAAAGCTTGACGGACTTAGCAACAGTAACTAAGGGGGGCGTGGTTTAGCGAAGGGTCAATTAGGTCCACTAGTACAAATATTTCTCCCACTCCAGCACAAAAATCGCAGCCATCCAGCGCGGGGGGTGCCATATTCAAAACACCTAAGTAGGCAAGAGCAATCAATCAAAGTTCAACCACCAATCGAATGTGAGATCCCACCCACTGGCTTTGATGGATGACAGTGATTGATAATTATTTCCCATTTCACACCACAGACAATATTAAATTAATTATAAAAATAAATATAGAAATAATGAAATGTGGAAATAAATGAATATTTTACATTTAACTATTTGCAGACATTTTTATTGAATTAATATTGGCACATTATGTCCGCCATAGAATTGGCCCGATCTTAACATGGAAAGGTCAGCTGAAACAGCAGGTTCTGTGTGGGCTTCCAACTTGCTTGTTCTCCGTGACCTGGAACCACATCAGCCCTTCCCCATGATGAAATTCACAGGGATTTCACACAGCCGTGTCCACTGACAGGGCTTGCTTGCATTTTAATAAAGACGTCAGGTTTAACACTCACTCCTGTGGAGAAATGCATTTCCAAATCCTTGCTGTAGAGACAGGGCACACAAAAGGGGTTGAAGAATCTGGCTAATTGGTGCCCTTTAGGGGAAATGTGTGAGCTTGGGTTGGATATAAGCAATGAACCTGCAGGGAAATAAGTGTGGTACAGAAGCACAAGTGGAAAGTTCAATAACCAGAACAAGCTGACAACATGGCCAAGATAGATAGTGCCACTTGGCTCATTTAAAACTGAATTCAGTTGCCTTTATTACGAAAAAAAACAAAAACAAAAAGTTTCTTATATGCAATTCTACCATATCCACTTGCAATCAGGTAGTCCACAGGCAATGGCCAAATTGCAAACAGAGTCTAAATTACCGGTACAATATACTTGTCATATAAATGTAGAATAAATAATTAAAACACACAAAATGTATTCTACATACGTTGCCAAGAATTGCATTTTTTCCCCCATATTGTACAGTTTGGTCGTACAATATTTATTAAACGGTTCTTCCATTGTTTGTTACCTTTTGTGCAACAAAATGAGAATGGTCTGCAGCCACAACTTAAATGCAGAGAATATAAAGTGAAAGTACTCCTCAATGAATGCAATGTAGTCAATTTAACCCTCTACGGGATAAGCAAATCAGATCTCACATATACATGTACATACATACACATTATATATACACATGTACATATATATTAGATACATGTGCACATATATCTACACATAATTTATACATGTACATATATTTGACATATTTCACCAGACTGGTCGCTGGACAGTGAAACGCGGTTGTGCAGTTGGTCATTGACGCACGTGGGCAGAGCTTCATGTTCAGGGCAGAAAAGGACTTCTAAACATGCTGAAATAAACAGCAAGTAATCAGAAAAAACATTTAAATTAAAAAGAAGGGGGGGACGGGACAGAAGATGTTACTGAACCTGACCACACACCAGGCCCCTAGCAGGAATGCAGTAAGAATTATACACACTAACGCAAGCACACACGGACGCACCATTTCAAACAGTTCCGAAAATGAAATTGGCAGTCCCTGGAGGAGGAATAAAAGCAGGCTTGCGGTGGGGGGGGTTGACCAGTATCGGATTTCTGACCTTATTGTCGTGTCATTTTTGAAGAATTTTTGGTAGTGCGGCTACAGTACGACTCGGGCGACGTTTAATATTCCCGGTCTTGCATTTCTTCTGGCTGGCTGTCTCTCGGAGGGAGGGGGGGGCATGTTACAGTAGAGGATCTGGGGGCCTCAGCAGCACCCTCCAGAGGAAGGCTTCACCGGCGTGCTGTGGATGGGGACGGACTTCTCGGAGCCGCCGGCCGTGGCCCCGGGGCCCATTCTCTTCTTGATCTCGGCAGCCATGGTCATAAAGGCCTGCTCCACATTGGTGGCGTTCTTGGCGCTCGTCTCCAGGAAGGGGATTCCCAATGAGTCTGCAAACTCCTGAAAAAAGGAGATGAGCGCAGAGCAGCCGTCACCACACAGGAACCTCAACCCTGTCAATTCTGTCAGCCGGGCTGAGGACACGCTCACTAAAGCCACCGTCAAAGCAGATTTAAATGGCTTGCATTCTCCACTTGTCATATTTCAACAATTCAGAGAAAACGGTTTACTGAAGAGCCTGTTGGGTGCAACTGGTGTGAAGAGAGCACTAATACACACCAAAGGCTTCATTTATGGAATCATCCACTAGACTGACCTGTGGACCCTCTTACTTAAATGAGCCGTTACCTTTGCCGTTGTGTAATCCACAACCTTCTTCGTCGTCAGGTCACACTTGTTCCCCACCAAGAGCTTGTTAACGTTTTCGCTGGCATAGCGGTCGATCTCCTGCAGCCACTGTTTCACGTTATTTAAACTCTCCTGTGAGGGAAGGGCAAACAAAACATCAGTGGCAAAAAGCTAAAAAGCCTGGAGACACAAACATAGCTTATATACATTAATATATGAATACAGGTCTCCATTCACTCGTCCAGCCAATTTCAAGCGAACAACTTAAAGGTTACAGAAATAATTAATGCAAATTTTGGCGGTGGAGGTGCGTTTCCATCAAACCGGCTTTTGGCAAACAAAAACCTTAGAAAAGCTGCTCTTCCACGATAATAACGGAAATGACTACAATGTTGTCACACGACATCAAACTTATGCGCGACATTAACAATTATTTAGTAAAAAAAATGTCCACCATTGGTCGCATATATATATTTTATCAACAATGATCTGAAAACAGGTGTGAGAATAAATGTAGCACAGATGACCAAACAGTCTTTCTCTGAGCAATTGTTGGTATAAAATAATATTTTTATAGAATTTCTTTTTTTAAGCATTCAATATGGCTCAAAACCCTTTTGTTTATTTTATACAGCCTTCTTTATCAAGGGTGTGAATAATCATGCAGGATACTGTTTTTGTATAAACACGTCATATAATGGGTATGGAAAAAAGGCCTCCCAAGTATGCAAAATGCACATTATACATACATAGCCATGACAGACAGACACAGACACAGACACAGACACAGACACAGACACACACCTAGAGAAAAGGAAGGCCGGCTCACTTACTTGGTCCGTAACATCGTAAACTACAATAATGCCGTGCGCTCCTCTGTAGTAACTTGAGGTGATTGTGCGAAACCTCTCCTGTCCTGCGGTGTCCCACTGACAAAAGGAAGGCAGTTCAGTGAGACCTTACCCACAAAGCCATGCCCACACAGGCCCACACAGCCAGATTGGACTCATGACAAGCTGAACGCATTGCAGGTTAGAGAGGCATTTATACTGTATCGCTTCAGATGTGTGAATATGACAGCCAGTGTAGCTGGCCCAGCCCCAGGTTATTCCATACAGACAACAGGGAAGAATAAAACCGGTTTCTTGGAAATAGATCACATCATGAAACAATGGCGTTCGCTTCTGCCATTGTATTTCAACCATGACGTCCCCCTTCCTCCAACAATGCACTGCAACCAAACCCAGGAGAGGCCACACAAGGTCACACATATCACATGAAGCAACACTATAAATCACCTCTCATTCTGCACAGTGATCACCCCTCATTCTGCAGTGTTCACCCCTCATTCTGCACAGTGACCAGCCCTCATTCTGCAAAGTGGCCAGCCCTCATTCTGCAAAGTGGTCAGCCCTCATTCTGCAAAGTGGTCAGCCCTCATTCTGCAAAGTGACCAGCCCTCATTCTGTCCAGTGTAAAGTGAAATCACAGGAGACACAAAAGAAAAAACACTTACAATTTGAAGTTTGATCGTCTTTCCGTCTAATTCTATGGTTCTTATTTTGAAGTCCACACCAATAGTGCTGATGTAGCTTTCTGTGTACGTGTCATCCTAAAGGGGGGGGACAAAGACAAACAGAAAGTACTCACATCCTGGACCTCACATCCACATCCTGCTCACAGCACAAATGCACTCAGAATTTCTACCTTCTCATCTCAACACATGGCTGAGTGTTCTCTCGTGCACATACATGCACACGCACACGCAAACCAGCTGAATTTCAGCATTCGCAAACAAAACGCTTACACCACTATCTACACACTAAGGAGTACGTCCATGAAAAGATAGGGCTGTGCACTCGCACCCTGATTACATCTATGCATCCAAGGTTCTGAATTCCGGTTTGTGGCACAGCGGGAGCATTCACTTTCAAGAGGCGCCTGGTTCAACAAGAGGCCAGGGGCAGGGGCACAGGCTCCAAAACTGACAACAGTAAGAAAGGACACTCACTGCGAATCGGAGGAGAAGGCAGGACTTTCCAACGCCAGAGTCACCAATCAGAAGCAGCTTGAATAAATAGTCACTGGTGGGGAAAAGAGAGGGAGGAACAGGTTCAAATTACACTCCATTTCCCACTTTGACCACACTGCTAGTGAACATCCCCTTTCATTTACCAATCACTTCACTCCATTAGAAGTGACACGCCGAAAAAGATTTGACGGCCGTCGGCTCAGGTTCCTCCGGGCGTTTGCAGCAAAATGGGGATGAGCGTTCACAGGGAGCGGAGCAGGTTTGAGTGGAAATACAGCTTTTGTGCAATGCTAGTGATTCGGCCCATTGTGAAACAGTGTACCATATGAAGCAGCGGCAACTGTAAATCTGTAACGGTTCAGACCGCCCCATGGGAGTCAGCGTGGCTACATGACCCTCAGAGAGGGCAGTGTGCATCTACAGGCAAGTGATTTCCTGTTTCATCCTTTGGCAGTTTCTGTTAATAAAAATCTGGGGTTCTCTTTCACCAAGGGTCCAAGCTAGGGTTGGGCTGATTTCCGGCGTACGTTGATGTGGCACGACGTCGTGACAGTCAAATTATTATTATTATTTTATTTTGAATGATGTTTAAACTCGTCACAGCAGGCTACAACAGTGCAGAATAGACAGTTGTACAAAGATTGTTGGATGTTGATGATCAAGATGAAATGTGATGAATCTTTTAAATAAAATGGAATAAAAGGACTGAAAAATAACTGTTTAAACAATAATAATATAAATTACAGTCCATTCAACTTTTAGGATGTTATTGGAGTTTTCTGAGTTTTATGTAACACAAAGAATCGGAAAGCCTGGTTTAAAAAAACAGCAATAAAAATAATTTATTGGAATTGGCAATGAAAAAATTAAACAGTAAATAACCAGATAAAGCACTGACAGCAGTAGAAATGTAAATGTTTATATATAAAGGTTTATATATATATATAAAAATATACATATATTAATGAACAGGATGTTCTTTTGAGTGCATCCAGAGTGTGGGTGTTGATAGATTTCATTAGCATTAACTGCAAGCATTAACTGGAAATAAGCAAAAGTCAGAAACAAAACACCCTGAAAGATCTCATGTTTCAATGTTAAAAGTTTTTGAACTCATAGCTTGTGAATCTCTCGACGGTATTATGGTGGATTTAAAAGCCGCTACAATATAAAAGTGGGCAATGGCTGGTTTTGAACCCACAACCTTCAGTTGACTGGCATAGCCATTTTACATTGTATATAGACAAACAAAAAGGCCACCAAACGTGCCTTTCCTTACATCTTGACCGATCACTCCAACAACACACTTCTTACACAAAGGACTCCTAGCAAATTAAGCCTGAATTATTAATGATACTTTATCATTTATAATTATACTTGATCCGGCATCCACAGCTCGGTCACAAACAACGAACCCGGTCTCCGTAAACATCTTTATGATTTATGAAGGAAGCAAAGCAAACTACTGGGAACGCCTCCCCCATCTTGCTGGTTCAACCAATCATCGTTTGTGTATCGAACGCGGCCTCTGCAGCGCTGTACAAGCGGTTGAAAGGTTCAGGGCATAGCACGTGGCCCCCAATTTCGACCAACACAAACTGTTGTTTCGTCCACACGGCCGTCGCACCATGTGCACATGGAACTAGTGCTAAAGCACTGAACGCACCACTCATTTGCTTGAAATGTGCTTTTTAAATGTCACGATGAAAAGGCCTGGCTGCTTAAACATTCATTCATAAAGACAGGTGATGCGCGAGGAGATGGCATTGTGCCTGATTTAGATAAACCTCTTCTGAATGCCTCGCAGTTAAAAAAGGCATTTGCAGCATTTGAAGGTGGGTGAGGCGTGGAGAGGCAAGGTGTGCGAGACCACAACGTGTTTGCTCACTGAAAATGCTTGAGTAAGCGGTGAGTGGAATCATAACAAAAATGTCTCTATAGCCAAAATGGTAGTAGTGTGCAAGATTTGCAAGGCAAACTGAGCTCAAACTAACCACAAGTTAGCAATATTGTATCTTCACAAGCAACTGAAGTATGCAAAGACCCAGCAGTGCTTGAGGACAGCAGGCCCCTCAGCAATGCACCCTGCTAACATGGAGAAAATCAGTTTGAGCCCAGAATGACCGTTAAAGGAGCACTCCCATGGTATTAAAATCAAACTTCTCTCGTAAATGTTTGTGCATCAGTAAAACTACTGTCCTTTTCTGGCAATCATCCATCAATAAACTTAAAAATAAAAAAATAAAAACTCTTAAAACTCAATTTCCACCTGGGAAATGCAGTGTCCTACTGGATGGGAATGGTAATGATTTTTTTTTAACACCCTTGATTGACAGACTGAAATACAACAGGCTACTACAGGAGCATGCACACATTCGCTCCCTTTGAAAAGTCATTCGCATAAATATTGCCACAAAAAGAAGGGAAACAACAACTGGCTATATATGCTCATAAAATACAGCAAAAATATTTACAAACTCATAGCTTTCTTATTCCACAACACCACGATCTGTACAAATATAATCTAGATGTTTTCAAAACGTACTGTAATTCTTAGGGCAAGTTAAGGTTATTTTTCATGGCTTTTCAGTTACCTAAACCTTTGCTTTAGATACCAGCTCAAACTACATACATTTAGATGTATGGTTACGCTCATATAGGCGAGAAAACAATCATTTTCTTATCCAGTGTGTGTATGCATTTGGAGAGACAAACTTGGTTTGGTATCATTTCCTTCCATTTAATCTCTTTTGTGATTGTTACATGCCATTTTGATGTCTAGGATTTAGTATTTGTTAGGTTAGTTGAACATATGGCTGTAGATTGGATGTTGAATATTTTGTCTTTGTCTAATTGTTGTAACTTAATATAACAGCTCTTAATTGTAATTGAATTGTGAGTTGTATATTGTGAGTATAAGGTTGATTCACCAGATTTCTCCACCTATCAACAAATTCAGTGATTTAGTTGATAATAGGGATCCTGTGTAATAATTATTATATTAAATCAAATAAATATATTTTACATGTAGGATAAGTGAGGGGTTTTAACACAATACCACTTCTGTTCAGTATTCAGAATGCTGAACCTTACACAAGGGCATTTCACTGTTAAGGCTACTGGATTCAGAGAATAGACACTTTTTATTCAAATTCTCACTGTTCCGACAAGATACTGGGTCAAATCTTCCAGCATCCACATTACCAAGATATTTTGTTTTTAGGGGGTTCTGGAGTGGCTCTCATAAGGAGCACAAACTGACCTTTACGTCACAGGACTATGAATGAGAGTTCGCAGCAGTGAGACACAATTGGCCTAGTCCCGTCAGGGGTAGGGTGCCATGGTTCCATGGTTAACCGTTGTAATAGCTACTCCCAACACCACCAGGCTCCCACAAGCTGACAGTTTACATCAGTGAGAGATCCATCTCTCCTCCCATCGGTGCTGGCTAACTCCTGTAGTACTGTGTGGCCTGTAGTTTGTAAAATGGTCACTGACTCTCGTATAGTATTATGTGGCCTGTAGTGTGTCAAACGGTCACTGACTCTCCTGTAGTACTATGTGGCCTATAGGGTATAAAATGGTCACTGACTCTCCTGTAGTACTATGTGGTCTGTAGTGTATAAAATGGTCAGTGACTCTCCTGTAGTACTGTGTGGCCTGTAGTGTATAAAATGGTCAGTGACTCTCCTGTAGTACTATGTGGCCTGTAGTGTCCTCTCTCTCCTCAAAAGCGCCCATGTCATCTCCCTCCTAAAAAAAACCTCTCTGAATCCTGCTGTCATTTCAAAATTACCAACCTGTCTCTCTCCTGCCATTCCTCTCCAAAATACTAGAGTGAGCTGTCTATACCCAACTGTCTGCTCATCTCCTAACCAATCTGGTTTCAAGACAGGCCACTCCACAGAGACTGCTCTGCTTGCAGTCACTGAGGCTCTACAAATGGCCAAGTCCCAATCCCTTAGCTCCGTCCTCCTCCTGTCAGCTGCATTTGATACTGTGGACAACCAGATCCTGCTCTCATCTCTGGATCTGCACTGACATGGTTCAAGTTCTACCTGGCTGACCGGTCCTACCAGGTGGCCTGGGGAGGATCCCTGGTGCTTGCTTTTCAAGCTGCTAGAGGAACTGCTCCCCCTTACTTCCAGACACTCATCACACCCTACACCTCAGTCAGACCCCTCCGCTCCGCCTCCTCTGGCAAACTGGCTGTCCCATCCCTCCGGGCGCATGGCAGCTGCTCCTCACGGTCTCGCCTCTTCTCTGTCCTAACCCCTCGGTGGTGGAATGACCTTACGCAATCGGTCAGGACTGCGGAATCACTTGCAATCTTCCGCAAGAGACTCAACACCCATCTTTTCAGACTCCACTACCACTGAATTCTGTACATCTAGCCAATTGTCATCATCACTGCCTACTTGCTCAATACTTCTTGTATATGTATCCCTGCTTACTCCTAATCTAAAAAATGTATTAATTAATTTTAAAGATGTAAAAACCTTTTCCTTCCCAGTGTTACAGGTATGGTATGCAGCTGCCTACAACGATGTCTATCGCTGTATTACTGCACTGATCTCTTGCGCAAACTATGATTGTTCCTACCACGTATTAATGCACATCTTGTAAGTCGCTCTGGATAAGAGCGTGTGCTAAATGCTTAAAATGTCAATTATTTGTTAAGAATGCAAAAAGGGAAAAGAGATTTAAAAGCACAGCCTTACTGATGGGCATTCCTTCTTAAGTACATTCACCTCTCCCCCAAAAAAAAAAAAAAAAAACAAATTTTTTAAAAACCCAGCAGACTAAGCCTCTCACCTCTGGGGACAGATAATTGAATATTTCGATTTAGAGCACAAGCAAATTTTAGATACATTTTACAATAAGTTGTCACTTTCATCAATAGTCTGTGGCCACGATGTGTAGTTTGGTCTCCTGGCCCTCTACAAACTTGGTATTGCCAGCTTTGTCAGTACGACACCAACATTTAAGGATCATCATTAGGGCAGATGGTACTGGCCAAATTTGCATTTTATTACACTGCAAGTGATGTTTGTTCGAGACAAGTGTATTTGCACAACACATACAGTATACAGATCTGTGTTTACAAGGTTGTCAGCAACAATTCTGGAAACAATTCTCTGGACACATTAGGGGTGGGCATACACATCCACACACACATAACACACAAAATTTATGAAAATCACCACCTGTGTTATATTCCAGTGTTTACTATGCTGTGAACTGGACAGCTAGCAGTTAGCTAGCTACCTAGAAAACAAGCTAGCAGTCGCAAGCTAGCAAGTTAGCTATGCAGCACTTGATAAAATTACTCTGGTGTTGGCACAATAATTAATACTGTTTGACTGACTAATGTTAGCCACATTAGGGCCTATATTTTATGGCTTGACTGCCTTCTACTATCTAGCAAACTAGCCAAGATCTGGAATCCAAATTAAGTTTGGAGCTCCAAGTCATGACTGTCTTTGTAAACAAAGTGGTTCTCAACCTTTGCTACACCAATTTTTACCCAACTGAACTGCTGTGGCCAGATTCATATAAAACCAAAAATAATTATGCTAAAGCATAGATATGATACATTTATTCAGTATTCATAAAGGTTTACAATGAACACCCAATCATCAGTTACACATTTTAAATATAATATTTTCTACGAGGCACACTATGTATAAATATGAACTTTAACCATTTCAGCTGTATCGAGGTTAAGAGTCTGCATTTTTTAATTACTCAGTGTGGTAGTTCATATTTGAAATACAATTAAAAAAAGAGTTCTGAACTATTAAAATAGGTCTGGAAAACACTTCTGTACTTATACTAATACTTATTTAGCCAAAAAACATTCTGCATATTAATTTAAGAGATATTAAACTGTCACATCAGTTCTCACACAATGCTTTCACTTACTGCAATGTGCTAGGCTATATGGCAAATGATTCCTTTTGAAAGAGTGTACATTCTTATTGGATTTATTGATAAACCTACCACTGACATCTGTGAAGTTCTACATGCTGAAAGTGTGGACACCTGGCCATTGAAATTAAACAAGGTGGAAAATGTAAAGTTCAAAGATAAAGAAAATTCAGAGTCGCACATGTTTTTGGTCGCATATGGTCACAGTATGAAGCCCTGGACTTGCAACCTTGGGTCCTGCATTTGCATAAAGCGTTAAACCATGCCATGCCCCATACTAATTCCCTTGCTTAGTTCCACTGCTTTATTCCACAAGCTGATCATCAGCCACAGACTAAATTAGCTTGGTTAATTTACAGCTAATAACACACCAACCAACAAATAATTAATTTCATGTTCGATTTAATTTCATGTTCAATCTCATTAAGTGGTAACAGGTTTTGGGGGGGGGGGAACAAACCCTGTCCATACAGGCCCTCCTTGGACAAACTGAACCGAATTTAACATGAACTGTGGAGTGCAACAAACTAAACTGCGGCAGCTTGTGTCTTAACAACAATGGCACTAAATGTGGAATTAATTGACAAAAAGGCCACTAGTGCTTCTGAAACAGTCAAATGTATGCTGGGAAAATCTGAGGTCAAAACAATCAGTTAGGTGACAAATATTTGTAACTATGAGTTAACATAAAGGTTATCCTCTCACAGACCAAACGGTGGGGGGGAACAGCTTTGAAGCAGAAAATCTTTGAGGCCCATTCCGGCACATACTGGTTCACACTATTGTCATGGCTGTCAGGGGGTTACGGACAGCAGCGGTGGTGGTGAAGGGGGGGAGGAACAAGCCTGATGCAAATGATACTGTCGTCATGGGACACACAGGAATGTCAATATTGGAGCACTCAGCAGGATAGAAGGAGCCTGTTAGAACTGTAAAACCTCAAGGCAAGTGATATGTGGTGCTGCCCAGCGGAGGGCTGGCACATACCTTACACATACCCACATTCAGGTCAGTGAGACTGCAGAGAGGTTAGCCGCTTTGCTTTCACATTCTACAAGCTGCATATTAAATTAGGGCCCAGTACGGGCCTCGGATAGCGTAGCGGTTTGAGCTTCCACAGCTGCGGTTCAAAACCCGACTGTGCCAGATCAGGGGCAGCATTTGGCTGTCTGCCCTGGTTGTGGCTGGCTGTCATTATATGATTCAGTTATACTAAGTAACAAACTTTATCAAATTAAAAACTCTCCAAACTTTTTTTTTTTTTATAAACATCTCCAAAATGGTAATGTTTCTGAACAGAAACGATGGATCAAAATCATGGTCAAGGTCAAAACCTTCTTTTCAGACTGTGCTTAAGCTAGCCTGAGGTTTTTGAGCAGTTTTCAGTTCACAACCGTTATAACTGGCCATTGGAACATGCATTGGCGTGGCAAAATAAGGACAGCCAGCTGTGTGGCTTCTAGATGTGAGACAAAGGACTCTAATCAGGTCTACAGAAATCTCAAACTCTCCTCATCACAAGCCTCTGAATGTCTGCTGAACCAACACAGCTTAAAAAGGTACTGGATTTCAAAGCATGAGCCTTGGTAAGATATCAAATATTGACCTCATGATTATTGAGATGTGTGTTGCAACACAGGTACTAATGACATACAGACCACAAACTTGGGAAAACCATGAAGTCTAGTGCACAAGACTTCTCTGAAAAAATGTAACATTACGGTGAGTGGAGATGGGTTAAAAACTGGATTACTTTTTGTGAATTGTGTAAAATAACTTCATAATAATTGTTCACAAAAAAAAATCATAAAGAAGTGGCCTGTTTAATGCTGGTGTTAAGTGATGACAGCAGTCACAAGCCTTAAATAGGCCTCATTACAACAGTATACAGGCATCTTTCAAATACTGGGAACAAACGTAGGTCATATCATTAAACAGTTTAATAAAGTCCCCAAAGTAGCTTATGTGAAATTACAGTAAGAAGTCATTCAAAGGGGGTGATCTTTTGGCCATTTCCCCTTCAAATATGAAACGCACTGGAATCAACCTTAAAAATAAATAAAAATAAAAAACTCCCGGGTGGTCTCTAGCGGTTACAACGTTCGATGCTGGCCACTGCGACTGTGGTTAGATTCCACCGGCTGCACCAGTCAGCTCTGGCCGGGAGTGCCACTGGGGGGCGGTGGCAATTGTCTGTCCGCCCCAGGGAGGGTAGTGCCGGAGTTACGGTCGACGACCTGGCGAGTGGTGTCTCGGAGGAGACAAGACTTCACCTTTGTCACAGGGCTATGGCAGCAAACTCACAACACAAGGGGGGGATTGACATGAAAAAGAGAGGGTGTAATTGGCTACTAAATTGGGAGAAAATGGGAGAAAAATCTGAAACAAATTCTTGGGGGAAGAAAAAATAAAAATAAAAATAAACTCAATGTATTCTTTGCTTTGATCTAAAGTGTCCCCTAAAAATCGATACATTGTTGCAAATCATGATTTCAGTGTTTTGCCACATACCCAGCAACAGCAACAACCCACACAGCTGAGAAATGCCTAAGAGAAACCCTGTGCACACGGTCTGCATCCCCTTTGTCCTCCCTTATTCAGCGGCGACCAAAACGGCCAAAACAGAGAGCACAGTTATCCTCCCTCGACACACAGGAGGCCAAGTCTGCTGGTTATTAAGCACAGGTCCACACACCATGTGCTGGGAGGAAGGGAAATTCAAGTAAGCTGATTAAGCATTCCAGCCAAGAGGAATTTTGCACAATGTCCCCAACCCTCTGACCCCCTCGGCCAAACCCCTTCAGAAAAGGAAGAAAGCCAGTGTCACAGCACTTCACTGGTGCTCTGTCCAACAGAGAAGCAAAGCTCGAACATTTAACATACAACACATATAGCATATGCCATTCAGCAGATGCTTTTATCCAAAGTGACTTACAGTAGTGAATGCATACATTTTTTCAGTATATGCGGTCCCAATGGGAATCGAACCCACAACCCAAGAGTTGTCAACGCCATGTCCAACCTACTCAGCCATACAGAGCTCTCTGACCGGTCTGATTATGACAGCCGATCATTTAGATTGTGGCCCGCAACGTCAAACAAGAGACATTTGACCAGAGCCAATCCCATGTGACCATTGAGGAATCATGTGCTATCCCATGTGACCATTGAGGAATCATGTGCAATCAGCTGGGGTCTTCACACCTGGTTTTCTTTTCATTTTCAATCCTAAGGCTGAGGAACTTGCAGAAATATGGTCACAGTGTCTTGTTGACTACTCCACGATGAAAACATTCCCAAACAAATTTTTGGAAATACCTTTTTATTTATTTTTACAATGAGCCCATAACACTGAATCGCAACAGATTGAAGTCATGCTTTTATCGTTCCCCCACCGACTGTGTAGCATTATCTCCTCCATGTTGCTAGTCCTACAGTAACAAATTGCCGAGACGAAAACCTCCACTCCTCTTCCAATCACACCATTTAATGCGTTCCCTTTGAAAAGTTCTCTCCAGATCTCAGCAGAAATGCATTTTCTCGCTAAGCAAAGCTCTTCATGTGGGACACACAGAGGATGCAAAATCCCTGTGAAGCATTCCACAAATTCCACAAAGGACACACACTGCAGTTTTAGCATGCCAGTCTTTTACCACAAGGCCTTAAATGAGGGATTTAACTCTAGGACCAAAGGGACTTGACAGGCACTAATGCAATCGAAAGAAATGCAAGAAACACTGTCCTTTCAAGATCAAGTGAGAGATTTTGCAAAGAGCAAACTGCACAAGATCCAATTTGCAGAACAAGCTGAACAGGTGGCTGCATGATAATAATAAAAATCTGATGAAAAACACTTCAAACTTCAAAAAAATCAAACTTGGGGTGCAAATGAGGAGCCCCAATGCCACTGCTGCTTTATGAAGTAGATTTGAGCAGAGGTCCACATTTTGGTTCTAGAGTCTATAGTCAAATGTAAATTAAATGGCATTCCGTTATAGTAAATGGTGGGTCTACCACATCACACCAACTGGTAGTGTGACTTTTTCCTCGATGTAATTGCTAAGCTTGGTTACACCTCTCTGGCACTGATTGGCAAGTTCCACCCCAAGAGTGTACACATCTAAAAGTACAAAACTAATTTAAAGTGTTTAACTCAGCATGGCATGGCATACAAAATGAGCTTTGATGAACAACTAAAGTTAATGGTCTGGCGACAGGGTGGTCAAACCTCATGCACTCGCATAAAAACAGACCACCACAATATGGCAGGGAATTACTGAGGTATATAGGTGACAGCTAAGTCCAACCTGAAAATGGGTCCTTCTGTTAAATAGGGAAATGCAAATTCTTAAAGGTATTCAAATATTATTTTCATGTAATATTCCGTTGGGAAACTGGGGGTTACTAGATGAGTCAGACTTTGTACCAAATTCGAAATGCGTCCATCAATCTTATGTTGGGTGTCCATCTTTAACAGCATTACATTTGATGAAACATAACACCACTGGTCCAATAAATGTGCCGTTGAGAATGGCATTACTATGAAGCAGAGGAGGAACACCAGTCACGTTTCAAAGCGCGCTTCAAGTTCAACATTTCGTTTGAAAGAAAAAGCGCAACAAACGAAGTCATCACTTGAAAAACTGCGTTGATACATCTGCCCCAGCCACCGCGCGTGAACGGAGACGTCAGTTGCTTAAGAATTTACTTCTGGTCGACAAAAGACAGTGAATCTAAAGAGCACAACCAGTGCAACCAGTCCAGTTTATTCTCCAGTAGTTGAGTTCCTGTAACAATACCTGCCCAACAAACTCCTGTATAACTGTTCCCCGATGCCAATTGCCAAACAACCTACACAGCAGCTGTAGTGTTGCAAGAGGCGCCATGTGACCTACACATGACTGACTCCCTGCTAAGGATGGGTGTCTTCTGTCCTCAATCCTGTTGATTGTAGTCACAGGCATGAAACAGAGCTTGTGATATTTACTTCAGCTTTGACAAAAAGCTAAACAAATTGCAGTACGATCATACATATGTTTTAAGTCTTTGCTTTAAGTGACGGGTAATGCCTGGGGCTGGTCTTGCTTGCTGGCTTGTTGTTTTCCTAGCTTAGCTAACAAGTGCTTGTTGATCGAATGGTTTGCATGAGACTAAAATCTCAGACTCTAGGTTTTTCTTAAATCCGTGTTAACGCTGACCAGATCGGTAGTAATGTTCCACACTGTGCCGAAATATGTGTCACTTCTATTTTTGTGCGCAAACGAGATTGCATTAGCCACGCACCTAAAACAAAGGTTATTCATATAGTTAAATGCAATTCAGTTCAGCTAACGTTACAGAACAGGGATAATCAGCAAGCTACGGTTATCTGCCAGGGCTAACCATTCAACGTTTGCACACCACTAATTAACTAATGTTAGCAAAGTTATGAAATATAAATTAGCCAATTTAAATCGCAAAAAATATTAACGACGATAACAGTTAAAAAAAAGAAAACGTTGGAAAATGCTTGAACTCGAAAATAAAAAACTGCAGGTTGGAACTGAGCGTATTAAATGAAGACCAAACGTTAACGTTACCCAGAAAGACAGCTAGCTAGACCGGCTAAAGAACGACTCTGTTCCGTAGCTGGCTAGTAAATTAGCATTACCTAATCATTTAAAATGTTGGCTCATCGTGACATCCAGATTGTTATACAAGATATATTACACTGCAGTGAATTAACTAACCTATGTTACCAATTCTAGCAAGCTACATTTGGCCTGTGCGTTGGCCAGCTAACGATAGACATCTAAACGTTCGATCAAAGTTATTAATGTCCAATAAAACTCTTCAATAAATTGTGACTTTCGCTTGAACCATTCGCTAGCTTCGAGGCAGCTAAAATATGAACTTCGCAAACTGGTTAGCCAACTAGTTTGTAGTGGATAATCATCCAACTGTCAGATACCGAACTTAGCCAACTATACTCAAACTTAACATTACCCCTTTAACTATCTAGGTTAGCAAGGGCAATTTACAAGATATACGTTTGACTGTTACACCAGGTTAATATGCTAGCTAACGGTACAACGGACAACAACTGTCCAGATAATCGAAGCTAGCCTCTTTTGTTAGAAAACAAACTAATCAACTTCTTAGAATCTGCACACCCGGTAAATTAGCTAGTCTTGCTAGCTAAGTTATACGAGGATGTATAGCGAGAGGTAACGTTACGAGCTAGCAAGCTATTTCAGTTAAGGTGGCCACTTACTATTCGGGATTCATCGTTGACGTATCACAGCAAACTCCCTCTTCTTGTAAAACGGCGCTCCTCTTCGCTCAGAGGAACTTAAAATGGTTAGCTTGCTAGCTAGCTACTGTTTTGTCAAATAAAAAGTCACTAACTGGATAGCTACTCCCCCAAAACCCCTAAACCCTAGTCGTCTCAAACCCAAAATGGCTGCCACCCTAACCAGGAAACAGCAACTCCTTCAAATATAGGAGATTTTCATCCGAGTAGCTATGTGCGTGATTCCTGTTTCTCGGAAATTGTAGTCAAATACAAAGAGGCTTTAGTTGGACGTGGTCTACAGACTGACCTACTTTGACTACGATACCCTAGTAACCATGCGCGCACGAGGTATGTGTGACGGAAAACTTTTTTTCAATGACTTGCTGGACAGCTCTGGCGCGGCCCTACCTACTCTCTGTCAAACAGAAAATGACGAATTACGTCATCAGTGAAACGTGGCAGACTCTGCTAACAGGAGCGCGGAGTGGAACCTACGACACAAAGTTCCTGGTCACAAAGTAATACGTTGGGAAAAATGAGAATTTCCTGAAAATACTAAAACAAAAGTAATATTATCAGTATAATTATTTTAATTCCCAGGAAAGGCTGAAAGTTATCAACCCAAGTTATTAACCAGAAATATGATATTTAAAGTGTGCGTATCATGCACACTTTACGAATATGAGAAGGTACAACAGAACAGATACAAGTCAACTTATCCAGATATGGGTCAATTTGTACAAATGGTCACATTTACATATGCATCTACATGACTCCCATAGTGCTGCAGATAGTGATACATGAGAAAATATATTTACTATGAAACCCTTATTCAGGGAACCATCCATATCTTTCATTACAAAAGTCATGTATAGCAGGACAATTAGCACCTGCTGCCCACAGACATCTGCTCATATAACTAAAACCAAGCACCTACAATCTTTTCAGATGGGACCATACACACACACTCAAACATACAGAGAGAGAAAAATAAAGAACATCAGTCATACAAGACCTGCCATATTAGCCTAAACATACTGAAGCTGATCAGGTGTCATAACCTGGGCGTGACAAATCAACACACCCTGTTTGTCATGAGCCAAATATGGAAGGAGAACTGGCAATGTTTCATCATTTGTCAATATAGCCAGCTCCACAGATATGTGTGTCCGTTTGGATTTAAAGAGAAAGCTGGACCATTTCCTCATTATCTGAACACAGAATAACTATACATTTTAGCACACCATGCTCTGGAAGCAGGAGATCAGTGTTTGCTTAGGTGCCATAAATCTCACTGGATAAAATGTTAGTTCACTTTATGAATCTTTGCATGTGTGACTCATCAGCCACATACATTCATTTGATCTCATGCGGATGACTGTGAGGGCGGTTCAAAGGGCTGAGTAATCCTAAAGGTAGCTTTCACACTAATGTCATCACATGTACAGGCACAGCTCGGCTCAGTTCAGTCTGACAGACCACGGTGACGCAGGCATGCACAGGACTGAAATGCAAAGAGGCTGAATTTTGCATGTCACCAACGTTTAGTGTTGTGTTAAGTTTCAGGAAATAAAGCACTATTCTCATCTCAGGGGGAATGTTGAGTGAAGAAAATGTGCATGTAAAATTCCACTTGTATTGGTTCACCTTGTGAATCTATTCATCATAAACACAATGTCATGGCTGTTAAAGTGCTATTAATTTTGATCACAAATATGTGTATTTATTGAGATTATTAGATGAGCCAAACATTACAAAAAAATATTTTCAAATCTAAGATGGCACCTCACGAAAACCACCATTAGTCCCACTTTCCAAAAATATGAATACAGACATATGAACATCAAAGGTAAGCCATACCTTTGTAAAGTGATCATTCATAATTTAGATAACTGTGATGTGACAGATTTTGTCTGAGCATTAAACACTGAACAGAATTTCAATCACTTTGCTTACACTTGCCCGTGTTTGTTTGTTGTCCACTGCCTGTGTCTGTGACTGGCATACTACCTCTGAACGGACACAGTAGCACAGATGTCTGCCACATCGCCCCATACTGGGCAGAGAGAGAGAGAGGGAGCTGGACACACGTCTCCACAGAATCCTTCCTCTGGCTCCAGAACACGTACGGAAACTCCACGGATGAGGCTTCTCCCACTTCCCCCTGCAGGGAGAGCAATCCAGCATCTTGTCTCAGAGATAAATAGAGGGTATAATTGGCAACCAAATTGGGAGAAAAATTTGAAATAAAAATTAGAGACAAAATCCATGTTGGTACAGTTGTTTTTGGGAGAGGCTGTGGAAGACCTGGACTGTCAGAACAGCCACGGGTCCCTGCCAGACCTGCCTCAAGCTGATGAATATCCCTAAGAGGCTCCCCGCAGGCCTGCCTCCAGCCATTTGCACAGGCTCCCATGGCTAATGAGCTGTACATTATTTATTTATTGTTCTATCAGGATAGCCATATGCCACTACTTGTATTCGTCCCAGTCAAAGAGACAATAGAGTATAATTGGATATAGCTTAAAATTGGTGGGCTGACCAAGTTGATTACTGGTGACAGTGGAGCCTCCCCACCACCCCATCGAGCCCCCATCTTTTGACTGTTGATTACTGGTGACAGTTCACCACCCCATCGCCCCCGACTGTCGACTGCAGACTGCCTTGGTTGATGAGCGACAACGAGCCCCTATCAAGCAACAAAAACTGTGACCATAATGATCATCAGAAAATGAGCACAAAGCCTCTTTCATGTCCTGGCAGAGTGAGTAGAAGTGCCTGGATGTTCATGGCCAGGAGCCCCATCTCAAAGCCGATGTCAGAGGCCGCTGTCCTTTCCCCGATGTCCGGCAGCACGGCTTGGCCAGCTTTGGCAGGAGATGACCCCTGGGGCAGAGGCAGGCGCGTGGTGTAAACAGGAGCAGGCTGGCTAATGCTAAGCTCCATTAAAGCTGGCCCACGCAGACTGCCGATGGCGTTTAATGAGATGTATCTCCCTGCCCACCCGTCCGCTTGTTTCCCGCGACCCACAGCTACATCAAACCTGGACCGCAGCATTTGCTGCAGGTAAACACAAACACCGAGCCAAGTGAAGGATGTCAGAACAAGGCCAGGGGTCTAAGAGAAAACACTTGGAGGAAATTAAGATGTGGGGCTAAGCACAATGGAACATTAACAGATTCACACATTTACAGCAATGCCCCGAAGTTCATTCATTAACCTTGGTAATGTGCTAACTGTAAATGTGTTACACATTTTTACATATCGCACAATAGTTATTATTTTAAGAATTTGTTTCTGATTTTATCCCATTTGCTCCCAATTTAGTAGCCAATTACACCCTCTATTTTTCATGGCAATCCCCCCTCGTATTGCGAGTTCACTGCCGTAGCCCCTGTGACCGGCAGTGACAGAGGCAAAGTATCGTCTCCTTCGAGACGGCACTTGCTAAGCCTGTCGACCGTAACTCCGGTACTCCAGAGCCAATCCTATACGCAGCGGACAAATGTTGGCTTCCACCCCCCCTCCCTGGGGTGGACAGCCAATTGCCGCCACCTAGTGGCACCCGGCCAGAGCAGACTCTGGCGCGACCGGTGGAATCGAACCCCAGTCGCAGTAGCCAGCGTCAAACATTGTAACCGCTAGACCAGCCGGGAGGCCCGCGTAGTAGTTATTCTGTCAATAGATACCCTCTCATCCTATTCACCCTAAGGTTAAAGTTAAGTGGGTAAGGTTGCTGAGGGTGGGTTTACATTTTCATCCATCACCTTTCCATTTTTTAAAAGTTTTTTTCCTCACCATTTTTGCCTACTGTACTGTTTTACCACTAGATGTGTGCAGTGTGGCCACGGGCTGTATTTATACAAGGCGTTGTCACACCCGAAGGGACACAGCTTGTATTTCAGGTTTGCCAACACTTCAGACCGGTCTGGTTTTTAGGGACCCATCTTCATTTACTCATAATTAAAGGCAATTTTTGACCCTCTCTTCAATCACTCTATACGGCCTTGTTAACGCTGTTCTTTACTTTACTTCTGGAGAGACACTCCGTAAAGTACAGCTTCAGAGCCGTAATCATCTCTGCAAAAAATATTTTATGTTTTTACAAATGACCACAGTCACCAAGAAAACCATTGGTAACACACTACACCGTAATGGATTAAAATCCTGCAGCGCCCGCAAGGTCCCCCTGCTCAAGAAGGCACATGTACAGGCCCGTCTAAAGTCTGCCAATGAACACCTGAATGATTCAGAGAAGGCTTGGGAGAAGGTGATGTGGTCAGATGAGACCAAAATCGAGCTCTTTGGCATCAACTCGACTCGCCGTGTTTGGAGGAAGAGAAATGCTGACTATGACCCCAAGAACACCATCCCCACCGTCAAGCATGGAGGTGGAAACATTATGCTTGAAAAACATGCATGTGTATTACCTGGGTAGTTACATCTAACTTTCCGGGACAGTTTGTAAATGTTTGGACATATGTACTGTCAGGACACTGCAGCTACTTTCCTCGAGCCAGCCTTTCTTTCTGCTGCTGCCTCAAAAGTTTACTTTCAATAAAAATCCTTGACTCATTTGGCTTGATTTTAAGTGAATGGAAGAACAGAAGAGGTGTCTCATCTCTATTTATCAACATCACCTGAAAAAAAGTTTGAAAATGTAAAACATAATTAAAAAATGTATGTTATGCAAAACTAATGTATTTTATATCTAGGTTTTTCCGATGTACAGAAAAATGTGTTTGAATGTGTATTTTTTGTGAAAAACTAGTGAATTATCCTAATGGAACCATGATCTGTGAGAGGTGAATAACACAATTGCACTAAATATTGATTGAATTGATAGTAATAAGAGGTACAAACAATGTTTATCAGGATTTGGGGGTTTCTGACCATTTTTGGATAATTAAACATGCACTGGGTCACATTGACCCAGGAATATTTTGGCTGTTACAGAAAAACAAATTTAACATGAGGGTGATCACATGTGATCACAGTGGGTATTTTTTTTTAAAGTATTCATCCCCTTTGGCATTTTTCACATTTTATTTTCTTACTTCATGGAATCAAAATGGATTTAATTGTAATTTCTTGCCACTGATCAACACAAAATACCATATAATGTCAAACAAAACAACTCTAAAGCTTTTTCTTAATTACAAATAAAAAAACTGAATAATTGATTACATAAAAATTCAACCCCCTTGTCTTAATACTTGGGAGAAGCACTTTTAACTACAATTACTCAGCCTCTTTGAGTCTCTACCAGCTTTGCACATCTGGGCATTGCAACCTCAATTGTACACAGGTGGTTTCCAATAAAATAATTATGTGATCTCTGAAGACAATTGAAGGTGTCTTAGCAAAGGGGGTGAATACTTATGAAACCAATTATTGTCCGTTTTTTTTATTGTAATGAATTAAGAAAGAGCTTTAGAGTTCTGTTTTTATTTGACATTATCGTATTTTGTGTTGATCAGCTGCAAGAAATTACAACTAAATCAATTTTGATTCCATCAATTAAGAAAATAAAGTGCCATCTTGCCTGTGCAAACACGCCAAATTGGATTTCGTTTGAAGCATACGGAAGCCTTTAAGGCAAGACGGCGGGCTTGCGACCAAAACGAAGCGCCGCACTGGGCTTCGATCACCGCAGTGTGTGCAGGCTAGCTAGACGAACTTGTCGAACTATTCACACCTCACCTCCCAATGCACCGTCGCCTGCAACTGGTCAACAATGTCACGTGATTTGTTGCTTTTTTACATGTCATTTGGGTCGTTTGTTTCCGGTTTATCATCTTGTTATCATCGTGTTCAGCTGTTTCTCTACTTACGTCGTTAGCTCTAGCTAGCTATATTTCGTGTTGACAAGTGATTTTTTCTTCTTCTGTAAATCCAGTTCGCAACTTTGCTCCTGGGGAAATGCACCGCTTTTGTAGCTAACTAACGTTAGCATGCTACCAAACTCCTCATTAGTTATTTGACGTTACCTAATTTGTCTCCGTTCACCAACAATTGTGTGACATATCAAGTTAACCAGCTTGCTAATTAGCTACAGTATATTATTCGATTATTATCAAAAGAAAATAACCCTGTCAGATACTGTTTATTCCGGACCCAGAAGCCGTTATTATAAATTATTGAAAATTACAAAAGAAAAACCGGCGCAGCTTAACCCATTGCTTAGTTAAAAAAACAACATTTTTGGGACCGGTTCCGAGGGCTAACCACAGCGTGGTCTGGGGCGCTGTTACTACATTTTATCAAAAATTTTATAAAATTCAAAAAATAAAATTCAGCCACTTTATGTTATATGGGCCATTCATATTTTGAAATTTTTTATGTTTTATTCCCAAAACGTTGTCCGTATATATAGCCTATTGTACCATATCTAAAGTACATATATCTAGTAAAAGTACCGTCAATTTTTATATTGTATTTTCAGACTCTTTTGGAATGTTTTTCCTCTCCCAAAAATTGTCACTACCGAAACATAGTAATACACTATAGTAAAAAAGTATTATATGAATCTGTTAAGATTGTTTTCCTTACTTTCTCTAAAGAGTATTTTTTTTAAATTTTCTTGAAGGTTTTCACAATTAAATCAATAGAAATGACATTTTTACCAAATTTCAAAGTTCAATTTATACAATTCATCAAAATCTAAATGCAATCTTTCTCTGTAAAATGCATAACACTGATCATATTGATTTCAGAGTTAATGGTTGATGAAATTGAACATACATTTAACCAATCAGTATCATAACATTTTAGTTTATAACTCAATATACTTTTTTTTTTTAAACACCCAGTGTTTCGGTAGTGACTGCACTGTTTCGGTAGTGACCACAGTATTCTGTTTGCAAGGTTGTATCATATTCCCTCAACCTTATTGCTTAATCTTAACTCATAACATGCCTTATGTTGGGAATATTACAAACACAAATGTTTTGTGGTCAATAAAATAATTTTATTTTTGAAGACATAACAATTGTTCATCCATAACCATTTACCAAGTACAAACATGACTTATCAATGGAAAATAATTACCCAAGTGGGTTCAGTAAAAGAGAAGAAGAAAATATTGACAAATAACATTGATATTATGCTGTTGCTGTCAGGCTTCTGAACGCTAACTAATGTATCCTCAAAAGGTCTGTAACAAATAGATTCCGCTAGCCGCGATGTTTTTCGCTATGTTAAACTCCATTGACTTATGCTAAAAATGTTAGCGATCTAAAAGTCCGCTATTTTTTGCAATAAAGTTTAATTTATTGAATATGTGTTCCATTCTTAAAGTTACACACTGATTTTCAGACTTTGGAACACATCTATTTCAAAATGATGGGATTTAACTACTTACCATTACATTTTGTCACTACCGAAACTCTACCATAGGTTTCAGTAGTGACGGTTTCGGTAGTGACAATTCTAGCTAACTTTGAGCATAACTAAAGAAAGCACATGACTAGCATACACATCTTTGAAGAGGTGTACACACATAAAAACATAATATTTTGCATAAACCCCCCAAAAGTTTACTTAATTGAAGAGAATATGTGTTCGGTGGTGACAATATTTAAAGTTACACACCCATTTTCAGACTTTGGAACACATTTATTTCAAAAGTATGGGATTTAGCTACTTACCATGCAGCCATGAGGGACAGGGAGGCAGTGTCACTGCCTGGTCAAAAATGCAGGGGTGTGGCTAAAAACCAGGCTCAGCCAATGGACTAAAACGATGGGGTTTCGGTAGTGACATTAAAACGGGGGACAAGATTTTTTTAGTATAGTTTTTTAATTTAAAAATTAAACCCACAATAAATCTAAATCTTTCAACTTCTGTTTAAACTTAATCATAAAGATCTTTGAAATTACACCATTGAACAAAATCTAAAAAATGTTTTAAGTGTTATTTACATACATTTGAATTTAGGGGTCAGGGTTTGAGACAGCTACTTCCCAATAGAAAGTACCCTATAAATGATGGGTTTTTCTTTATTTAGCTTATCACTATCTCATTTAATGCCTTGGGTTTAAATAGATCATAACATATTCTTAGTGAATATCTATGTCTGAATACTTAATTGTTTTGTTAAATAGTTTTTCTTGTTGTGGGACCGCACTTTGAACCAATTCGGTAGAATGGCCCATATAAAACGTACAATGAGAATTACATTTAGCAGTTTCTTGAGCACACTTTCTTGTCTGTTACAGGATCCTACCATAAGGTATGGTTTAAACATGGGGTTATTTTGTACATTAAGCACAACTGCGGTGCACATTCTGCCATTGCATTGTTTGCTTAATTGGAATTTATATTTCCAGTTTCTTAGTCTAGCGACTAGCAAGCTCCTCCATCTGGCGTGGAGTGCGGTGTCATTAAATTAACGGACCTCAACTTGCAGCGAGTATACTGACATTTGGTCGCAACGCTGTATTCGACAGCAGTTCGACAGCCTGTGCGAACACGCCAAATTCGATTTCGTTTGAAGTATACTGAGGCCTTTAGAGCTGTGAAAACAAAGACAGCAGCTCACTCAACCTCTCGACTCAAATTGGCTGGTATATGCCTGACTAGCTTCCACAGGAAGGAAGTCAGACTGACGAGCAATCAAAACCAGCTCACACATCTACAGCAGCTCCGACCTGAAAAACATAGGACAAAGGCAGGGTTTAAGAGGGAGGGAGATGCCTGGACTAACACACACAAGAAACTGCAAGTTTCACTTCCTGTTCACTTCCATTTAATTCTCCGTTAGCTTTTCACAGAACTTCACTTTGTTGCATGGGGTACAAATGTTATTAATATAAACATGCAGACAGAGTTATTATTCTCCATCATATAGCCATTTCCCTTGTGAAATGTAAACAAAAGAGTCTTTCATGAAAGTTAGTTGAGGTGTCTCTTAGAAAATGATGTCTCAGTATTCAATGCAGTATCAGAAGAGACTAAATATTTAATTTGCTTCCAGGCTACATTGCTGTAAATTCAGGCCACATGAAGACCATTTCTGGGTCACAGAAACAACTCCATAATCCTTCCATTTGTTGCAGGAATTGAAAACAGAACACCATCTATTGAACACCATCTGAGAACACAGTCTATTGCAATTTTCTATAACTATGTTTGCTTATTGGTTTTTATTGACATGCACACATAGCATTGCTCATTATGTTTGTGACATTTTAATACCCTTCCTTTCAGATCTACACCTTGATATATGGTACCGTTACAAAACATATTGTGGACAGAGAGTAATAACTGTACAGCTGGGCCAATGACAAACTGGTCGATCATGCTGATTGGCTGAAAAAGGTTCATTATCTTTTTGCACGGCTCTGTGATGTGAAATGATTACACAAGCAGTAAGGGCTATGTGTGTATACTGAGGTCATTGGGAAATAACTTGCCATGGTGGGTGTACAGGTCACAGGCCGGTTAGTGTGGAGTCCCACCACCCTCCCCTTCCCTGCAGCATTGCAGGGAGCCCCCGATGTGGATTCACCTGTCGGAACAGGACATGAGCCCAGGATCAGAAACACTCTACATTAGGGCTGACACGTTTTTTTGTTTTTTTGTAAAGAATTTTGTTTCTGATTTTATTTGGTAGCCAATTACACCCGCTATTTTAAAGTAAATTCCCCCTTATAATGTGAGTTTGCTGCCGTAGCCCTATGACCAGTAGTGATGAAGGCAAAGCATCGTCTCCTCGACGGCGGCACTCGCCAGGCCGTCCCGATACTCCAGAGCCACTCCTGTGCGCAGCGAACATCCTGTCGGCTTCCTTCCCCCCTCCCTGGGGCGGACAGCCAATTGCCGCCCCAGGTGGCACTCCCGGCCAGAGCCGACTCTGGCGCGACGGGGAATCGAACCCAGGTCACCGTGGCCAGCGTCCAACGTTGCAACCACTGGACCACGCGGGAGGCCCCGGGCTGCCACTTTTTAATCAAAAGAAAAATAGAAATCAGACCAATTAGATCATTTACACCTCCCCCATTCCCATCAACACACCAGCGTAAGTATGGCAGCAGGTTCAAAAAAATGAACAAAGTCCACTAATGTTAGCAAGCTAGCTTTCTCATTTGAAGACCGCTCTTCTTCAGTTGTCACCAATACTTGTCTTGTTACAGCCAGCCGTCCGATTGACGGAATGGAAGTCCCACAAATCGAATAATCACACTTACACTCAATTTTATTTGGAATGTGACAGGAAATACTGTATTGACATTTGAGGCTCTATTTGTGGTTTTTTCTCAGATAATTACATTCGCAATATGATGTACTATGCATCCAAAGAGAGTTTCTAGAGAATTTGCAATCTACATGAACAGTGAAACAGCCAGCATCGTTAGCACTGATGTCCAAAAACAATGGGATTCTATATACCCGCATGTAGAATGCTCAAAATTACAATTCCAAATGAACCACATGACTGACCATCTTGATTAGAAGTTACTGAGGTAATTTGTATCATGGAACTTCGAGCATGGCACATAGACTCCCATTGTTTTTGGACATCAATGCTAATGGTGCTATCCATTATGGAGTCGCTGTTCAATGTAAAATAAAGCGAGAACTTCATACAAGGTGAAATGTTCCTGCATTTCATGACCTTTGACCTGATCCCAGTTTAATCCCACAGCCGAGCTCACGATGCAGAGGCTGGCAAAATGGAGACACCGAAGGGGAGGACTTTTTATAAAACAACAACAGTTATGTTATGTTTCCCTGCAGATTCTGAGAATCCTGGTGCTTTAACAAGCTCAGAGAGCAGATATGGATCAGATAACAATGCATTTCACTTTGCTGTTATCTGCACTCTCAATCATATTCCATATGAAAAAGCCCTAATATTCAGTGTCATATGTTAGCTTTGAGGCAAAACCTTTGTGGCTTTTCAAAGGAGGACGGGTATGCAGCGCCCTCGTGTGGACTTAAGGTCTTAATTATACTTCAGCTGTGACTAACTGTATAACTGTCTACAGACACCACCTTCCCCCAACATTTCCTATAATATATTTTGCTCCATCTGAACTCTTACCTTAATAGTTTGTGAGAATAAACAGGCTCATTACTAAAATAATCCCATTCTTACCCAGGGTGACCATGTCCTCCGACACATTTGTTCTTTTCAAGAAATTCCTAAACAACCAGTAGATGGGAACAAAGTAAATGCAAATACATTTGCTGTAGCTAATAAACCAAATGAAAACTCCCCCAACCTTTACAACTTATATCCTAATAATAATAGCTTTTATAAATACATTTTATGAAATGTATTTTATAAAATGTATTTTTATCAAAGCTATGCATTTATACATAGCCTTCATAAATACATTTAAATACAGAAAGGGGACTGTTCTATTCAGCTGCAGAAATGGCACCATTCTCAGAGCCAATGTACATTAAGGCTGATGACTCCAAGATGGACTGCCCATTTTTGGTGAGAAATTAGCATTTTTGAGTCATTGAGAATGGACACATAAATTACACTCATCCTTACTGAGTCCATGCACTGGGTCTTTTCCACAAAACAAATAAACTAAAATTACTTGATGATGCAAATGCATAATTGTTGCATGCTGGTGCCCCCCTACCACAATATACAGTATCAGTACCCCACCTTTTCTGTTCACATTTTGATTGGCTCAGGGATTCCTACTGAGTCTTAAGAATTCTACACGTAACAGTTAGAATCTTAGCAGATGGGTCCTGTGAAAGTGAACAAGGGCTTACATGCAAATAAAATCTCACAGGAACGGAACCTTTGAGAGAGGTGTCAAACACGATTACATACCGTGCTGCAGTACATGCGTCAGTGTGAGAGTGTGAATGCGAATGTGCTCAGCCTGTTCTGGTGTTATCTATTATTCATCGCCCACAGCCAGAGGCAGTGGTACCTGATAGGCGCTGGCCGTGTCTGTGGGCAGCGTGCTGTTGTTGGGCTCCAGAGGGAAGCCCTGAGCCTGGGCGAGGCCCCCTGGGCAAAGGCCACCACTCGCTCTCCAACCAGCAGGCTGTGAGGGCTCCTGTTCATTACCCTGCGATGGGTACCTACCCCCTGACACACACACACACACACACACACACACACACAAACGGTTACATATACACTACCCATCCACCACACACACACACACACACACACACAGTTACATATACACCACATACACACACACAGTTACATGTACACCACACACACACACACACACACACACACACACACACACACACACACATATATTACATTATTACATTACAGGCATTTAGCAGACGCTCTTATCCAGAGCGACTTACACAGTTCACATTTCTTCACATACTATCCAGCTGTATAAATGGATTGTAACTGAAGCAATTCAGGTTAAGTACCTTGCTCAAGGGTACAACAGCAGTGTCCCACCTGGGGATTGAACCTGCAACCTTAACGTTACAAGCCCAGTTCCCTAACCATTGTACCACACTGCCGGCCCTATGTGACATTATATAACATTAATGTCACATAGGGTTACATATACACACACTCTCACAGTAAATACTGTGTACAAATATATAACCCCCCCCCACACACACGTTGTTACACATGTAACACCTGCTGCTAACACCGTCATCCTGGAGTGCCTCAACAGCGAGCAGCCAGCCTACAGATAGCTCAATCAGAATTACAATCACCTTTATTCGCCAACATGCACAATGAGGTTGCTTTACTGTAATTGGGTTGAGATGCACACTAAGCACAATAAATACAGACACACGGTACAAAGGCTTTTTTAGGGGAACTCACATGCAAGCCATTCTAGTTTATTGTAATAGAAGCCTATTGTGTAATAGCTCAATGGCGCCATCTTAAGGCAATATGCTAGCTATATGAGTCTTTTCAACTGCCATGGGAACAATAATATCATTTATCATTTATTTTATTATCGTCAATATGGACATTTTAATATCGCCAAGCCTACCCAGTACTAGCACTGGCATCATTATGCAAATATGATTTAGATTTATCCAGTTGGATGAACTGCAGGAGTGGACAATTACCTCACTCCATTATTTCTACATCCAGCACATGTGCATACACAAGATGCATCAATCCAGACATATTACAAGATAGAATAGAAACATAATGAGAAAATAAATAACACCTTAATAAGCAGTAATTTGTCAATGTCTCGCATTGTGAGCATCAGATTTAAAGAACACATTTTAAAATTAAAGACTAGCCCATGGTCTTCCTCTCACGTGAGCATAGGGGGCCAGGATCAGTTGGTGAACGATCAATAACAGTATGTTCTGGTGTTGAACATACCCTCGCAGTGCAGCCTCAAAATCAAAATCTCCCAGGGTACACCTCCATTATTGCTGCATCACACTCAACCGCCCTCTTCCCATGAAGTAGAACCCTGTCTCCCAGGCATCTTCCACCTCTGATAAAACACAGTCTCCCATGGGGATCTTCCATTTCCTTCTGATAAAACACTTATTATAAAAATAGGCATGGCAGCCATGGAAACTGCTGTTGAGTTATTATAAAGCCATTTCCTGATTCCTTTTGATTATAAAAGCAACCTATTGTGCATATTATAAAATATGTCTGGGTCATCGTGCAACTGCCAGCTTCCAGGGAAACTGTTTTCTGATTCTGATTCTAAAATAATTCTGGAGGTGACCAGTGGTGCAAGTGGAGATGTGATGTCTAAGTAGACTTGTTGCTCACATTAATGTCAAGTCCCGGCTCAACAATTTGGTTTTCAATAAGAACATTCCAGAACTGAAACAAAGTTATTGAGGACTAAAATGGACAAATTGACAAACAATATGGTGGGAGTATATCAGCAACTTACAATCCATGTAGTGAAACTAACAGACTGAGTGTAGGAAAGATTCTTCTGAAAATGGCATGTCTAGACCAGTGATAACGTATGCAACTGTGATTGTGTTTCATTTCGTCATAACACTTTGGCTAGCAATTGGAAGTTTCCAGTTCTGTGTGCTATAGTATGTATTGCTAAACCCGGAGAACCTGCTGGGCTACCATTCTCCAGCCTAACCTCGTGCTCACCTGCCATCGCCTCATCCACAATGTCAGTGGCATGCTGTCCTGCAATTACCAGGGATTTCATTTTCTCCACTGTAGGGTCAGAGAATGCCCATGTGCCTAAAGCTGCCATTTCTTTTAACTAAGTCCACTCAGGTTTCGTTCATTGCTATATCTAGCCTTCTATAACTGTTACCCCAACCAAAAAAGTTACGTTCTCGGCAAAATATTTTCTGGGCTTTTTCGCTCATTCAAAGACAAGGCACCGCCCCCTTACGAGAACGTAACTCTCAAAATAGGATTGGATTATGTGCACTGTCATTCATTACTTTGAGCAAGTTGAAACAGACGTAACATATTTACCATGTTTAATTGGTCAACTTGTATGTCTGTATTCTGATATGTGGGTGGAGGGTAGCGTGGAAGGCAGGGTCACATGTCACACAAACCGGAAGAAGCCCTTTCTGGGAGCCGGGGTGTGATTTCCGGCTCGGCGAAGAAAGTTGAGGAGGAGAGGTCTGCAGGTTCCTGGATTTTATAAAATGGACAGTCAGGGAAGGAAAGTGGTGGTTTGTGACAATGGAACCGGGGTAAGTTTGTCTGCAAAATGATATTCATCATTGATTTACGGTCTTCCCGTGTTTGTCCAAGGTTATTTTTGATTGCGAGGAAAGATTAGTCTGAAACAGGAAGTAAAGAGTGGCTAACTGGGTGGGTAGGCAAAGGAATGTGTGTCTGTCAGCTTGTCAATTATGTATTCTTCAAAGGTACAGATGTATATTACGTGGCGCCAAACTGAAGGACACTGCACAGCATTGGAAATCGCTCAAGAGAATTTCGACCCCCTCCGCTCTTGGTGCTTTCTAGCCGTCACTGCTTTACGGGAGCTCGAAATTGCATTGTGCATACTCTACAAATGTAGTTGTCCATAGTCACAGTTAGCCAATGTTCGCATACGTAACAGACAGTTTGACGGGTTCTCTCAACCAGATTGATTATCTAGCCCCATTAATTTCGCCAACATTTTAAACGAGTATTATCTAGTATCTCGCTATCGCGTTTGCTAGCTAGATAAGTTAACTGTTGCTGGGAGGCTAGCTAGCCACGGTAGCCAGCTAGCTGCTAACGTCTTGCGATCTGATTGGGCGCTCGTGCCTCTGGGTGTTATCCGCGATTGAATGCTTAGCTGGTTAGCATGGTCGCTAGTGGATGAGCAAGTGGTAGCTAACGTTAGCTGGCCAACATTCGCCAGATAGGTAACACCATTCTATACTTGCTAGCTATAGCTAGTGGCTATCATTAGCCAGCTTCTAATTAACTACACTCGAATAAGGCGTACGCTAACGCTACCGTTAGCTGGCTACCGGTTCAGTGACATTTCCTCGAGAGGAGAAGTATGGTTCACCAGCTAACTAGTGTGATGAGCTAGCTAGTTTGCCTGAAAATGATGTACCTAGCTATACGTTAGCTGGCTATGATTCCGTATTTTAAAATAACCTCTTGCTAGCCTATCCAAATAGATCCCCATGCTAGCCGTCAAAGAGATGTCCATTGTCCAGCAGTACATTTGGGACTCTGTGCTGTGTCCTGTCAAAAGAGTGGAACTCGACGGGATGTAGCTAGCTAATGAACTAGTTGGCTAAACAGGTCGATTCTGTAGCTAAACAGAATTAGCTGAACCACTTCCTTCTGGCTTATATTTTTCGCTCTCTCTGTGCTTATGCTATTGGGTATTTCCGTCGTTTTTTTTTTCTACTTTTGACTAGCTGATACTGTACATCATTGTTTGATCTCATGCTACTGTAAGGACTAACTAGTTGCCCTTTTGTGTTCACGTACCACATTGGTGTTGATTATATTGTTGCTTTGGTTACGGGATATACCCAGTAACAAATCATTCATTATAAATGTTTTGTTACTGTCTTAGGCGGTATAAATAGCAATAAACATTTTCGTCTGTGGAATAAATTTCTGTCTGAAAGTCATACGAACGACAGTTCATCATTATAACTCACCAGCTGACCTTAAGTATCAAAAAAGAAAAATCAGAGCGTCTAATTTATTGCCACTGAATGCATTCCCACCAGATTCATTCAGTCGTGTTCACCGTAAGAGATTGGTGATTATCTCATATATTCCATTTTGGCAGAACGTTGTTATGTTATTGTTGAAGTAAAATATTGTTACTCAGTGTTTTATTTCAGCATATAACTAATGTTAAAGCCTGAATGAAGAGTTCCACCTCCTTAGCAACAAAATATTTTCCTTAGGTCGTATTCAGAGAGATCTGTATTACATTTTTATTTTTATGAAGAGTAGGCACCAGATTCGCAGTTTACAGCTCAGCATTTAAGTGCAAGTTGCAGTGCTTTACATCTAACGATCTGGACCTTTTTTTGTATTAACCACAGCAGCCAAAAATAGGCCTTATCAGGTGTGTTAGTGATGTTAAATAGGACACAGCGACCTAGCACGCATCCTGTTTCTGGGACACAATCGTATCTTCTCTTGACTCTCTCGGTATTCGTGAAATAGGGATACATTTTTACATTTACATTTTTAGGCATTTAGCAGACGCTCTTATCCAGAGCGATTTACACAATTGACATTTATTTACATACAATCCATTTATACCCCTGGATATTGTTACTGAAGCAATTCAGGTTAAGTACCTTGCTTAAGGGTACAACGGCAGTGCCCCCACCTTGGAATCGAACCGGCAACCTCTCAGTTACCTCGGCAACCTCTCAGTTACAAGCCCAGTTCCCTAACCATTACACTACACATATTGATCATTTTCCAACACTGGCTAACTCACTGCAAAACAAATAAAATAATAATAATAATAAAAAGAGCAGAAAATAATTTAAAAATGATTAACTTGAATACAGGACAAACAAAAACAATGGTATTGACTTAGTCAAGTTCATGTTTCATAATACTAAAAAACCACTTTCAGATCTGTTTTGTATGATGCTATCTAACGTAGTTAAGGTGCTTTTCAAATGTGCCTACATGCATGCATGCATGCGTGTGGGCGGGCCTTGCAGGGACTGTCCAAACGGGTAAGCTTAGCCCAGAAACATCAGCAGAGCCTCTGCCAAAAGTTTCTGGTTAATGGTGTACGCTCTTTTGCAAGAGGAAGAATTTTCCTCCCATGTGGCCAGGAGGATGTTGGTGTAGTGTTAGCAGCACAAAAGTGCTTGCTGTGGCAGCCATCAGCTGATGAGTCAGAGAGAAGTGAGACCAGCCCTCAGATCTCAACCCACAGCCCCAGTCCAAGGTGCCCTGACTGCAGCATGGAAATTAAGAGGGCAGTATAATTAAACCCCCTGCCGTTTCTGAATTTATTAATAGATTTCAGCTCGAATGCGTTCAGCCGCACAGCTGCAAGCTAGCCGGGTGGCTGGGATTGTCTTTTGTAATGGATTGAGTTTAGATTCAAAGGAGCGTTTTCTGCCTCTGCCTCTGCCTCTGCCAGTGTTCAACCTCCGACGGAGCTGGTCAGATGTAATTGAGGCGCCAATGTGTATTCCCATCGATCCAGTTGGGTTTAATTGTGGTTCCGCACTCATACCAAAGTCCTCCTACAGTTCAGGAATTGATTGGTTCTGACCGATTAGCAGGGATTTGGTGGGTGATCTTTGGGGTCAGAATGGGTTCACGGTTCTTGATATCCATTTGGAAAACCAGTGCAATCCCTGGCACACTTCCTCATCCCTGTTACACAGTTGCCCCAGGAAGAAAGCGATTTTAAAGTGCGCAACAATGTCCTGCAGTTTACACAGGGCTATATTTGTGAATCCATTCATCATCTCCGGCCCCTAATAAGACACGTATATTTGTCAGTGGTGGGATGTGCCTGTCGTAATAACTGATGATTTTCCTTTCGGTGGGCAAGCTCCTACAGCCAGTCAGACATCTGCTCTACTTTCTACACAAATATTGTCTCTGAATGCGTCAGCTTGTTTTACACAGTAGGGGATATGGATACTACTTGGGAGATTTAGCAGTCAGTCTGCCATTTTTGTGAACTAAACTTTCTGTTTGCTAGGTTATTAATAAGACTATTAACAGGGATGTGATTTTTCCTGATTAGTCAGGAAATACAGATTTTTCTGATGCTAAATGTCTGGCTTATTGACTTTATGTGCTGAACATTCTCTCCTGCAATCAGCTGTCAAAGAGTGTAACGCTGCATGATTGATATCAAACGGTAGCCCTGTTTCCAAAGTGCCCACATTAGTTCACAATCGCAGTTTGTTTCAGAAGCAGATAAAGAAGCGTTTAACAGTTTCAAGACGTGCACAAATTTGCAAGGATGAAAAATGCGCTTATGATTTGTATTGATTTTCTACAGCGTCTTAGGAACAAGCAAACTTGAGTGTGCTGAAAGTCACGCTGGAGAGTAATGGCACACTAACCCGGTTTTCCATAGCTCTTGTTGGAGGAGGTTAGACCTTGTCGCTCATGAGCTCAAGTTGAATGGAGTCAGGCTAGTTTCTGCACAAGATGTTTTACAGAACAAAAAAGAGGTTGCCAAAAGATTGTGGGCTTAAATCATTATCGATTTGGCAATTGCAGAGTGTGGCGTTTGTTTTTCCGGTTCATCTAAATAGAATTACATAGCACTTACTGAAGCTTAGTGCAATGTCCAGTCTTCTACATTAGATTCTGTGCAAGACATGTCCTGAAAATAACTTGAGAGCTCTTAAGGTGACTCGGCAGAATGGAGGTGAAGTTTGCCCATGATTTAGAATCTTTTCATATTGATTAGCATAGCAGGCACCCCTATGTCAGGATAATTGTATAGCTTACACATTGACATAACTTCTTGCATATTATTCATTTATGCAGCTGTGTATTGACTGAAGCTATTCGGGTGGAGAGAGAAATGTGTATCTAGAGTTGGTCTCAGAAGGAGGAGCTGCTGGATGTGTCGGATCCAGACCATGCCAGTGCCAACTTTGGCCAGCAGCCCTGCGGGGCGGCACATAACTGGTGGTAGCGTCGCCCAGGGAGGGAGGGAGTGATTGATTGAGTCAGCCGGACTGTCCGCATCTCATCGCGTACCAGCGACCTGCGCTGGTCAATCGGGCGCTCACACTCTGCCAGTATAAAGCTGTGCACAAAGTGTCTTCCACCAGTATGGGGCGTTATCAAATTTTTGCAATGGTGGTTGTTTTGCTTAGATTGGACTTTTTATTTGCAATTTGCATCCATGGCCACAAGGGTGTATTATAACACACGCCCATTTTAATACTGTGTCTTGAGGGACATGGTCAGTATGTTAAGGCAATGATCGAATATCTCAAGGTAACGACGTGTGAAAAAGATCTCAGTCCCCCAAGGTACCCATTTAGGACCACACGTGTCTCATCATTACTTCAGTATTTCCAGCCACCCTCTCTTCTCCGTCCGTCTGTCTCTCTGTCTGATTCTCTCTCTCTCTCTCTCTCTCTCTCTCCCCCTCCACAGTTTGTGAAGTGCGGCTATGCAGGTTCCAACTTCCCCGAACACATCTTCCCTGCCCTGGTGGGCAGGCCAATCATCCGCTCCACAGCCAAAGTGGGCAACATCGAGATCAAGGTAAGGTTAAAGCCCTCCCTCTCTCCCTCTCCCTCTCTCCCTCCGTCCCTCCCGTCATCTCTCTCCTTCTCACTCCCTCCCTCCCTCCCTCTGTCTTCACATGTCCAGAGATCAAGGTTTCTCTCCTGTCGGACTGCTGCTTCCTCTTTCCACGTCTCTCCTGCTTTTTTTTCTCTCATTCCGCCTCTTCCTCTCGCACCTGCAAGCTGTCTGTCACGGACTGATGACCGCCGTCCGGATCCTTTTACTAGAACGCACCACTGCGGTCTGAGGAAGTGGAGATGATCACCTGTTTGTCATTTCAGGTTATGTACCTCTACCTGCAAAGAGAAATGTGCTACACAGGTGTTTGCATATCTAGCACACTAGGCCAGCTCCATGTTTGACTGCTGCTGTGGAACCAAATTAAATAGAGTAGGCCTGACATTTCAGCCATGTGGCAGAAGTTGATATGCGCTAATATTGTGACTTTTTACTACTCTCCCTTATGTGAACACTGTGTCAACATGAGCACTCTGCTCTGTCAGTATTTAAGTGACTCCGCAACCTGCCCCTGATTTCTGCATACCGCCTGAGGCAGGGATTTGTAGCATGGAGTTCAAAAGTCCATTCATTGATCTAGGCAAGATTCCAAATTCATCCTTTCCTTTTTAATGGATGATTAACCATTACCTTTGTCAGTACTGTGTTCCCCTTGTCATGTCTCTTTTAAAAAACAATCTTGTCTTGTTTGTTTATCTTGTTTGCCTGGCACATTCCACAGTGTTCAGTTAAATGATCGTAAATGCACAAAGGTGGTGTGCACATCCTACTACATGCTCCTTGCTACTTCACCTTTAGATGCTGCACACCGGCATTTAAGACCGTACGCCTGTGATAATGCGTGGGGGAAAGTTTTACCTGGGACGAGAGTCGTTCTTAAACAGTCCTCAAACACATCGCTGCCCTTTTTTAGGAAATATCTTAGCAACTTCACTCTGAAACAAAAGGTCTGTCTGTCTGTCTGTGTATACGTGTGTGTGTGTCGTCTGTCTGTCTATCTGTCACCACCCTGGGTTTGGAGAGGGTTCAGACTGTCCCGTTTCCACATGTAAGCTCTCTCCAGGAGAGCTCAGCAGTGTTCCTCACACTTTGGCGTGGACGTGGCCATTCCTGGCCTGCTCACCTCTCACTGTTTTTTTTTTTGTTTTTTTCTCTCTCTCCCTCTCTCCCTCCTTCTTTCTTTCCAATTTTACCCCATTTTTCTCCCAATTTGGTAGCCAATTACCCGCTGTGCTTAGTTCAATCCCCCTTCCCTCAGTTCTCTGCCATAGTCCTGTGACCGGCAGTGACAAGGGCGAAGCGCTGCCTCCTCCGAGAGAGCACTCGTCGTGCCGTCGACTGTAATTCCGGTACCCCAGAACCACTCCTGTGCGCAGCGAACTGTGTGTGTGTCGGCTTCCCTCCCCCTCCCTGGGACGGACAGCCAATTGCCGCCCCGATGGCACTCCTGACCAGAGTCGACTCTGGCACGACGGGGACTCACTGTTTTTCTGACCGTCTGCTTTTTACCTTCTCTTCCTCCCCCCCTCTTTCTCTCTCTCTCTGTCTCTTCACCTGTCGATGTAGAATAGCAAAAAGATGGTAAGTGCGCTGTGGGGTGTGCTGTCCCTCCCTCCTATGTTTTCCTGGCCGGGGTTGCTCTGCTCTGCTCTGCTCTGCTCTGCTTGGTCTTCCTCTTTAACAGTTCTTTTTTAAGCTTGTCTTCTTTGGTGTGTGGTCCTTTGTTTCAGTTAGAGTTTTATGTGACTGGTGGTTTTGCTCTTCCTCCTTCTCCTCTTTGCCTTCCGTCATCTTCTTAAACGTTTTCCTTGTTGAAACGGCGTCTTTGTTTCCCTGTCGAATCGACCCCTCGGCGGGTTTCTCTCTGTTTTTTGTCGCCTGGCCGATACCATAGATTTGGGACATGTATCAGTCACTCGGCAGCTAGCCGCTGATCAGCTTGCCACTGAGGTAAAACAGGATTCTCAGCGGCGATGTCCCGCACACAGAACACCAGCATCCGTCTTTAGAACTCTCCACTCAGAAGGTTCCCTTTTCTTGGCTCTTAAATTGAGTAAGCAGAAGTAACACGGAATAAAGGAACCTGCAACACTTGCTGAATAGACGGGGAAATTTTGCAAGTGAACCTTTTTGCTTGTAGCTCAGGGTTCGTCCCTAAAGCTTCACCATAAGACACTGATGGTAAGAAGCCTTTTTTTCAGATTTCAAAATCTTTTTCACCCTCTTCCCCCCTCCCCCTGGGAGCCCAATCAGGGCTAACGGCCAGGGCCGGTCTGGCATTGAATCACGTCCCTGATAGTCAGCTCACACTGGTATCGGACCAGCCAAGATCCGATCCGTATGGCTACACTATCCGCCGCCCCACGAGAAGCCTTTTTAATCCATACAGCCATCACAAGCACACCGGGCTGTTGAGTGTTTCTTCAGGAGGTCTACAGCACGTTTTATCACACACTCTCTACACTAACCAGGTCAGCTCCTGTGTCTGTTCCGTCCTCTGCACCTCCTAACTGCAGGAGATCAGATTCCGGGTTTGTTCAGTCCTCTGCACCTAAGCTGGCGCGCTCGGTTTTGTACAACATTTGGAAGAATAATGGTTCTTCCTCTGAATTGTCAGTGTGACAAACCCATGACCGTGTTTTTTCACATTGTACACCAGCTGTGATGGGCGATCTGGAGGCGTACGGCACTCTGCTGACCAGTGACCTGAGCTTCCTGGAGCAAAAACCTCAATCACAGCGCAGCATTGTCCTTCAGTCACAGTCTCCCTGTTTGCTGCACGGTTACACTGGTGATGAACACCTCCACAAATTTGAATATGGAAATCCAGTAGGCAGGAAGTCTGTCAGACCGTTAACTTCAAGGGACAGCCGCTCCTCATTGACAACGCATGTGAGTGCCGGACTGAAGGTTGTTCATGGTGAGGCAGACGGTGTGGGCCTGTGGTTATCTGTACAACACATGTTTACGCATGCAGGCAGTGACCAGAGCCACGTGCCGTGTTCCTCACCGATCTTGGTACAGTGTGGACCGCATGCAGGCAGTAATTAGAGCCACATGCCGTGTTCCTCACTGATCTTGGTACAGTGTGGACTGCATGCAGGCAGTAACTAGAGCCACATGCCGTGTTCCTCACTGATCTTGGTGCAGTGTGGACTGCATGCAGAGGGAACCCTGGATTCTTCTGGGCGAAAGTGTTCGGTTAGCCATCCCGTGCTTCTTAGTAAGTCAACTTTGGATGGATCTTGGACTTTCCGGTACTTTGTGTCCAACTGAATGCTCTCTTGGTCTGGCTTTCCCTTCTATCACTGAAAGTATTTTAGACTTTTTTGGGGGGAAAGAAAATGAGTTAAATTCTGATTAGATACACACATTGTTAGGTAAACTACTGAACACCCTAGGTGTCCTAGTCCATAGAAAAGCGAATGGGGAATGAACTGAGTAGAGTATTCTAGTATACTGAATCAGGGTGTGAAACCATCATCGAAGGAGCATGGCTTGCATTTATTGTGTGTATTCTGTGGAGAGATGAGAACATGGCACTCTTGCTATTTGAGGAAAGAGCTTTAAAAATTGCTGTGACTATTACTAACAGAGTGAACATGCATGGGAACTTCCTGTCTGCGCATGCTGGGTAATTGAGTTCAACCTGGCTTCACAGTGCACCGTCGTCACCTCTTGCCTGCACTTGCTGGGGAGTGGATGCACCATCCACTCACTTTCCCGTCTGCACTGGGCGTGGTTCAAAGTCATCCGTCATCCGTCCCCCCAGACCATGATATTTCCTGAGCAACACTGTAGATATCTTGGTATCAGAAACATCCTGTAACGCCATGGGCCGTCTTCCATCCACATTCATGTCCTTTTTCTCGTGTAAGAGGACTGAAAACAATGTTTATATTCGTTTATGACATATTTTTGTTTCAATTTCATTTGAAAGGTAGTGCATAAGTAAAACATGATTTTCAATGGAAGATTTGATATTGTGAGTCCTTCCGGTTACATTGAAGGAAGCCAATGTCTATATCACAGCGCCACGCTTTCCACGCGTTCACACCCCTTTCCCCGGATCACTGGCGCGTTCACTCGGCTTCGTTCCGGTTCTCCTTTAGTTCTGCTCCACCTCTCGTCTTCCCCTAGGCACTCCTCTGGCATCGTAGTGGAGGGCAGCGCATGACCTGTGTGACATCATTTCCTGTATGAGCCCTGTCTAGTCCAGCCCCACTCTGCCTCTGCACGTGTCTGCGTGTTGTCTCCGCTCGTGTTTGTTAATACCAGGCCAGTAATTAACACTGTCTGGGGGATTAAGAGGAAAACGGTGCATCTTTAATATCCCCCGTGTGTGTACGTGTCAGATTCCTCGGACTAAATCATGTCGTCGTGGTGGATAATCGTTGTTCCTTTGACGAGCTGTGACCAAGGGGCCCGCCGACTGGTGTAGAAGTGACCTGGCTCTTGTCGCTGTAGTGACCCGGGTGCCGAGCTTTGACCTCTGACCTCCCTCAGGACCTGATGGTGGGGGACGAGGCGAGCGAGCTGCGGTCCATGCTGGAGGTGAACTACCCCATGGAGAATGGCATCGTGAGGAACTGGGACGACATGAAGCACCTGTGGGACTACACCTTCGGGCCGGAGAAGCTCAACATCGACTCGCGCAGCTGCAAGATCCTCCTCACCGAGCCGCCCATGAACCCCACCAAGAACCGGGAGAAGATCGTCGAGGTACGGAGGGCGCGCTGCGGGCGCAAAAGGCTCTTAACAAGGGCCCTGCGACCTTCTCTCTCTTCCCCCCCGAACTGCGCCTGCACCAGTCTCAGTTGACCATTAATGAATGAATGAATTAAATTTCAGTACATTCATTCATTCATTAACCTGCATCTTCGCTGCAGTGCGGCAAACATTCACGTCCTCAGACGGACGTTCTTCCTGGAGCTCAAACTTGAATGGTGTGAGAGTTTGTGCTTGTCCCAGGCGTTGATTGGTGCCTTGCTTGTCTTGTGCCTGAGCTCACCTGTCCCGTTGTGTCCCCCCGTCCCCCCGCAGGTGATGTTTGAGACATACCAGTTCTCGGGGGTCTACATCGCCATCCAGGCAGTGCTGACGCTCTACGCTCAAGGTAGGCCACCTGACCGTCGCTGTGCTTCCATCAGGTCTTTAAAACATGCTGTCGTGCTGCATCTGGCACATGCCATGTTTCACAGTTCAGCTGTGAGAATGGAACCGTATTCGTTAGTAATGTAATGGCTATTCACGCTTCAATGTGCAACTTTTGGTGGAATATTTCAAAATGTATAATTGTACATTTTGGCATTTTGATTAGTCTTAAGCCTGGTGAGTTGATGCATGCGGCAAATCAGTTTAATTCTCCTGCATGTCTGACCTTTGACCTTTCGGTATAAGAGGTACAACGGTATCATTTTGCTGTGTGGGTGTGTAGTGCCATCTAGTGGCCACGTTAGTTTTACTGATATTTATTCTAGAGACTCCTACCATCTACCCCTAGAGATCCACCAGAATCGATTTTCTCGCTAGACGTGGCTTTGATCGCTAGCCAGCGGCCGCTTGTGTGAGCGTTTCCACACAAGCAGCTTTTGGGGAGAGCAGGTTAGGTTGTGCACATCCGGCTATTAACACAAAGCAAGCAAACTACTATCAAGACATTGATAGTAAATCATTTGATTTGAACAGCACGTTTGTACTCTCATCACACGAACTAGCTAACTTCACCTTTACCATTCTAACTAGCTACCGGCAATTAACCTACTTTTCGTTTCATTGCACATACTTAATCAAGGTCACCAGGGGTCCCCACTATTTCTGATATATTGCGCCATGCATCATTCTTTTTGTTGCCATCCCTGTATACAAACAGGGATGCATCGTAATGTTCAGGAAACCCCATTGGTTATCGCTTCACCGCGTCACCACTAATTTGCCTAAAGTTAGTCTGCTCAACTCTTTTGTCGTTGAGCCCCACCGTCGCCAGCTCCCGCTGAACATTAATGACTTCCGGGTAAGAGGTGTAAATTTACATCTGTAACCTTCACGTCTATCAGTGACAAATATAGTGTATGAATCCTGATTAATGCACAGGGTCTGGGAGACACTGTGACCCTGAGCCCCTGTCCTGCGTCTGTGCCCTGCGTCTGTGATGGGTCTGTGATGGCTGACTGTAGAGAGGACTAGTCAGGTTCACGTCAATGGACAGCATCTGTGCTGTGATTGGCCTTCAGGTCTTCTGACGGGCGTGGTGGTGGACTCGGGCGACGGTGTGACCCACATCTGTCCTGTCTACGAGGGCTTCTCCCTGCCTCACCTCACCCGGCGGCTGGACATCGCAGGGAGGGACATCACACGCTACCTTATCAAGGTGCTCCCCTCTCGCCTGTCTGTGCGTCTGACTGCGTGACTCTGCACCGTTCTCTCTGCCTGTGTGCCTGCATTGCCTCCTGTGCCATTTTCTCTCTCTCTCTCTCTCTCTCTCTCTCTCTCTCTCTCTCTCTCTCTCTCTCTCTCTCTCTCTCTCTCTCTCTCTCTCTCTCTCTCTCTCTCTCTCTCTCTCTCTCTCTCTCTCTCTCTCTCTCTCTCTCTCTCTCTCTGCAATGTCTCGTCTCTGTGGAACTACCATTCTCTATCTGTGTTCGTCTGTCCCGCTGTCTGCGCGTCTGTCTGGTTCTGCGTCCTATCTACTTGTCCTAGGTTGTGAAACCTGTGAATACCCGTGTGTAGAAGTCAACAAAACCGCTAATGTGTCTCTGGTAACCGTTAACCGTTAATGTGTTAGTGAAATCTGGTCGTTGATCATGATTTTGTGTTGCATTTGCCCTGTGATAACTCCTGCCCCCCCCTCATTGGTCGAAGCTGCCAGCTGAGTTGTTCCCCTTCCTCCCTCTCCTCTCCGCAGTTGCTGCTGTTGAGGGGCTACGCGTTCAATCACTCGGCAGACTTTGAGACGGTGCGCATGATGAAGGAGAAGCTGTGCTACGTGGGCTACAACATCGAGCAGGAGCAGAAGCTGGCTCTAGAGACCACAGTGCTTGTGGAGTCCTACACGGTCAGTCATCCCATCTCTACCATGGAAGACTAACTCCGTCAGAGTTGCCATAGGCCTCTTGGTGGCCTCGCTATCAAGTTCCCTTGTTTAAAGGGGGTGCGTGCGTGCGTGCGTGCGTGCGTGCATGCGCGTCTGTGTGTCTGTGGGTGGGGCCCTTGGGTCACAGGGTCACAGTCTCCATTGATTCGCTGGAGGGGCTCAGACTGCCGTGGACGCGGCTCATGAGCCAGGCCTGGAGAGGAGCCGAGCTGCGTTTACAGGGGCCTGTGCCCAGTTTCCATAGAAACGTGTGCTTTGGAGCCAACCGACCAGTGGGAAAAGGTCTCTTGCCAGCGGACCAGTGGGGAACAGTCTCTTAACTGACTGGCAGGGAATTGTCTTTTGCTAACTGGCCAGCAGGAAATGGTCTCTTGCCAGCTGACCAGTGAGGCATTGGTGTCTTGGCCCTGCTTCCAGTGTGTGGTCCCCCTCCTGCTCGGTGGCTGGAAGCGCATGCTGCGGTCAGGGATATCCGCTCCCCCCGGCTCTTCACTCCGAGCCAATCCCGCTGACGGAGGGAGTGGTGGAGACAGTTTTTCTTTCCAAAGAGCTCTTCAGACCAGAACCAGAAAAGCAGGCCAAACAAGAGAGAGAGCACTGACTGCGAGGCAACCTGACCAGCATGTGACATAATTTCCTGTGCGCCCAGAGCTCTGTGTGCGTGCTGACCTGATTTCCATCAGTAGGCCAGTCTGCCACACAATGTTCCGTCATTTTCCTTGAATTGCATGTGGCCGCTATGGCTGGATGTGGCCCAAACATGCCGTTAGGTTTAGCTGTTTCACGATAACACTGATGTGTCAAATGCATTAATTCAATTATTTTATTGTTGAAGTGGATTTGATCTCCGCGTGTGACGGGGGGGGGGGCTTGTTTGTGAGCCCTGTGAGTCGTGTGATCGTTGTGCACTCTGACGCGCCTAATGGGCCACGGCACCCGTGTTACTTCCTGTACCCCAGCTCCCGGATGGAAGAGTCATCAAGGTGGGAGGGGAGCGCTTCGAGGCGCCGGAAGCCCTGTTCCAGCCCCACCTGATCAACGTGGAGGGGGTGGGCGTGGCCGAGCTGCTCTTCAACACCATTCATGCGGCCGACATCGACACCAGGTATCGCGCCCCACGTCCACCGCGTTCTGCGTCGGGAGAGTCTGCTGGGTCATGTGATCAGGACAATCCCACCCCTCTATGAGGGTAGATGATGCTTAGGAGGATTATTATATTCAATATCACTGAAAACCTCCCATCTCCTTTACCTTTATTTGCTTACTTAGATGCCTTTTTTAAACGTGTTGACTTTTTTTCACCTCACACAACACACTAGTGGCTCAAGGATGACTTGACACATCCATGGATTATTCCACATTGTGAAATTGCACAGTTGGATATTTAGTGAAGCAGATGAAACGCCTTTGTTCAAGGAGGCAAGAAGTGGCACCACCTCACCTGGGATTTAAACCGGAAACCTCGTGACTTCATGCCACAGTTCCGTATTGACTACACCTCACTGCTGCCGCGGGACAGGACACGGAGGGTCGTGTGCCACTGCAGAGCTTTTAAAGCGCGTAAACAGCCCCCCTCCCCTTGCAGGTCGGAGTTCTACAAACACATCGTCCTCTCCGGGGGATCCACCATGTACCCCGGCCTTCCGTCGCGGTTGGAGCGGGAGCTGAAACAGCTGTATCTGGAGCGCGTGCTGAAGGGCGATGTGGACAAACTCTCGGTGAGTCGAGCTCAGGCCAGCACCCAAGCTGCGCTGACACGCAACGCTGTCGAGACAGGGAGCTTTTAAATACGAATGTCTATTCCCTGAATCCAGTAGCCTTCACAGTCAAATGCGCTTTGTTCACCACCCACCATACTGAGTATTACGTGTTAAAACCCCCTCACTTATCCTACGTATAGAATATATTCATTTGATTTAATATAATAATTGATGCACAGGATACCAATTATCAGGTAAATCACAGAATTCATTGATGGGCAGAGAAATCTGGTGGATCAACCTTCACAATTCAATTACAATTAAGAGTTGGTTTATTAAGTTGAAAGATAAAGACAAATTGTTCAACGTCCAATCTACGGACATAGGTTCAACTACCTTAACAAATACAGAATCCTGGACATGAAAATGGCATGTAACAATCGCAAAAGGGATGAAATGGAAGAAGAATACCAAACCAAGTTTGTCTCTCTCCAAATGCAAACACATGCAGCCAAGGTGTGAGCTGGGACCAGATCTCCCAAGAAAGCAGGAATGTGTAAAATCACCCTTGAATTGCTAGACCCCTCTAAACTGCAAAAACAAACTGAGCTCAAGCCATCAACAGGTCACACTTGAAGTGTTTGGATGGGGGTGGGGTTTGGCTCCCTCCCTCTTTAGCCCATGCCTGATTGATTTACAGTTTGGGGGAAGGCCTTGCGCAAGCCAGGTTCAGACTCCTTTTTAATATTTTTGTTTTGGGTCACTTACTACCACAAGATATATTTTCAAGGTAATCATTGGAATTATCCTCTTGTAATTAGAATCGTGGTGACACCGAACATCGATAGGGACTGGGGAAGACAACTTGGTTTATACCAAGATATGGTTGAGCTGATATTTGGAAAGACACAATATGCTTCAGCAAGGAATATTGCTACCATGCCACAAGGCCAATCGTAACACTTTCAACCTTAATCTGGTGGGCCTAAATTGTGGCGTGTAAGTTTGGTGTGCTGATCCAATGGACTAGGCTGGCGCCAGACTTTTATGTGTAAGTGCCCTGGTTTCACTCAAGGAGTAATAAACTTGTCAGTGAAGGCACCGTTTTTGTTTATGAGCATTTAGGCCGGCCCATATTCTGTTTGCCTGCGCAGGATCATAAAATGCACCCCGCCCCCAACCAATGCTACTGGCTCAATTGATCTTATAGCTGCTATTCTGTGTTTTTGTGGGGGTGGGGACCCATGAGTTTTATTTTTTTATTTTATTTTTAAACCCATTTTTTCCTCTGCATTTTGAACCGGACTTGTTATGAAAACAGACATTGTTCAGGGACAGTGGCTACTTTGGTGGATCTTGTTTATTTAGGAGCTTTTCCTCCACTTAGTAATGAAATGACGGTATCGCTGTTACTTTCAGGAAGCTGAAGTGTCACGTCAGTCAATGAATGAGTGTGAGCGTGAGGCATTACTCGCGGTTTTGCGGTCCTGCAGTTTTGTGGCATCCTAAAACACGTTTCAACAATTATGCTTGGAGCGTATTTGAACAGTGCCATGTGGGTTGATGTCCAGCAGGTGGCGACTGAGCTCCGTGTACACACTATACGCAGAGAGGCAGAGTGCGCGTTGGAAGGAGGCTGGGCTTAGTCAGACCCGGCCCTGTCTGGTTTCACATCTGGCCCCTGGCCTGGGCACCACTTTGGCCCGCTTGTCAGGCCTCTATATTTAGATGATCAATTACAGAAGAAAGGCTAGATAAGGTTAAGAAGTTTGCCTCGTCTGTCTTGCAGCTGCAGGGAAGGAAAATTCTAACCTTGTTTGGGTGAGTGTGGACTCGAGTGCCTACTCAATGTTTTGTCAGGACCGGCTCAAGGGGCCCTTAAAGTTGATGTATGGATCAGCTTTTAAATGCTCAGAGTTGCTCAATGATTAGAATTTTGTTTGATTCGTGAAGGAGAATCCTCTAGATCTTTATCCGGTCTCTTTCACCTCCTGGTAGTGGGGAGTTGTCTCTTCAGGTCTTGTATTTGGACTGAACTTTAAGGTCAAGCTGTTTTAAGGGTGATTTGCTTCGATTCAAATGTATTACTATAACAGTTTGCTCTTAAGTAGAAGGTGGAACCACAAAATGTGTGTAAATGTATCGCCCTCTCCTCTCCCTGTTATCTGTGCGTGCCTGTGTACGCGCGCATGTCTGTGTGTTTGTGCGTGCGTGCGTGCGTGCGTGTACATGTGTGTGACTGTGTGCACTTCCTCACTTGTAGAAATTCAAGATCCGGATCGAGAACCCCCCTCGCCGCAAGCACATGGTGTTCCTGGGCGGGGCGGTGCTCGCTGACATCATGAAAGACAAGGATAACTTCTGGCTGACGCGCGAGGAGTACCAGGAGAAGGGCATGCGCGTTCTGGAGAAGCTGGGCGTCACCGTTAGATAAACCCCATCGCCACGCCCCGAATGTGTGTCCATCTGTCTCTTTCACCTCTTTTCTTCTCTTCTCTTCTGTTACCTGTCCCGCACTGTCTCTAATCCACCGGGGGAAAGAAGGGGGGAGGGAGGGGGCTGTGGTATTGGGCGGGTGACGGTTTGCGTGTTGGGCCGAGAGGTGGAGCCCCTCGTGTACGGTTTTCCTTTTCTGTCCCTAGCTGGCATCAAAGTTATGACCACCAAAATCTTTTCACCAAGATGGTTGTTTCTGGCTACGGCTGCCTAGGCCACAGCAGAAACGGGCCTGGGCCTATGTGTCTGAGAGCCCTACGTAGGCAAGCTTCTCGCTATCAGTGTTTGACCTCTTCCTGTTCCTTCCTTCCTTCCTTTCTATCCCCCACCCCATCTATCTATCCATACGTCCTTCAAATGACCTTTTGTGGAGTTTGTGGCAACAGGTGTGGTGGTCTAATCAACAGCAGCCTAGATGGGTGCTCAGAATTGTTTGGGGTGGGGGTGGGTTTTGGGGGTGATGGGTAGAGTGGGTGGGTTTTGGGGGCGATGGGCAGAGAGGGTGGGTTTTGGGGAGGGAGATGGGATTTCATTCTTGTGCCGTGGGGTCCATCACCTTTGCGGCCTCATGTCCTCTGTCTGCTTCACTGGCATCAAATCCATTGAAATTTCCTCAAACAAGCATTTGCCATTCCCTTCTATTCAAAAAAATAAATAAAAGAAAAAAAAGTATTCATCAATTCCAGGGAGGACTGATCATTTTTTGTTATAGTTTTTTAAAAATTGTCATGATTACGATATTCTCTCCTTTTGGGGGAAATGGGGTCTTATACTTTTTTTTTTTTTTTTTTTTTTTTCATACATTTTAAATGGTTTTTTTTTGTTGCAGTGCTTTACTTCCGTGTTTTGTGGAGTAAAGAGCAAGAATGTGGATCGTGTGACTTTACCACCTTCCTCCGCCCGTTCACACAGAGCGTAGGAAAATTCATCCTGTTTTATTGAGAAATAATCATGAGAAAACGGGCCAGGACTTTTCTCACCTCCAGTCTAGGGCTGTTCCGGTCTAGGGTGTTTTTCTTCAGGGGGCCGAGGCGGGAGTGAAATGTTTGTAATATTAATAAGAAGTCAGTGTCGTTTGACACGGAGACATTGTAAAAGCCGGTATTTAAGTTTTCTGTTTGGCTCTCATGTGTATATTGGAGGCACTTCATATTCAGTACATATATATTTTTTTCCATAAATGTTCATCCAGTGCCAAGCGCAGTTATTGTATCTGGATCATGTTTTTTTGTCGGGTTTTTTTGTTTTGTTTTGTTTATAGCATAACTGCCTAACGCTGATTTAAATAAAGCAAAGTGATTTATAAGTACCCGTGTGCTGGTGTATTATTAAGAGGGGGCTTGCCTGCGTGAACATGAACCTTTCGATGCAGTGCTTTTTGTTTCTGATTTCCCCCCCCCCTGTTTTTCTCCCAATTTGGTAGCCAATTATACCCTCTTTCTTTTTGCTTTTACCCTCCCTATGAACTTTTACCCTCCCCCTGGGGCAGACAGCCAAACACTCCCTCTGATCGGGGCTCCCCACCAGGGCTGGTCTGGTACAGTTGGGTTTCGAACTGCGACCGTGATAGGCAGCCCACACTCGTAAAGGACCAGCCAATACGGGTGCATTAGACCGCTACACTATCGGAGGCCCCCTACAGTGCTGATGTTGACGTATAGTTGAGGATAGCTTGAGTGCTGGTGGGTGAAAGCCCTGATGAATAAAGTAATTCAGCACTTTCATTTTCAAAATCAAAAGGAGTACGTGACCCTGCCACGTGTATCGCATGCCCCACAGCCATACAAGTCAAAGACTGCCATATTTTAAGCATCCTACAACGCTACACACAATTAAGTATGGTATCAACAGCTGGTGGGTGAACCCTACTTAAACCCTTACTTACTTAAACTTGAATCCTTGCTTTTTAATTGTGGAGAAGCAAGCTAACCCTGAAACAAGTTCAGTTAAATTACTGCACATGCACTTTCCCTGTTTCTTGTTCGCGAGTGCAGTTTACTCCTAGTGCACCTATAAAAAGATTCTTGGACATCAGCATTTACACGTTGCACGCAACTTTACCTGTCTTCTGAAAAAGTCCTTTCTTAAGGGCTGAACCCTTGGCAGGATGATTTAGATTAGCCCAATCCCCCATGCTTAATGTAGATCTGTTTATTTTCCTTTTCGGAAACATTGTGCCTGGGATTATCTGTGACCAAATTCCAATCGTCTACTAAAACTCTCATTGTTGAGGCGTTTTGCTTCTTGTGGATTGAACCTAAACTTTGTGAGAATTCTACACAAAAGCAGTGAATGAGCAGGAACGGAGGTGCAGTCACACACAGGTTCCGAACCTGGCCTACCAACACAGGCTGCCTCCAGTCACACACTGCACTGCCCGTGCCCTGTCTCCCCAGCTCCTTCCTCACAGTGCAGGGCTGTGCGGTGTGTGTATGGAGGCAGCCTGTGCTGGTAGGCCTGTTTTTTCATAATCCTTTTGTTTGGAGTTTGTACTGTGTTTTAGGCCCCTGTGCAGGCCTGTGCACTGAAACAGCCAGCCCCTTGGTGGCCCCTTGGGGCCCCCTGTTTGGAGGCCCCTTGCGTGTCTTCACCTGAGGAGTCATACGCAGGAAGCCCGGACCCTGCGCGCCTCCCCCACACCCCAGGAGGTCTGCCCGCAGAGGAAGGAAGTCATTTTTGCAGGATAAACAGAGAGACCCTCTGGAAAAGATAGAAAGAGGCAGGGCGGGAGGAGAACTAACCTCCGCAGATGGACAAACAGTGAGCGAATGTAAATAGCGCAGGACTCTGGAGACTACAGAGCGGACCCCACGGAAATAGAGGCGGTTTCCTGGAACAGAGGTAGTGGATGAGGAGTGGGGGGGGCTTTCTCTCATTTATTTATTTTCTCTGGTAGCCATTTTTCATTTTCACACACACACACCGTTTACTGACTATTAAAAATATCTTGCATAAATTGCTTTTTTATTGGACTATATTTATTGGACTGTATATACTTTATTGGACCACGTACATGAACTTACTGTTCAAAGTCAAATGATCTCTCGGGAGCTTTAGATAGGAAGCGTAAATAAAATGAGACTGAATACTGTACGAGGAAGTGAAAATGACACTTGCTTCGCGTTCTCCATTGTTTGGCTTGCCAGCGACGCAGGCAGGACACAGAAACCTCACGACTCCATCAGAACTGAAACTACCGGCCAACTCCACCCCCTCCTTCCGCAAAAAAGTGCAGACAACAAAAACAAAAAACGAAGTTGACAGGTCTTGGTGATTGATGCCGTCTGGCCAAGGGGTATGCCTGATACATTTTTTTAAAATCTAGAGACCGAAGAGGTTTAAATCAGAAACAAAAAAGCGCCCCATGGAGAAACCAGGATCAGGAGGCAATCTCTCTCCGTGTGAACCTGTGAGGGCAGCAGATCGTTACGATTTCAAAGTGACAACGCTCAGACAAAGGGCAATTAATGAAAAGGGAGATGGGATATAAAGGCGGACTATAAAAAGCGCACACAGGGTTAGGCCTTGGTCTTTTGGCAGGGCAGTTCTTTAGGGTATGCAGGAGCACATCGCTCCAGCTGGGATATGGGGCGGTGGTTGAGGGGGGCCGGGGGTGGATCATATTCACATTTGTTTCAGATTTCATTCACGTAAACAAAAGGAGGCAAGCAGACACGCTGGGGCCTATTTAAATTAGGCTTGAATTAGACCTGTCAAAGCTACGGCCCCATGTCTCTCACAGAGCCTTAATCCAATCAGAAAAGCCAGCTTTGATGGGCAAGGAGCGTGGTCGCTCAAACAATAATTTTGTTTAATATTTATTCTTTTCTCTGGTTTACGTTAAATGACACGCTAGGGGATTTGTGGGCTTTGAGCGGGGGGGGAGTGCAGCATCTCACAAACACTCACACACTTAAGCATATGCATACTCACCCACACACACACTCACAAACACTCACACACTTAAGCATATGCATACCCACAACACGCATATATGCATAATATACATTTATGAAAAGTTTTTTGTTTCCCATCAGTTTTTCATTTGTCAAAAATGACATAATTTCAGTCAGGGATGTGTGGGGAGTTTTTTGGGAGGCTGCAACATTATGGCCAATGTAATACCCCCCCCCCCCAGCCCCCTCCCCATTTCTTGTTTTAATGTTGTGCAGTAAAATCAGGCAAATGCATGCACTATGAAAACTAATGTGTTCACATAGTTCAGTTCTGGTTTGTGAAGGAACTGCTTTCTCTTGAGGGAGTTCTTCATATTGGCCCTCCCTATTTCTCTCTCGCTCTCTCCTCTCTCTCACACACACACACACACACACACACACACACACACACACACACACACACACACACACACACACACACACACTTATTCCAACAGGAATAAGTGTGGGAGTGTGAAGAGAAAGCACCAGCTATGGCAGGATATGAATACTCTCACACAGCACAGAGCTCAACTTTATTTCCCAGCTGGCAGTGGCCTTGGCCTGGCCAGAGAGAGAAACATTTTTTGAATGGGTGATTCTTGGCATTGATGTGTGGGGAAGTACTTATTGAATTAAGCAGGCACAGAAAGCCCACCTCCTCTCTCCTTGGCCTTGAGATGTGTTTCAGGTTGCGTGGCCGCCTTGTACTGTTACTCAACTCCAATGGGCTGTGGCCAGAACATATAAATAACCACCCTCGCTTTAAATATTGAGCATGAAAATAAACACCCGAAATATTACGGTAATATTATTTCAAAATGCGTCGCAATTTTCCTGTCAGTCGTACTGCGCCGCTACGCCCATCGGTGCAATGAGGCGCAGAATTTTGGTTATGGAAATAAAAATATGTCCACGCCTGCGATGCATTTTACGGCAGACTGTGGCAACGTACAAGCTAGAATCTCCCGACTTTGAGGTCAGTGACACGAACGAGCAGCGCGGGCGCGGAGCTTCTCGCGCGGACCGATGGAGCGATCGCGTCACCCCCGTCTCTTGCTTTCCGCTCTGCGGCGTGTGGGCGCGCGGAAGTTATTCGCCAGATAACGGGGTACGATGTTAAACAAACAGGGTCCACCCAGCCCCGGCCCGCCCCCCACCATGTCCTGTGGGAAAGCAGCTCTCTCGCTGCCCATCGGAAGACGTGGGGGCTTCTCTGTTGTAATCTACATGCAATAACATCCTGATACGTGTGCCACAATGTTACAATGTTCCCTCCGAGGGGAAATGGGACACAAATAAAAGCCAAAGCTCGGCTGGGACGGGATAAGACGGGACGGGACGGGGGCTATTTTGGCTCAACATCCGTTGTTGATTCCAGGAAGTAGGAGACGTGGAGCTCCGAGTCGTTTAGTGGCAGACAGGACAGGCGGGAGAGCAGCCAGAAGATTCCAGTGAAGTGTCAAAACAGCCGTTTCTCAAGCCGCGGGGGCAGCCGACACAGTTTTGTCACTCAATTAAACCCCCTCCCCATAAGCACTGGATGGACAACTGAAGAAAAATATCACATTTTCAACACATCAAAGTATCCACACATTTAACGTCACTTGCAGAAGACCACGTTTCTACCAGCAAGCTTATTGTAGCTCTTGCTGTGTGTACGCTGTGTGTGTGTAAAAAAAACAAGCACTCTCAGCCTTGAGACCTTGAGATACTGGTGTGAGTGGAGACATTTCTCAGAAGAGTTTCTCTTAAGGGGTCAGAGGTAAGGAGGAGGAAAGGTTCTCTGAGCCGGTGTTGACACAGGCCCTTGTGCCTGATGGCCAGAGAACGGTTCCCAGACACGTTCAGCCGGAGCCCTGCCCCACTGCAGGGCGACCGGAGGCTCGGAGACACTTCTCACATTTCAGAAAGGCAAGATGACATAGAATACCTCAGTTGGAGGAGGGAGGGGATAGCACTCTCAGGTTTTCTAAATGGATTTCCTTCCTGAGGAGGTGTTGTGAACGTAATGCAGGTCTCAGGTAGAGGTGGCTGTGAGAATAGGCAGCTATGGCATCATCACTGCAGACTGTTTGTGAGCTGATACTCACTGTGAGGCAGACTGCCTGTGACCTTACTGTCACTCTGAGGCAGGCTGGGACAGACAGACTGCCTGGGACCTTACTCCAACAACACGGGCCATTAAGGTCCAGGTCAGGGTGGGCATTGACAGACACTAAAGACCACTTATGGACGGATGCAAATACACAGACACAGACACACAACCAAACACACTCGTACACAAGCAGGTATACCTGTGCACGCACACGTGCACAAACAAAAAACAGAAACTGCATAATTGCCAGAAGGGGACGTGTGATGTGAAGGAACAAATCAGAACCTTTCTGTACATTTTTCCATGGTTTTTTTCGGACAATTTGCGAATTTATCTGAATTTATAAAACGTATAAAGGTCTCGTTTATTATGCGAACCATAATTATAGGCAACCATGCTTGCCCAGCATTTTTATACATGACCCTGAGCATGTTGAGATGTTAATTGCTTAATTAACTCAGGATCCCCAACTGTGGCCCTTGGATATTTCTCTGCCTCCCAAACCATCTGTAACATTTTTACATGTGCGTTGCCTCATTTTTATACCCCAGTGAAACAGAAAGCCACGGGAGGCCAAAATGCAGTTCCCCAGGTTTTTGTTTATGTTCGTTTTTATTGACAATTACTATTAGTGATATGAAAAAAATGTTTACTTGTTACTTGTTCTTTTTTCCTCTGAGGAATTGTTATAGTTTAAAATATAATAATTTCCGCATTTCTTGGGCATACAATATAGCTCATTACCTGTATTGATCATTTTATACAGCCTTTTTTGCTCATCTTTATCAAGGGTGTGAATCATTTTGGAGGGTACTACTGCTGAATCTGTACTCTTATTCACATAAACATATATAACAAACTTTATATATGGGATCTGTTGGATCTCGAAGCCCTGGCCGTGAGACCGTGTCTGTACGCTTCAGGGCCGTGAAAGAAACGCAAGCACGACTGAGCTTGACGTCGAAACGATGGAGTTCCTGTCCTCGCTCTGACAAGCGGGGGGAGGAAGTGACCTCATCAGGAGAAGCATGTGCTAAATGTTTGCACGTGTGGAGGCAGATTCTGTCTGCGGTCAGTGAGTGGCAGAGAGGGGCTGGGGGCTTAAGGGACATTCTTCAGCCCCCCCACTCCACCCAGCCCCAGATAATCTCCCACATTTTCTTCCTGAAGCCCCCCAGTAAAGTCACTTAAAGTTCTCTTCAGCTTCCGTGTGCTCACGCCACACAGACTGCTGAAATGAGGCCTTTGTGTCGCCGTGGAAACACAGACTTCTTGGTCGCGTATTCCCTATCGAGGGGTGCTGGTGACTTTGTTGGTGAACGATCTCCAAAGTCTGGGAGGGACAGACTTTGGAGAAGTCTGTCGCTCATGCCGTTTGACTGGGGAACATGCACGCATGTCCACGGGGGGGGGGGATGGAAGGGTGTAAAGTCACCGACTTCCCCTAAAATATCAGTCCGACTGGGGAGGCGAAATCACAGGACCCCGGTGACCCTCTGGAATGCCCAAATGAACCCGCTTCGAGACCGTACCGCCACACCATGCGGGCGAAGGGCAGAGAAAAGCATTGTACCGTTGACCGCTCTCCCACTTGTCCTGGAGCCTGTTCCTCGACACAGCGGAGGCAGAGAGAAACGGGGTCCGTGCGACACACACCAATAGGTACTAAACTGGCCAGCCCATGCTTCTGGTAGGTTTTGATATGATGTATTGGTATTTACAAAGCACTTGTTTTTCTTTCTTTTGTAAAGCAAGCGCTACATCAATCATACATATTAAAAAACGATGATAATAATAATAATAATAAAAAAGAACTAAAAATGTACATCATACACTTGATATATATATTTTTGTTTTGCTTTTTACAGAAGTAAAAATATGTATTGTGATAAACAAAAATTAATCAATACAACAGGGTTTAATAATCATTTTTAAAAAGTATATAGGGAGATACATGGACAGAATGCATCAGGCACTTTTTTCTTTTTTCCATAATAGTTAAATGTGTGCAGTAGCTTGACTGTGCACCCAAAACAGACAAAGACGCTTTTGATGAACTTTTCCATACCACAGATATAAAAATAAATCAGTTTTCTCTAATAATGTGTGATGCCAGTATTGCAAAGGTGACGGGGGGGTACACAGCGGAAACCTTGAAAGAAGAGAACGAGGGACACAAAGACAGCAGACTTTCCTTCAGTAAAAAAAACACACGCCTCCCGCACCCCTCTCTAAGTCCACTCCCCCGGGCTCTGGCTCGCTCGCACCGGGACGGGACGGCTGTGGGAGTGCGCGCCCATTGGCAAAATAAATGTGTGGGGCGCTTCAGGGCAGCCTCCACAATGTCCACAAGGTCTCACATTGGTGTTGTGCTTCTTACTGAGACAGGGAAAAAAAATCGTATTCTTCATCTCATTATGGTAAGGTGGCATGGTAGTATTAAACTTGAGGCTGGTTTGTGATTCAATCAATCATATTGCAAGCATGTATACATACATACATACATACATACATACATACATACATACATACATATATATATATATATATATATATATATACACACACATGTACACACATGAACAAGCATCAGTCTGTAGTATATACACATTTTGACAGTATCACCCTTCTGTACTGGCTAGTATACAACAGACTCCGGCTTTGTGACTGCAGCTGCAGCAGCAGTGTGGGGCAGGCAACAACTTTTACACCTGGGAAGGGGGTGGGGGGGTTGGGGTGGGGGCTTGTAACACCACGTAAAATAAACCTTTAATGACGCTAATGGAGTGAAAGGTGATTGGATGACTTTGGGGTTCTGGAGGAGCGGCCGGGCTTTCGTAGGGGGTCGTGACCTACAGAGGCGGGGTCAGTAGGGGCGGGGCGTCCAATTGGGACAGACCACATGCGTCAGCTTCCAGAACAAGATTGTACAATGCAATTTGCCACGGTGGCTTACTATATTTCAATTTCCTTTTCATCGAATTATTCATTTTAATCTCTTCCGACGCATTAGAAATATGCTATATTTCCCACCAAGCTCGTTTTCAGCTTGGAATCTGGATTCAGGAAAGCTGTTAATGTACGTTTGGGATGTCCACAAAAACTTGAAACCTCATTGGAGGACAGCTTCACAAACCGTTTTCAGAACTTTGTGACAAAAATAGCAATCCCCCTGAATACATAGAAGGCTTAAAGTAGCACTATCATGAGCTATTAAAGAGTATTAAAATCTTAAATAACTTGACCTTGAGGTTTTTTTTTTTTTTTTACTTTCTTAAAACCACCAAATGAGAATACTATTATGCTAAATGTCCCATCTGAAACCAATGGCATAATAGAAACATTCTTAATCATTTAGTATTTCTTATGACGATATAAAACATGCATACTGCCCGTTGAAATAAAAGTTTGTTTCATCAATGCCGTTCTCTTTTTGAAAGCACCGTTAACACTGGAGGGGGTCGAGCGGAGATCCTGTTTGAGAGGGCCGGTAACACCTCTTATCCGTGGCTGTGTTTATTTACTAAACGACTTTCGTAAACTACATCCATTTCTCCCGTTCCCTTTGGCTGCTGTTTCTATTAATTGAGAAAATAAATAAAATAAAAGTAATCTTTGGACATGGAACATCACAAATTACAGAGTGTGCACATATACATATACATACATATATATATATATATGTGCTGCAGCTTATGTTGTCATTTTGGCTTCAATACAGTAACAACAATACTATGCTGTGGTACATTGTAGCCATTCCTTTTACAAACCCTTGAATACACACACAAAGACATACATACACACCAGCTTACACAAATAGGCATACGTGCATGAGCATACACACAAACAACACACACACACACACACACACACACACACACACACACACACACACACACACACACACACACACACACACACACACACACACACACACACACAATGACAGCGGTAGCTTCTTGGGTGAATCAGCTTTTGTTTCTTTTGTTAAGGGCTAAGGGAACACACCAGTTCTTTAAATGACTCTGCTTGCAGGAGGGAACAGCTTAATCTTCATTTGGCAAGCCATGGCAAACTACTACTTCACCATTATTTTAAGTTCTTAAAACTCAGTGTAAAAAATATAAAGTACCTACATCGTATACATAGTCATACGTGCATACAGTACCCTCTAAAATTATTCACACATTTGATAAAGATGAGCAAAAAAGGTTGTATAAAATAAACAATGCAGTTAATGAGCTACATTGTATTGTACAAATACAATTGCCCAGAGAAAAATATGTTGTTTAAGTAATATTTCTCCCCCAATAAAGACAATATTCAATAGTGTTGTTATATATATATACACACATACATATATATATATAACATACTATTGTAATACAATAGTCACAATATTCACACACCATAATAATTATTTTAAATAAAATCCACCAAAAACTAATTCATTAATTAACATGCTACCTCACGGCTTCCTGTTTTTTCTGGGGTATAAAAATGAAGTAAAATCCATTCGTAATCCATCATCATGGGGAAAGGCAAAGAACTCAGAAGAAACAAGACAAAGGGTTGTTGACCTTCACAAGTCAGGAGATGGCTACAAACAAATAAATAAAAAAACTAAAGATCACTTTCTACTATTAGGTCAAAAATGAGATAAACCACTGGAACAGTCGTAAACATGCCTAGTACAGGCCCATGCCAATAGGCTTTTTGGAAGGGTGGCCAGAAAAAAGCCTCTATTGAGGATAAACAACAAATATAAGCATCTGGAGTTTGTTAAATGGCATTGGAACTCTGATTGGAACCGGGTGTTATTGTCAGTTGAGACCAAAATTAAGCTTTTTGGCCATGCACATCAGCGGTGGGTTTGGTGTTGGGAGAAGGATGCTTATGTAGGTCCAGTGGTTACAACGTCCAACGCTGGCCACGGAGACTGGGGTTCAATTCCCCGTCTCGCGAAGTGTCGGCTCTGGCCGGGTGCACCAGGGGCGGCGATTGGCTGTCCGCCCCAGGGAGGGGGAGGGAAGCCGACGTGACGTTCGCTGTGTATAAGAGTGGCCCTGTAGTACCGGGGTTACGGTCGACGGCTTGGCGAGTGCCGTCTTGGAAGAGGCGTCACTTCGCCTTCGTCACTACCGGTCGCAGGACTACGGCAGCGAACTCACATTACTAGGGGGATTGACATAAAATAGCGGGGATTGAGAAAATGGGATAAAAAAAAAAAAAAAAAAAAAAAAAAAAGGAAGGATGCTAATTTGAAGCTACCAAAATGGGATAAAATGGGATAAAAATAAATTTATTTCAGAAAAAGTAGCCAATTAACCCTCTATTTAAAAAAAGAAGGAGGATGCTTATGTTGAAAAGAGATCTTCCACGGACTCCATAACCTTCTCCTCGGCGGACTCGTGAAATAGCCAAATGCCACCTCCGTGGTGGATCTTGAATGTTATGAATGGTGTTCTTGAATGTTATGGGTGTTTTGCATCTATTGGGGCTGGGGCTCCTGTTAAGGTTAACAGAATCATGAAATCCAGCAAGTACCAAGACATTTTGGCCAAAAACCTGCTTCCCTCTGCCAGGAAGCTGAAACTTGGGTGCAACTGGATCTTTCAGCTAATCCTAAGCATACCTCAAAATCAATCACGAAATGGTAAAATGACCACAAAATTAATGTTTTGAATTGTCCACTACAATCTCCAGACTTGAACCTGATAAAAAATGTGTGGTTTGAATTGAAGAGGGCAGTCCACAAGCACAGAACAAAGGATCTGAAGGACCTTGAAAGATTCTGTATGGAGGAATGGTCAAAGACCCCCTCCCCGCCAAATATGTTCACCAATCTCATAAAACACTAGAGAAGATGACTCAGTAATGTCATCCTTGTGAGGGGAGGGTGCACAAAGTACAGAAAACAGGGTGTGAATAATTGTGATTAAAAAAAAAAAAATAAAAAAAAAAAAAAATTCTCCGAGTAATTGCATTAGTAAAGAAAAAGAATATAAATTTTCCATTTGTTTGAGAATACAATATAACTCATTTTATAACTGTATTGTTTATTTTATACAGCCTTCTTTGCTCATCTTTATCACGGGTGTGAATAAATTTAGAGGGTACTGTATGTATATATGTATATGTATACAAAATATATGAATAATCATGGGTTAATCCTTTGTAATGCCTGACACGGAGACTGCAAGAAGCCCCTGAAAAAAGGATTTCTTTCACAAGGAAGGGAAGAGGACCATCCGCCATGGGGGAAGAGCAAAAAAACAAAACATGAGAACAAAGACAAAGTCACTTTCAAGCCGCCGCCGAGCCGCTCGCTGCTCCGACAGTTTTTTTGTCCATCTGGAACACGGAGAGACAAAACAAAAACAGGACACGGTAAAACCCCCCTCCTCAGCCCACGGCCTTGTGCCTGCCCCCGCAGCAGCCCCACGCCGCCCCGCAGCGGTGGCACGCGCGCAGCGGCGGGTAGCAGCACATGCACGGCGCCAGCACCGACAGGCCCAACAGCGCCAGCCAGCGCAGCAGGAAGCGCTCGTCGCTGGCGTCGCACGAGCACGGGTCCGAGTAGTCGCCCTCGGGGTCCGACAGGCAGTGGTACAGCAGGCTGTCGGCGCACCACATGAAGCTGACGCGGCCGATGCACGTGCGCACGGGGTCGGGCGCGTCCTGGCACCGGCCCCGGCGGTTGTCCTCGCGGTTGAACACGTCGCGGCAGTAGACGCAGCGCGAGCGCTCGCCGTCCTCCTTCCGCCGCTTGCCCCCGGCGGGCTTCGAGGGGCGGGGCTGGGTGCCGATCACCCCCGCCTCCCCCCACCCGCCCTTGGGGTCGCGGCCGGGCGCGCAGGGGTACGTGTAGTCGTGCTTGGGCGGCTCGCTCTTGGCGAAGTGCACGTAGGCGTCGGAGTCCTCGGGCCGGGCGGCGTGGACGCGGGGGGCGGCGGCGTGCCGGTAGTCCTCGTAGCCGGTCAGCCACGCCCGCTCGCGCGGGTTGATGCGCACGACCTCCTCCTCCTCCTCGTCGTCCCGGAAGCTGACGTGGCGGGGGAACGTGGGCAGGGGCTGCGCAGGGGGCAGAGGAGGGCGGACGCGTGAGACAGGGCTTTGCTATCAAACGGCGGGGGGTTAAAGCGTTTTAAGCCCTTACACGGGGCCTACGGAAAATATTGGCACGGATGTGGACAAATGTTGGCGGAGATTAAATAAATGATATCAATAGAAATAAATTCACATTGTGCACATGACCGTACACCCTTTGAAATAGTATGACAATTGTCAAAGACCTTAGAATTATTAGCCCTTTAACTAATCAATAAACAAATATGCCTACACCATGCCCAACACTTTTTCAATCGTTTGTATGACATGGTGCTTAAGATTTCATACAGGTGAAATGGCCTGTATGTGCCCATGCTTTGTGTACATGCGCTGTAGGCTTCACCGGGTACAGAAGATGACATGATAATGTCGCCCTGCTGGTCGGTCTTCCACAGCCCAATCTACGGCGCTCCCCGTGCACCCACCTGATCCAGGAAGAAGTGGTGGGACGGCCGGTACGGGTCGTGGAAGTGGCCCAGGAGGCAGTGGTGTCGGTGGGGCTCACAGATGGTGACGTTGGCGGGGGCCAGCGGCTGCCTGGGCTGCTCCCTCTTGTGGGCCGAGTTGGAGGAGCTGTCAGCGGGACTCTGGAGGAGACGGGGCACAACCCCATTCAGCATGATAGCACCACGGGGCATGCCGGGGATACAGCCAAACCATACGGCTAACTTTACCGATGCGAACTCTGACCTGAGCCTTGAGTGTGGGGCCCAGCAGCAGGTGCATCCACAGACCAGAGCTGATCCACAGACAAACAGTTTTTTTAGCTGAACTCCCCCATCCCCATCAAACACACACACACACACACACACACACACACACACACACACACACATGTATATATACATACATATATATATAGATATATTCAATAACTGGGACCCACATACTGCACTTTACTATTGCAATAATTTATTCACATTGTTGTATATATTTGTATAGTACATATCTTGTTATCTCTTTGTATTGCACATACTTGACTTGACATTTTGATTTACATATTCCTTATTTTATTGTCTTTATTATTTAGTTATATTTAGTATTTAGTATTTCTCTTGGAGAATCTTGGAGGCACAGTGTGATGTTTTAAAGTTAAGGTGATGCAGGAGAGGAGTGCCCTCTATTCCTCTATTCTGACATGGGGGGTTGCAGTGACTTCCCCTCATGCGCCTACATACCTCAGCAGAACCCCTGGCCAAAAGTAATACAGTTGTCCCTGTAAGTGCTGCCAACAGCCGAAGCCAACAGCATTTAAAAATACGTACAAGAGGATAGCAGTGGCCTGTCTGCTGGAGATAATTAAAAACACAGAGCCTTTCAAATGTTTATACTGCAGGGCCGCAAAACACAGGGACCACGCTCGTACATGGTGCAGGGGAACCCCCCACCCCCACACTAAATCAGATTATCAACCCCCCCTCAAACTAAATCAGACATCTTATCAACCCCCCCTCAAACTAAATCAGATTATCAACCCCCCTCAAACTAAATCAGACATCTTATCAACCCCCCCTCAAACTAAATCAGACATCTTATCAACCCCCCCTCAAACTAAATCAGACATCTTATCAACCCCCTCAAACTAAATCAGATATCAAACTAAATCAGACATCTTATCAACCCCCTCAAACTAAATCAGACATCTCATCAAAAGCTTTGTGAGTTTACTGAGCAGAGATAGCGAGGAACTTCAAAGACACATGGTGTGCCTTTGATTCAAACTGTTGCAGTTTGCACTGGGCGAATTCTGTGTCTTTACGGTTTCACCAATCAGTCCCTGAACGGAGGAGGTAAATGAAGATAACGAGTGAGTGAAGCACCACGGGGCATCGTTTTGGGTCGTTGGGTAATTAATGACCCAAACGAGCCCCTTCGTCTGGCTCCCACAGAAAGCCTGCTCGACTCGTGGTACACCGACAGGTTCAATAATGGAGCGTCCGTGGCAGGAGACACTGTTTCAATCTCCCAGAGTGCACTGGGGCCGCGCACTGCATCCCGCACGCTCGCGAGGCATGGTGCACAGAACGCAAGCACAGGGGGGACGGACCGAGGCCTGAACGTGACGAACGCTCGCCCTCTTTGGTCGTGTGTCCTGACTGCCACGGCCACGCCCCGGCTCGGCTCACCCAATCACGGGAGATGAGCCCGAGGCTGAGACCAATCACACACACCCGTCTAGCTAAACCGCTTTAAAACTCAAAAGGTACGGCTGTAACCTGAGAGATTCCCAGAAGGGAATATAATATATAATAATAATAATAATAATATAGCACAACACCCACATAACCACCCCGTTTCCCGAAATCCGCCAACTCTCTCTGAGGTGTTCGAGAGCAGGAGGCCATGTGGGGAGGGGTTATTTGTAGCCACGGTAATTATCTGTGTTGGCTTTCGTCACCTGACCAGACACGGGAATGGAGCTTTCAACAGCTGACGATTGTTAAAGAGCCTTTGAGCAGTCTCCATGGAAACCGGAGGCCCCGCCCTCCTCAAAGGACACGGCCTCGTCTGGTCAGAGGGGGAGGCGGCAGGGGTGTCTGCAAGATGGAGAGGGCGGAGCCAAGGCTGCCCCCCACCCCCAAAAAAAGGACACGCACAGACCTGGAAGCACCACACAGACGCTGGGAACATCGGACGACGATACAATACAAACAGCTACGAATTCACAGGAGCACAACGGGCCTTCTTTCCCTCCCCTACTCATCGAAGTATAACCAGCTATGTAAACAGTGAAAGCAGCAATAGATTAATGTCAATCCTGTTCTCGAGATTGAATATCCTGTGGAAATTACAAGCTAACCCTTCCTCTCCCTGAAGCGGTTTAAGAAAAAGAGGAGAAAAAAAAAAAAAGAGGAAAAACGCAGGGTAGAACGAGAGACAAGTGTGCCAGGCCTTGTGCTGTGGTTAGCAGTGGGTCCTGTCATCCCGAAAGACAGATGGTGTGGGCCTGGCAGGGGCAGGGGCAGAGGGAGGGGGACGGGGGGGGACGGCCAGAGCCGTGCCGGTATAAAGGGGTAGTGATTCCCGCTCGCCCTCAGGGCTGTTGGTCTTTCGCATCACGCTTCCTTCAAGCACACTCCTGGCTGTGAGCTCTGTGCCGGGAGGCCCCGCCCTCTGCCCTGCTTCACAGGAAGTTGCCAATCATTCCCCCCCCACCCCAACTCCTGTCAGCCAGCCAGCGCCAACAACACAGTGTTTACAAGCTGCACCCAGCCAGAGCTGTGTTCAATGACCTGGGAGAGAGAGAAAGAGAGAGAGACAGAGAGACCTGAGAGAGAGAGACTGAGGGAGACAGAGACAGAGAGAGAGAGAGAGAAAGAGAGACCTGAGAGAGACTGAGGGAGACAGAGAGAGAGAGGGAGAGAAAGAGAGACAGAGAGAGACCTGAGAGAGAGAGACTGAGGGAGACAGACAGAGAGAGAGTGAGTGAGAGAGAGAGAGAGAGAGAGAGACCTGAGAGAGACTGAGGGAGAAAGACAGAGAGAGAGAGAGAGAGGGAGAGAGAGAGAGAGACAGACAGACAGACAGGGAGAGACCTGAGAGGGGGGGAGAGAAAGAGAGAGACTGCTTCTGGAAAACTATTTATTTCCTAAGCATGAGTGTGCAGATCTCACTCTGTTGACAGCCACATGTAGAACACAGATGTAGAAAATGAAACCCTGGTTGCTGCATGTTTAAGCAATTCTTTCATTATATTTAATGTGAACTGACTGCCCACACTGGAATATTATAAAATCTAAACGTAAATGGGTTTATTTCAAAATCCAAATACAGTAATGCTTTACAGATAATTTGCCAACAAAAGGAATTGTGCATAGTTAGTTCCTGTGGGCCGTCCCGTGCCCTGCCCCCTCCAGACATCTCGGGCAGCAGTGTGGGACTCTATTTTTAGGGGCTGATGAACTGCACCCAGACTCATTTATGGGATCATCATGAGCAACTGCAGCCTCCGAAAGAGTCATCATGTACTGTGCTGTACTCGGCTCAGTGGTTATTTACTGTACTGGGTTCTGATTGTACTGTGCCGTTCTGGGTTCTGATTATACTGTGCTACACTGTGCTCTGTATCTGTGCTGTGCTACACTGGGCTCTGTATCTCTGTGCTGCGCTGTGCTACACTGTGCTCTGTATCTCTGCGCTGTGCTACACTGGGGCCTGTAGCTCTGTGCTCTGTATCTCTGTGCTGTGCTGTGCTACACTGGGCCCTGTATCTCTGTGCTCTGTATCTCTGTGCTGTGCTGTGCTACACTGGGGCTCTGTATCTCTGTGCTCTGTATCTTGTGCTGTGCTGTGCTACACTGGGCCCTGTATCTCTGTGCTCTGTATCTCTGTGCTGTGCTACTCTGGGCCCTGTATCTCTGTGCTCTGTAGCTCTGTGCTCTGTATCTCTGTGCTGTGCTACACTGGGGCCTGTATCTCTGTGCTGGCCTCCACCACGCTCAGCGCCACACCGCCCCGTCACAGTGGTGCTGGTGAGCGGAGGCCTTGCTGCAGGCAGGGATGAGTCATGAGCTCTCCTCCGTGGAAACGAGGTCTGTTCAAACCCATGACGTAACCGTGGAGCCGTGCCACACAGCAGACCCTTTATGCAGGGCGGGAAAAAGCAATGGAGTCTGCACCAGTGCACACACACGGCTGTGTTACTGAAAAGCGCTCACAATTACACACATTCGTGTTGAACCAAGCACTTGTTTGCTTTTTTGGGTAGATGAGAGCAATAAGGTTCTCTCTTTCCCTTCCCCTCCCAACCATAAACCCTGTAAATCCAGTCCTCAGGCTGTATTTAGTATACATTTTATATGGGTGCACACATATTTCTATACACAATAAAAAATATATAAAAAAATTAAATTAAATTTAAAAAATATATATATATATATACACACACAACATGCACACAGGCACACACACACACACACACACACACACACACACACACACACACACACACACACACACACACACACAGAGCGAGAGAGAGAGATGAACTGTATAAATAGATAAAGATATTTATATACATAACATAGATTGATACAGATGTGCGACTGTATAGACAATAATATTGTCTGCACCAACAAATGTTTCATGAAACAGACCGTGGCACTGTGGCACGCACATACATACACACACAGTGGTGGTACATGCACACGCACAAACACGCACACAGACAGTGGCGTGTGCACACAGACCGTGACAGTGTGCGCGCCAGCCACTGTGTCGCGGTCTGTCTGCGCACGCCACTGTCTGTGTGCGTGTGTGTGTGTTTTTGTGCATGTGCATGTGCATGTACCACTGTGTGTGTGTATGTATGTGCCACAGTGCCACAGTGCCATGGTCTGTTTCATGAACACACACACACACACACACACACACACACAGACACAGACACACAGTGGTGGCACACACACACACACACACACACACACACGCACGCACGCAGAGACACCAGTGGGTTTCGGTTGTCACCGCCTGCTGCATGTTCTGCTCCGAAGGGGGTGGGGTGTCACTGGGGTACACATTCTTCCAAAATATTATTCCCAAATAATTCTACATAAGCTAACCTATACTTAACCCCCGCAAACGCTCTGCTTGGTTTGGCCTGGGGAGAGGAGGGTCTCTGAGATCATCTACAGGATCCTAAAGAAAGAGTGGACTCCTCAACTTTAGTCTGTGGTGGACCATTTCTGTGTGTGTGTGTGTGTGTGTGTGTCACTGTGTCACGGTCCGTGTGTGTGTGTGTGTGTGCCACGGTCTCTGTGTGCGTGCCACTCTCTGTGTATGTGGTTCACTGTGTCACGGTTTGTGTGTGCACACACACCCTCAGGGGAGCCACCAGAAGAACATTGTCATTTCCTTCCCCTGTCTGGCTCATCTGACAAGGGGGGACAACGTTTCAGTTACAGCCGTGGCTGTTTAGCTGACGGAGGCCAATCACAGCTCCGCCCACTGCTGGCACAGGCTCATTACACCAATAAAAGCCAAAGCGACCAATCACAAACCACAGTCAAGGCCTTAAAACCAGAGATAATGATTTATCTCTGGTTTATGTGGTTCAGGTCTTTTAAAATGGCAAACCATCAATTATCACTATCTGAAATAATATTTTGTGTATACAGTGGGTATAAAAATTATTCACCCCCTTTGGCATTTTATTTTATTACTTCATGGAATAAAAATGGATTTAGCAGGGATTTATTGACACTAATCAACACAAAATACTCTATAATGTCAAATAGAAAAAAACTTTTTAATTAATTACAAATAAAAAACAGACAAATGATTTTGAAAATTATATTGTTTTAAACTAATACAATTGCCTGGAGATATTGTTTAACAAGTAATAATGTTTATTCTCAAGTAAGTTGCCAAGTAATTATGCTTATAGATGTGTGCCACAATTATTCACACCTGCAATAAGTATTTTAAATAAAATCCAACAAAAATAAATCTGCATTAACAAGTTCATGTCACTCTTAGGCAACTGTATTGTGGCCTCCAATGGCTTCGTGTTTCACTGGGGTATAAAAATGAGGTAACACAAGTAAAATCCATTTGCCATCCATCACATCAGAGGAAACAAGACAAATGGTTGTTGACCTCTTCACAAATCAGAAGATGGTTACAAACAAATAAATAAAAAACTAAAAACATACCACTTTCCACTATTAGGTCAATAATTAAGAGGTAGAAGACACAAGTGCCTATTGCCCCCATGTACAGTGAGGCAGACGGTTTGAGAGTTCCCAGGACACACTCACAATGGACAACACTTGGTTGCATCTTGGGGACACAAATTCTCCAAATCTACCATCAGAGGCCACCTCCATGGCAATAGGTTTTTTGGAAGGGTTGCCAGGAAAAAAAAAGTATATTGAGAGCAATCAACAATAATAAGCTTCTGGAGTTTACTAAATATCATTGGAACTCTGATTGGAACCAGGTGCTATGGCCAGAAGATACCAAAATTAAACTTTTTGGCCATGCACACCAGCAGTGGGTTTGGCGTTGGAAGAAGGATGCTTATGTTGAAAATAATGTCATACCTACAGTGAAATATGGTGATGGATCTTGGATGTTATGGGTGTTTTGCATCTATTGGTCCTGGGGCTCCTGTTAAGGTTAACAGAATCATGAACTCCAGCAAGTACCAAGACATTTTGGCCAAAAACCTGGTTCCCTCTGCCAGGAAGCTGAAACTTGGGTGCAATTGGATCTTTCAGTGAGACTGATCACAAGCATACCTCAATATCACCCAAGAAATGGTAAACTGACCACAAAATGACTGTTTTGACTTTAACCCAATTGGAAATGTGTGGTTCTGCAGTCCACAAGTGCAGCCCAAAGGATCTTGAAAAATAAATCCAGTGTGGAGGAATAAGCCACAGGTCCCTCCCAATATGTTCACAAATCTCATAAAACACTATAGAAGACGACTCAGTACTGTCATCCTTGCGTGGATGTACTGAAAACAGGGATGTGAATAATTGTGACACACATATTTTGGGGAAAATGGTCTGTCCAGGTTCAACTATTGTAAAGGGATGGAAATAGCACTTCTAACGCGTAGTGGTTGGAGACGGTTTTAACAGAGGCAGGTGAAAGCAGTGAGTGGAATGTGTCTGTCGGTCGCTTAATCTCGGTGCACTCAGAAGGCTCAACCTCTGTGCATTGGGAGTGCTGATTCCACCCACTGCAGAAATTGTTAGCCATCTGGCAAAATCCAACAACACGGGAGAACGGTTCAAACTGGCACTGACGATTCGCCCCAGACACGCACAGACCTGCAGGCCTTTAACGGGTCACCTGAGTGTATCGCTGCCAAGGCTTGGTTCACAGACATCAGGCTTCTCAGTGGACCCCCCCCTCCTCCTCCCTCCTCCTCCCTCCCTCCTCCCCCTCTCCGGTGGTAAATCAGCGAGGCAGTTAGCTGGGAAGCAGCTGCTAATGATAGCTTTACTGGGGAGAGCAGGAAGTGACCTTGCGACCCCGCCTGCTGCTCCTTGTCTCCTGTGGCCGTGACAAAAGGACGGAAACCCAGCAAACGCAGAGTGTCGGAGGGAGTCTGGTCAAAGCACTACAGGAAACCTGGCTTCCCCACCGCACACCACCCCTGGCCAGTTAGGGCTGGCCATCTCCGCTGAACAAAGGCCCGCGTCTCCCTGCCACACAAAAACAACACCGGCTCCCTGCCTATTCTCGGAGCCTTCACACATACATCAACAAGGAGAAGGGGGGAAAAAAAGGAGGAGAAGAAGAAAAACAGCTGGAAAAAAAGGACAGGGATGGACACGTGAAAGGTTCTGCCGGAAACCCAGGCTCACTGAAAATGAGTGCTTTTTGGATATCCATTTTGTCATATTACTACTATGATATCAGGTAATCATGCAGAGCAAGTGCGTCAGATTCCACGCTAAAATGAATAAGAGTATCACCATAAAAAATGTTCAATTCAAAATCAAAAGGAGGAGGCTTTTGGCCTGGAGGTCATTTGACCCTGTATGTTCAAGAGCGCCTTCATTACATAAATTACACGATCCTACAGCCCATGACACGGACGTGGCAGAGAGCTGGGGGAATAAAAATTCAAGCGAAGCGTAAAGCAGAGCTCACCGTGAAAACGTCGTCGTCGCCCAGTTCCACCTCATTCTGGATCGTTGAAGAGGAAGTTGTGGATCCTAAAAAAAAAAAGAGGAAAATAATAAGTGGAAAACGTATGAATAAAACGCATGGAACTTCTGCCCCGGTTCCTGCTTACGTGTGTGTGAGCAGAGAGCAGGCCCGTGTCAAGGCCGCCGAGGTGAAGGGAGAGAGGGGGTTAGTGTCTGGGCCTCTGTGCAAAGGGGCCATATCTGGCCATCGCACGGGGCTGGCGATTGATGAATGAAACGAAACACCGGGGGGGGGGGCGTTCCAGCGCCCGTCAGCGAGGCTCCAACGCGCGGTCCCCGCATTCTCCCGCCGGACGCGCTTTCTTACAAATGCGAAGCAGCTGAAGCATTCCGCTCGCAGTCCTTTAGGCCGGAGCTTCAGGAGTTAAGCAGTACAGCACCACTGACTAAACTTCATGGGCTGAGGCATTTGTTAATCCGTGCCCTGATACTGTGCTATTAATGCTATAACGTTTCGCTGTCATCGAGAAAGCAAACCTCTATCTGTCAAACTTCCAAAAACTCTTGAGGGGAACGTTTTCACCAAACGAAGGGAGGGCGGGAGGTCCGGGGGACGGCAGGAGGGCTAGGTGTTTTTGAAGCCCTTGTGTTTCGACACAGTGGCGCTCAGACTGGGATGGGGGAAACAGAGAAGCAAGCAAACCCAATCAAATGGGTCAAAAGTAAGAGGCTGTGATGGAATTAAACCCCCTCATGATTTTCTGGTGAAGGAAACATATGCACACATACAGGACAATGTGCTGGGGAACAAATCAAAACCAGATTAAAGAAAAATACCTTGAAGGGTCTTTTTAAGAGCAGAAAGAGCAAAACTGCATTGATATTACAGATGTACAGAAACTGAGGCCTGCTGACTGCAGTGAAACTCCTATGGAATCATTATGACCCCCCCAGTATGACCAGGGTCTGATTTAACACAACTGTGTAAAAATGTTTTATTTCTATCACATAGCCCTGTTTTTTTTATTTGATTGCAGTGACAAACAAAGACCTTTTTCAGCATTTCAAAAACACTTTGTATTTCACTTCACACTTCAATTTCAGAAGAGTGCAGACAAGCATGCGCTCTTCTCCCTCTCTGCTGGCCACAAACAGCACTGGCATGGCTAGGATTTAGTACCTGCAGGGTCACTACTAGAGCTGTTAATCATTTACCGATTACACCTTTAAATGATAAGAATTTGGTAACCGTTTAATTTAGTACCACAAATGTAGGTTCTTGTTTACCAGAAATGATTTTAAACAGGCATACTCTATACCCTACACAAGCGCCGACTTTCATGAGAGGGTGGACGAGCACTCGCTCTCCTCCAAAACACGTGATGCCAGTCGCCGCTTCTTTATCACACCGCAGTCTGCGAGTTAAGCTGCACAGACATGAGTCGGAGGAAGACACTTCACGTGCAGCTTTATACAGGTAGACTGTAGGCGCCTGTTTGACCAGCGGGGGTCGCTGGTGTGTGTTGAGACACGGACAATCCGGCCGACACTCTCTCTCTCCCTCTCTGGGCGATGTGACTGCGATTGTGTGTGGCCCCGTGGGTCGTATCACGGTCTGGATTCGACACCAGACCGCGTGGCTCACCCACACGCTACATGCACAGTTATCCGATATTGGAGAGTTATTTTCACTGCATCACTATGAAATGATGGAGTTTGCTCTAACAAGAATTTCAGGTTATAGAGAGCAACCAAACACATTATTGGTAACTGCATACTTGATAACTTATAAGCGCATAGGATTCGGGCGAGCCAGAAGGTGGCGGCGCTGTTTTCAGTTGTATTGTAGGCTAAAGGCCTTTTTAAAATATATTTTTAGATTTTATCCCATTTTCTCCCAATTTGGTAGCCAATTAGACCTGCTATTTTATGTCAATCCCCCCCTAGTAATGTGAGTTCGCTGCCGTAGTCTTGCAACCGGTAGTGACGAAGGCGAAGTAACGCCTCCTCCGAGACGGCACTCGCCAAGCCGTCGACCGCAACCCGGTACTGCAGGGCCACTCTTATGCGCAGTGAATGTCATCTCGGCTTCCCTTCCCCCTCCCTGGGGCGGACAGCCAATCGCTGCCCCTGGTGGCAATCCCGGCCAGAGCCGACTCTGACGAGACGGGGAATTGAACCCCGGTCTCCGTGGCCAGCGTCGGACGTTGTAACCACTGGACCACGCGGGAGGCCGCTAAAGGCCTTTTTATAAACTATTTGAAACTCATTTTGTCCTCTCCTGCACATCCTTGCTCGGGACTATACTGAGGAACACGGCTTTATCAGGACGTGCCCCTCAACACACCCCGAAGGCGTGAAATCTTTTCCCAGGACCGTGACACTAAAGGGCAACGGAGAACTCGGACACAGGGATTGTCACACACCTGGAACACAAACCCCTAAGTCAGCCACAGACACTTAATCAGGAGACTCAAAATGCAGGAATCCAGTTAACCCAGTGTGAGCAAAATCAAACACTTTGGGGATTCTTGCAAATCAAAGCTAGGTCAATTCAAGATTTAAGCAAAACACAAAATAATAAATAAAGTTACTCTCCATCATCTCTGTGGCGGTTTTACAATCCACTTCCACAGCCAGCTGAGATCTCTCAGGAGGAGTACAGACTGTGGCAGGAGTGCACCACGTGCAATCTTTTTCCAGACTTCTCAGCTGTTTTCTGCAAAAGCTTTTTTTTTGCCTTTTACAATGTCTTAACCAGTAAAACAACTTTTAATTTGTTACCCTCTATTAAAAACACACCTTTCGCAGTTGGTTTGCAATGAAAAATATAATAGTGAAATGTCGTAATTTATTTATTCAATATTTGTTATTTATCTGCAGGTTTTAATCCCTCCGATGCACCCTACGTGCGCTCAGCTCGTGGAAGGTTACCTTCGGTCAGGTCCTCTATGGCCTTCCTCACGCCCCTGTCGAAGGCGCGGGCATCTGCCGGGCTCGTGAACGTCAGGCCGCACTTCCTGTCCTCGACTTTCCAGTGGTGGAACGTGGGCGTGGCCTTGGTGTAAATCAAGTCTTTCTTCAGGAAGCATTCCAGAATCACCTGCCAAAGCAGACAACCATGGAATGGATTTTCATGAACACAAGTAATAACCACATTTATCATTTTGCTTTTATGTAAGGGGTGCTTAATCCCATATATATGTGAGTGAACCTCAGAAAAAAGGTAGATAAAAAAACCTTTGCATTCATATACCTTGGGCAAGACCCAAAAGATTGTGTTTATATATATATATTCTTCTAGCCATGGTAGAAAAAAGAATGGTCAACTGGGCCTGTGACAGCATTAGGTTGTAAGGTTGGACAACATTTTTATACATGACCCTAAGCATGATGGGGTTTAATTTATTAATTAACCTGTGTGGAAGCACTTGCTTTCAATATACTTTGTATCCCTCATTTACTCAAGTGTTTCCTTTATATTAGCATATATAGTCAGGTCCATAAATATTTGGACATTGACAAAGTTATTGTTATTTTAGCTGTCTACCACAGCATGTTGGAGTTGAATATTAATGCATTAAGTGCAGACTTTCAGCTTTAATTTGAGGGTATTTACATCCAAAACAGGTGAATGGTGTAGGAATTACAGCACTTTTTATATGTGGTCCCCCCGTTTTTAAGGGACCAAAGGTAATTGGACAATTGGCTGCTCAGCTGTTCCATGGCCAGGTGTGTGTTATTGCCTCATCATTTCATTTACAAGTAAGCAGATAAAAGGTCTAGAGTTGATTAGAGTTGATTTCAAGTGTGGCATTTGCATTTGGAATCCGTTAACTCTCAATATGAAGTCCAAAGAGCTGTCACTGCCAGTGAAGCAAGCCATCGTTAAGCTGAAAAATCTAAACAAACCCATCAGAGAGATAGCAAAAACATTAGGTGTGGCCAAATCAACTATTTGGTACATTCTTAAAAAGAAAGAACGCACTGGTGAGCTCAGGAACACCAAAAGGCCCGGAAGACCACAGAAAACAACTGTGGTGGATGACAGAATAATTATTTCCCTGGTGAAGAAAAACCCCTTCACAACAGTTGGCCAGATCAAGAACACCCTCCAGGAGGTATGCGTATCTGTGTCAAAGTCAACAATCAAGAGAAGACTTCACCAGAGTAAATACAGAGGGTTTAGCATGATGTAAACCATTGGTAAGCCCCAAAAACAGGGGCTTTTTTTGTGCCAAAAAACATCTAAAAAAGCCTGTACAGTTCTGGAACAACATCCTATGGACAGATGAGACAAAGATCAACTTGTACCAGAATGATGGGAAGATAAGAGTATGGAGAAGGGAAGGAACTGCTCATGATCCAAAGCATACCACCTCATCTGTGAAGCATGGTGGAGGTAGTGTTATGGCGTGGGCATGTATGGCTGCCAATGGAACTGGTTCCTTTGTATTTATTAATGATGTAACTGCTGACAAAAGCAGCAGGATGAATTCTGAAGTGTATAGAGCTATATTATCTGCTCAGATTCAGCCAAATGCTTAAAAACTCATTGGACGGTCCTTCACAGTGCAGATGGACAATGACCCGAAGCATACTGTGAAAGCAACCCAATACTTTTTTATGGCAAAGAAGTGGAATGTTCTGTCACCTGACCTGAATCCAATTGAGCATGCATTTCACTTGCTTAAGGCAAAACATCCCGAAGAACAAGCAGGAACTAAAGACAGCGGCAGTAAAGGCCTGGAAGAGCATCACCAGGAAGAAACCCAGCAGCTGATGATGTCTATGGGTTCCAGACTTCAGGCAGTCATTGACTGCAAAGGATTTGCAACCAAGTATTAAAAATGACAATTTAATTTATGATTATGTTAGTTTGTCCAATTACTTTTGAGCCCCTAAAATTGGGGGGCTATGTATAAAAATGGTTGTAATTCCTACACAGTTCATACATTTTTTGATTTTATTTTTTAAATAATTTTTGTTTCTGATTTTTATCCCATTTTCTCCCAATTTGGTAGCCAATTAGACCTGCTATTTTAAGTCAACCCCCTAGTAATGTGAGTAATTACAGCTGAAAGTTTCAAAATGATGAAAATTGTGTCACTGTCCAAATACTTATGCTGGCGACTACATATATGATGAAAATTGTGTCATGTCCAAATACTTATGGACACACACATTATATATATATATACACACACACACACACACACACACACACACACACACACACACATACACACACATACACACATACACACACATACATATAGTGGGTATAAAAAGCACTTTTCACTTTTTATTTTCTTAATTCATGGAATCAAAATTGATTTAATTGGGATTTCTTGCTACTGATCAACAGAAAATACTAAATAAAATGAAAAAACTCTAAAGCTTTTTCTTAATTAATAATGAATTGCATTAATATGGCTAGAGATCATCGCTAGAGCTATTGAACAGTAAGACACTAAGTAAGAGTCTAATCACATTTATGGGAGTTTCTGGAGTAGCACCTGAGACAGCACTTTCCAACACCAAATGATGGAATTTCTTATGGAAGAATGGCGTTGCATCCCTCCAATTGAGTTCCTGAAACTTGTAGAATCCATGCCAAGGCGCACTGAAGCTGTTCTGGCGGCCTAACATCCTACTAAAGACATTTTATGCTGGTGTTTCCTTTATTTTGGCAGTTACCTGTAGTTTTGGGTGATTCAATGATGATCCCTGCTTCTCCCCAGACACCTAACCAGATGAACAGCCTTACGCTGTCACAATATTAAAAACAGGTTTTTCAAGCCGATCAACAAATTATTCCACTGGCTTGCCAAAAATAATTGATGTTTTACATTTCCTATTCAGAAAGTACGTATACTGAACAAGGTGACGCCTTATTATTTAAAGGTAAAAAACTTATACAGAAAGTGGCTGAATAGAGCATACTAAAATCGACTAATTCACCATATGACCTACAGCAACGGTGAGATGAACAAACTTCGGTGTGCCACCGAATAGGCCCAAAAAGACACACATTCTTTTCCGTGTTTGTATGTTTTTGTATGCCATGAAGAGGTCGCAAACTTCACAAAAGAACTGTGTGGCCTACGTTCCCTGCACCTAGAATTTTCCCGCTCAGGAGATGATTCATTTTCAGCCACTTCCAGCATAAAGCCTTTGAGATGTGAATAAAAACGAATAAAAATGGCAATTGTCAGAGTTATCCAGATGCTATTATTGGTACCATTAGGTCAGGTACCAATGCCCCAATGTTACCATGGGCACCATCTGACTCTTGACCTGCATGGAAATGAGGGACACATGTCACCTGGTCGCTCCTGCACAAGTTGATGATGTTTGCAGGCTGTTTCCTGGCCTTCAGTGTGACAGTGTATCAGTGTGAAGGTGTATCAGTATGACAGTGTTTCAGTGTGACAGTGTATCAGTGTGACACTATCAGTGTATCAGAGTTTCAGTGTGACAGTGTATCAGTATGACAGTGTTTCAGTGTATCGGTGTGACAGTATCAGTGTGACAGTGTGTCAGTGTATCAGTGTGACACTATCAGTGTATCAGTGTGACAGTGTATCAGTGTGACAGTGTATCAGTGTGACAGTGTGTCAGTGTATCAGTGTGACACTATCAGTGTATCAGTGTGACAGTGTATCAGTGTGACAGTGTGTCAGTGTATCAGTGTGACAGTGTGTCAGTGTATCAGTGTATCAGTGTGACAGTGTATCAGTGTGACAGTGTGTCAGTGTATCAGTGTGACAGTGTGTCAGTGTATCAGTGTATCAGTGTGTCAGTGTATCAGTGTGACAGTGTATCAGTGTATCAGTGTGACAGTGTATCAGTGTGACAGTGTGACAGTGTATCAGTGTGACAGTGTATCAGTGTGACAGTGTATCAGTGTGACAGTGTATCAGTGTATCAGTGTATCAGTGTGACAGTGTATCAGTGTATCAGTGTGACTGTATCAGTGTATCAGTGTACACTACCGGTCAAAAGTTTTAGAACACCTCAATTTTTCCAGTTTTTATTTAAATTTACGCAGTTCAATGTTTCAATGTACTCTGAAATTAAAGCAAAGAACAAATAAACAATTGGACATGAAAAATAAATATTGGAATCGTTTTGTTTAACAAAATTGAATCAACATTTTTGACTCCTTTTGCAGATATAACAGCCGAACACACTCGTGGCATTCTTTCTACAATGGAAATCAAATATTGTTCGGAAGGTTCTTCCCAACACTGTTGCAGAAGTTCCCACAAATGTGCTGCACTTGTAGGTTGCTTTGCTTTCACCCTTCTGTCCAGTTCCTCCCAAACCAGCTCGATGGGGTTTAAGTCTGGAGACTATGCTGGCCATTCCATGATTTGAAGCCTACTGTCTTGTTCTTTTCTCCTAAGGTATTTCTGACAGCCTGGAGGTATGTTTTGGGTCATTACCTTGCTGTAGGATGAACCCCTGACCAACTAGGCGTAGACCAGAGGGTATTGCATGGCTGAGTCTGGATCCAGCAAAAGAGCCCCAGACCATCACGCTTCCTCCTCCATTTTTGACAGTTGGTGTCACACAGAGGAACCATCCTTTCGCCTACTCGACGGCGTACAAAAACCCTGTGTGATGAACCGAAGATTTCAAATTTTGATTAATCGGTCCATAAGACCTTCTTCCAGTCTTCAGTAGTCCACTGGCGGTACTTCATGGCCCAGGCAAGCCTCTTTTTCTTATTTTGCCATCTTAGCAATGGCTTTCTGCCACTCGACCTGGCAAACCTGCAGCTCGAAGTCTTCTCTTCACAGTTGAAACTGAGACTTCCTTACTTCGACCAGTGTTAAGCTGTGCTTGAAGCTGTTGTCCTGTGAGCCGCCTATCACATAAGCTGTTGACTCTCAGAAACTTGTCTTCTGATTTTGTTGTGACTTTGGGTCTGCCAGACCTCTTCCTGTCAGAGTTTCCTCCACCTTCCTGCCCTTTAATGGTGTAGGAAACTGTGCTCACTGACACCTTGGCCTTCTTTGCAATTTCTCTAAAGGAAAGACCTACACTTTTAAGGGTTATAATGGTCTGTCTGTCTTCCTTTGTTAAAGACCTTTTTCTTGCCATTATGATAGCAATATACTACTTCCTGCAGTGCAATATTGTCCAAATAATGCTTCAGAGGGTGTAGTAACACAGTCTGTTCCAACACTGCTTTTATACAGACAGAGGGTTTGTAAGTAATCAACAAAAGTTGGGACACCTGTAGGAATTGTTTGCATCAACTTTCAAGGCTTAAATTACTTCCATTTCTGCAGAACAGCTGTAAGTTGTTAACTTGATAACTCTGAAATTGACATTATTTTTCAGTTTTTGGTAACCTAAACTTAAAAAAAAAAACCTCTGGCAGTTTACCGCTTACCTTTATACCATTTCAGGTTATTAACTGGACTGCTTAAATTTCAGTAAAAACTGGAAAAACTTTTGACCAGTAGTTTATCTGTGCGTGTCGGTGTGAGCCACTTTAGGCTTCCTAACCTACCAAAGCCTATTGTTTTGGCTCCAGTTCTTTTCATTTCCTGTTTTTCTGTGTGCTCCTATCAACAACCATGACAGGTTTTAAATTAAACCCAAGGGGATGTCTGACAACGTGGAATGGAAGGCCACGCCCAGTGTGGATGCCAACACGTTTCCACACACATTTTCCCCTCTCTCAGGGCCCGGAGAGGGTAGGACACGCAAATCGGGTGTGCGCACACTACCATTTCTGTCCTATATTCAGAACCAAAACGTTATTTCTATATTCTGGTTCGGAGGCCATGCCTGCCACCCCAGGCGAGTGGCACGTCCTAATATGGCAATTTTGCTTTGTGCAGTGATCCAGCGCCCTATTGGCCGGATCTGTACCAGTGGTGGGGTGAAGCCACAGCGTGGCCCAGGAGGACAGAGAGGGAGGGGATACAATCCTCCCGGTGGATCTGGGCCTGTGATCTGCCTGTGGCCGGCCGTAGATCGCAGAGAGGAGGAGACGCACTCAGCCAACCTCACGGCAAAGACGCGCATGCGAACGCGCGCTTTCCCGAAACTAAGGCGGCAGCAACAGGATGGGCCCACAACAGGGCAACTGGTGGATAAATCCGCTGCTCCGAGTGACATCACAGTGCGTACGTGCCTGTAAAACACACGAGTTGCCACGAGAGACACTTGGCTTGATTACCCATCAAGATACTCACCAAGTTGCTCACCTCTAGATCTTGTCGAGAGACAAATTACGTAACATTGACTCAATACGCAATTCGCAGTTGGGGCGAGTCGTACGTTACGGCGTCTGCTTTGCACGTGGCGAAAGCGTGTTCGTTTTCGTCGTGTCCTGATGCGCAACTCTCGTGACCTCCGAACGTTGGAGAAAGGCGTCATTTTGGCATGCAAAGTAAGATGTGCTCGTTCACATGGCGTGTCTGAATATAAACGGAATATATGTAAATGTATGAAAAGCCCCTGACTGTCACGGCACTACATTTGTGGACCGGGGGGGCAGGTTCACAGAGTGATAAGACATGTGAATTACAGTCTGGTCACATAGTCATGTGGTCACAGGGTCACGTGCTTTGATGGCCCCGCAGCGTACAGCAGAGGTGTGTCTATGCGTCCGGAAGCCGTTTTTACACCGCTCGGATGAACCTTAAATCCTGCAAATGTGTTCGCAAGATGAGCTGCCTGCTGCGTGCTCAACGTGACCCAGCTAACGTCCCGTTTATGAAGCACGTCACTGAGCATCACTTCAGCATTCAAATTCACTTCGTTTACATTGAGGCCAGAGGAATCATTTATGCACTATGTGAAATGTCAAAATTATCAAAGGTTTGGGAATTTTGTCTACATTACTGATTTTAAATTGTACAGAGGCTGAAATTGATACACAAATACAAATATCGGACAACACTTGATTCGGAGCATGACGTATTCATAAATCAGAATTATTCGGCTCCAGCTAAGCACCTTCTAAAGTGTCCACTTTAATACTTACTCAATTTCTCTGAAAGTTTCAAATAAATGTAAAGATCAAATTACATCTCAGCCCTCATCACAATATTCATTTAATTGATTTGTTAAGGTTTACAAACTGTACTGCTGCAGGCCTTAAACACAGAACTCAACTCCGTTAAAAAGACAAATTGTGACACAAAAAAACAGACACAACATTCTTTCATTCAATATGGAGTCTAGGCTGGTGGATAGCGTAGTGGTCTAACGCACCCGTATTTGGCTGGTCCTGTACGAGTGTAAGCTGCTCATCAGGGACGTGGTTCAAAACCCGTTAGCCCGTTAGCCCAGATCGGGGGGCGGTGTTTGGCTGTCCGCCCCTGGGGGAGGGTGGTCGGCACAAACTCGCTGTGAAGCACGTAAGGGTGTCTCCAGAAAGGGGGCCAGTGAGTTCCGTCTCGAAAGAGGAGGATCATTGCCGGCCACGGAGAGTAGCTTGCCCCGTACAGACGGGCGGTGAGTTCGTGAGGGAGGGTTAATCAAAATAAGTAGAGGGTATAATTTATAAAAAGAAAATATATACATATGGAGTCTTAATCCGTTCTTTTCTGATCCCCAATAACTGGCAGGTGCCAGATGCACTGTAGGGTCACAAACCATTCCCAGAACTCTGAACAAGGAGGAGGAGGCTCACCTGCTTGTCCTTCAGCCGCTCTCCGTAGATGATGAAGCGCTCCGCCCCGCCAGCTCGGCGGGCAGCACTTTGCACACGCCCACCCTGCTCAGACCCCCACCCTCCTGGGCCAGCCAGCCACCGCTCGAGTCGTCCCGGGTCATCACCACTGCTTTGACGCGCACAATGTAGCTGTCACTGTGGTAGACGGAGAGAGGGAGAGAACGAGAGAGGGAGAAGGGAAGAAAGACAGAGAGAGGGGGAGGAGAAAGAGAGAGAGAGAGGAGGGAGAGGGGGGAGGGAAAGAGAGGGAGAGAAAGAAGGAGGGAAGACAGAGAGAGGGAGAGAGAGAGAAAGAGAGAGAGAGAGAGGAGAGGGAGAGAATCAGAATGGTATTGATACCCATTAAACTTAAACTTTCATTTCATTGGCTTAAAAGGAACAACTGGGTCTCCACATTAGCTCTGTTAGTAACACAGCTCACAGACAAGAATTACATGTTTTCTGGGCTGGTCTAAGGGCAACCAAGGCCTGAGAGAGAGGAGATATGGAGAATGTATACGGAGGAGCACGTCGCTGCAGACTCTCCTCCGGCCCGGAGACTGAACGCTCTCAGACAGATGAGCCAACCGTCTTCCCCCAGCCACACCCCTCCGGCAACAAGATGCTACATTCCACTGCTTTCATGGATGCCCTGAAACATGCGTTTCTCTGTGCCCGTGACTTTAAAATGCGAGCACCCCACATTTCTGCGTACCACATTTCTTTCCCTGGCCAGAAAAGGATCACAGAACAGGGGGGAAATAAGAATGAATGTGCTCCTTAAAAGCGTTTGCCTGCCCACGGGTCACAAGCTGAAGCGGTTCTGTGTGGCTCAGTAGGTAGAGTAGGTAGAGCATGGCGTTGGCAACGCTTAACTGTAAGTCGCTTTGGATAAAAGCGTCTGCTAAATGGCATATATTATATTATTGTATTAAGTACAGTTTACTTTAGTAGAGTACTTCAGTTTACTCTAACCCTAACCCCCCTAGCCCTAACTGTAACCCTAGCCCTAACCCTTACCCCCTTAACCCTACCCTAATTCCTAACCCTAATTCAGAGGGCTTAACCCTAACCCTAATTCAGAGGGTTCAACCCTACCCCAATTCCTAAACCTAACATAACCGTAGTGTACCTGTTATGCATACTTGTATTGGATTAGCAACTAGGATGGCCCATGCTTCCTTGTTTTCCACAACAGGCTCCCTATTTTTCTCGGGGGGGAACCTGTGGAAAGCAGTTTCTTTCCTAAACCTAACCCTTACCCCCCTAACCCTAACCCATAACCTTATCCCTAACCCTAACTCCTAAACCTAACTCTCCTAACCCCCCTAAACCAAACCCTTACCCCCCTAGCCCCTAACTCGAACCCTAACCCCTAAACCTACTCAAGGGAGCATTGCAGTAGTGTGCAGGCTGTTTATTGTTTTCACTGAAAGGTAGGCTATCACACTTTAAGATGGCAGACGGTCAAGCGGTACAGAAAGGCAATGTTGTCAAGGCAACATCATGGTGATGTTGGTCACGGTCATGTTGGTGATGATGTAGAATTCCTATTCTAGCAATTAAAATAATAAATAATCAATACTTTACTTAACCTAAGAGCAGGTGCTTCTCAGAAATCAGCCACGGGCCTTACAGGCCCAGGACAGTCATGCTCAAATGCCACAGTGTGAAGTCACAGGGAATGCATCGGGCTCTCTGAACATGCTACAGACGGTAAAGGCAGAATACCCGTTCAAACCCCTCTCTCTTCGCTGACCTGAAGGGTAGTATTGACACACTTCTTATTTAAGCTCGTGCTTACTGACACAATGTCTAGAAAAGTTGTATGGTGTAATAACTATTTGTTGTACACGTGTACATTACGGGTTGATGAAAAACTAGGACAATCATTATGATCTTTTGGGTAAACGTACATTTAATACATTTTAACCTGTACTGCGAGTCACTTGACTGAAAAAAACGTTTCCACCGTTCCTTCAATAAAATGACAGCAAGAAATGTGACTCACCGCCGTCCATCTGTGATCTGAGAATTCACAAAACGGCATTCTTCACTTTGCGAAATGTCACCCCCTCACATTCTGCCAACCGCAGACGCATAACACCGACGTACCAGTGACAAGGACGGGCCAGCCTGGCCCGAGGACCTCAATCACCACGACAATCTGAGCAGCACGGCCATACTCAAACGTATCCTGAAACAATACCTTTACTGTCAAACACAATAAAGGCTAAGAGGTGCACCAATTCAAGAGAGCTTCTGTGTGCTTTTAGAAATATAGTATCAGTTTTCTGCAACAAAAAAAACCCAACCTTGGATCTCCTTTTTGTCAATGACTTTTTGTATTTTTTACACAATGAAAGGTCCCACCTATGCCAGCCCACCTAACCTGATGTTTTTATTGAGGTTCTGTTTAACCGTGGTTCTGTGTGGCTCAGTAGGTAGAGCATAGCGTTGGCAACGCTTGGGTTGTGGGGACTGGGGACCACATGTACTGAAAAATGTATGCATTCATTACTGTGAGTCGCTTTGGATAAAAGCGTCTGCTAAATGGCATTTATAAACATTGTCTTGTATCTGTGCCGTGGTACTGAGAAATTCAATTCCCATCGGGAATTAAAAGATTTAATATTCCCAACAGTATTCTATTGCCCGTAGTTTTCCCTTAACAGAGAGGAGCAACAGAGAAACGATCCATGGGTCTGAGATGTGACACACCAATGGGCTTTGCTCACGACTATCTTTAGCATGTCTGAACACACAGGCGTACACACGCGGACCCACACACACACACACACACACACACACACACACACACACACACACACACACACACACACACACACACACACACACACACACACACACACACACACACACACACACACACACACACACACACACACACACACACTAGACAAGCTGGAGGAGGAAAGGCTGATGACTCATTATTTAAGAGAATCAGCCTTCCTCAGGATTAATTAAGAAAGAACTAGGATAAAATATTTCTGGCAGAGGTCACCACGAGGATAAAGATCTAAAACACGAAGACTGCCGGATATGGTTTCATTCCGAAGGCAAATTGAAATTGGCTGGTCTGCTCTGACATTTGTGACTGCGCTATTTTTTTTTTTGACAGAGCTGATGCAGCCAGTGGAAGATAGACAGACCAAAAGGGAAAGCTGAACCAATAAGGTAAAGGCTAGATGCTCCCCCTCTAGAGGACAGAGTACGCATGGCGTCAAATGCGCGAAATTCACCATTGTAACCGAATCGGGTTATGGTTAGGTTTAGGGTTTAGGGGTTATGGTTATGTTTCGGGGTTAGGGTTATGGTTAGGTTTAGGGGTTATGGTTATGGTTATAGATCAGTTTTGGGGTTAGGGCTAGGGTTATGTTTAGGGGTTAGAGGCCTCCCGCGTGGTCTAGTGGTTTTCGATTCCCTGGCCACGCCAGAGTCGGCGCACAGCTAGTGGCTCTGGGGTGCCGGAGTTACGGTCGACAGCATGACAAGTGCTGTATCGGAGGAGACGACACTTCGCCTTTGTCACTACCGGTCACAGGGCTACGGCAGCGAACTCCGAGGGAGGGATTGACCTGAAAATAGCGGGTGTAATTGGCTACCAAATTGGGAGAAAAACGGGAGAAAATCTGAAACAAAATGTTAAAAAAAAAAAAAAAAAGGTTTAGGGTTTAGGGGTTGGGGTTAGGGTTTGGGTTATGGTTATGGTTATGGTTATGGTTATGGTCAGGGTCAGGGTCAAGTTTAGGTCACTGTAAAATAAAAAATAAAAACAACAGGCTAATCACATCTCGAATCACATACCATCCTCTGGTGGGTGAGCATCTAGCCTCTACTAAACCAATAATGGCTTAACATTCTTCACACAAGCCTTTGTGATCATTGGTCACATTAACCCCGGCTAAGGGAAGGTGCTGGACACCACTATAAAAGGATCAGGTATCTGGATATACAGACTGAACTGTAGCACACACACTAAAGTAAAGATACCTTTTACCTGGACTCTATCGCTACACGTTCTTACACAGACCCTAACCTACTGTGCACATGCGTGATCAAATACCTACACACACTGAGCGCACACTCAGCACACAGTCCCTCTGTGAAGTACACCAGCATACCACACCTTAACCAGTCCCTCAGTGAAGTACACCAGCAATCCACACCTTAACCAGTCCCTCTGTGAAGTACACCAGCATACCACACCTTAACCAGTCCCTCAGTGAAGTACACCAGCATACCACACCTTAACCAGTCCCTCAGTGAAGTACACCAGCATACCACACCTTAACCAGTCCCTCAGTGAAGTACACCAGCATACCACACCTTAACCAGTCCCTCAGTCCCTCTGAAGTACACCAGCATACCACACCTTAACCAGTCCCTCAGTGAAGTACACCAGCATACCACACCTTAACCAGTCCCTCAGTGAAGTACACCAGCATACCACACCTTAACCAGTCCCTCAGTGAAGTACACCAGCATACCACACCTTAACCAGTCCCTCAGTGAAGTACACCAGCATACCACACCTTAACCAGTCCCTCAGTGAAGTACACCAGCATACCACACCTTAACCAGTGCCTCAGTGAAGTACACCAGCATACCACACCTTAACCAGTCCCTCAGTGAAGTACACCAGCATACCACACCTTAACCAGTGCCTCAGTGAAGTACACCAGCATACCACACCTTAACCAGTCCCTCAGTGAAGTACGCCAGCACACCACACCTTCACATAAGGACTACATTTGAGAGCCAGTTTCTGCCTGGATACTAAGTATCTAAACCAACTTGAAACCTTTGTTGGCTGTAGTTACATGACTTATATGATCATAACACGATTTTCAAAATTAAAACTTCAAAAGTATACATTTGAAATTCATTTTGACACCGAAACTGAAAAATCTGTCCCTCAACACACCAGGATGACACCAGCACACACACACACACTCACACACACACACAAACACACACACACACACACAACACACACACACACACACACACACACACACACACACACACACACACACACACACACACACACACACACACACACACACACACACACACATTAAACAGAATGTACGAAGGCGTCTGAAGCCACGTCTCCTCCTTCCCTCTCTCTGTGTCTGGTCGTGACCTCGCTCGCATCTGTCCCAATTCGCCCTGGCCCCCGCCCCCGGCGACACTCCCGCCGTGCCACCACCTTCCGTCGGCCCGGTCGTCTGAGCAAAACATCCGACGTCCACAGCCACAAACAAACCCACCAGAGCGAAAACACCTCCATCAACATGGAGGAGCTCGCGAGCTCTGATTAGAAGACTCAGACAAAATGCTTGAGCGGTGATTGGATCAAAACATGGACGTTAAAGGCAAACAAACAAAAGCCAACAACGTCGCGGTCCACTGATGAAAGCGACGGCACCAGAGAGGAGGCTGGATGGGGCTAGAGGGCATGGGAAAAAACACAGCCCTGATGAGCTGTAATCACAGTGCCTGGTATGCAGACCCAGATGAAGCACTGAATGCACGGTACAGTGTGGCCAGGCCCGGTATGGAAGTTTGGGCCTGATGCATTTACTTAAACACAGCAATCAGAGGCGGAAAACATGCAGGCAGGAAGAGTGTGTGTGTGTGTGGGGGTTGTGTAGCGATGTCGGATTGAGCAGGCCGAGAGGACGTGCGATCAGAAAATGGAGATGAATGCTGGATCTTCCCGTCAGCACGGATTTAAAAAATCACGACCGCTGTGGTACGGTTTCCAGTAAAAGATCACCACCCCCCCTTTTCAAACTGTGTATATTTCAATTAAGAATCTGAGACTTGACAAAAAAATTGTGTGTTTGTTACAGGCACCTTTGTTTCCAGTGAGGACACACAAATGAACGGCCTGTGACTGTCTCCTAAAGATCTGATGAAGGCCCTACGCTGGCCTGTGAGTGGCCCCTAAAGATCTGAAGACCCGGAGGCTCCTTCAGGCCGTGACGCTGTTCATACTAGTTACCGGTACAGACGTGCAACGCTCCCTCACAATAAAACAATACTGATGAATGCACTCCTATTACGGAGTTTCTTTCTCAGGCACAACTTCGACATTAACATCGGTCGAGTACAACCCTCTGCACTGTCAGCCCTGGTAGGTTCTGGTTCTGGTTCTGAGCCCCTGAGTCTCTGAGAACCAGAACCAGCAGGCCCAGTGAACTGTACGAGGATACCTCACCCATTCACCCCAAAACCAATTCAGAAACACTGTATTCCTGCTGTAGTCAGCGGCCACATAATACTAATAATTGTAATAATCATAATATTCCCCATGCTCAATAAACAGTACAGTAAAAAAATATCAAATGTAACTAAATGAAAACACATTTTTACTGAGATAATACTTACTGAGGTAAAAGAATACACCGCATAACACAAAACAAAACAATAATACAATCGACACCCGAATACTGCTGATGCAAATGAGCAAATTCCTGTTTTATGTTCACAGAGCGAAATAGATGCCATATCCCTTTACACATGCCTGTTGGAGAAAGTAAACAAATGGAGAATGCTGTTTTGAGATCAGTTGCTGGGCTTTTCAGTAATTCTTGCATAACCTACTAACCTTGTCTTTTCGTGACACCGGTGGGTGTACAGAACCGGTGATTAGCGCCTGCGTTCAGCAGCCTATGGACTGCCCGGACAAGTATTACACAGCTCTATGCAAGTCACTTCACAGCTACTGAGAGATCAACGTCTGGAGAGGATGGTCACTGTTCTCCCCACACACGCACGCACGGACACATGCACGCAAGCAGACACTCATCCAGACATGCACGCGCATACACACACACACACACACACCCATACCCATACCCATACCCATACACACAAAATCAACCTACACACACCTGACTCCCCGACACACAAACCAACATTAAACCCAACACACACATACCCACAACCGCCCCCGCCCCCCAGGCTTGTGAAACATCACGTTTCAGGGAAACGACACGCTGAACCCCCCTCCTGCAAGCACTAGTCTCTCACAGGTCAACATTTCACATCACAGTCAAATGGCAAATCAAGTACATACACAGCAAATTACAATATACACAGCCGTCGTTTTAAAATGGCAAACGGAGTCGTTCTTCCCACTCAAGCGCTGAGCGTCCTTACGGTGTCAGAGAAGACCCTGACACTTTTCCTGAACCAGCCCCACACATGCAAACAAACACACTGCATTTTCACCAGTTTGCCCTTGTAGCCTACAATATGACTATTCTGCAGTCCGGCGCTATGAGGAAACACAGGCGCGGAGCTGAATCTGCCTCTGAAGGCAGCACATAAGAGGACTGCAGCACGAGGAGAGATTAAATAAAGCACAAATGACATTTCATTTTCCCAGCGTGACCGCCCTGCCTGCCCTTACCTACTGGGACCGGACATTTCTCCACATCCCGCGGTCCTGGTCAGGAAGTCGGTGGAGCGGTTTTCGCCCGAGCGTTTCCGTAATCGGGAGGATGCGGCTCCATGTTTGAAGCGGTGCTCCGTAAGACCGAGCGGCTCGGTGTGATTCAGCCTCCCTGTGAGACACGCGCGACGCGGCGCGGTGGAGGGGAGTGTGAGTCATCGCAGCCAGCCATTCTGCATGCGCCTGCAATGGCAGCGGCGCAGCGCTCTCTAATCCTGCCCCTCACGCAGGGGGAGCGGTCTGCAGCCACGCAGCGCCGGCACTGAGGAGCTGCTCCACGCTGCTGCCACTGAACACACACTACTCTCTCTCACGCACGCACGCACGCACGCACACACACACACACTACTCTCTCACGCACACGCACACACACACTCTCTCACAGGCGCGCACACACACACTACTCTCGTGTATGCACACACACTACTCTCTCATGCACACGCACGTGCACACGCACACACACACACACACACACACACGCACACGCACACGCACACGCACACGCACACGCACACGCACACGCACACACTACTCACTCACAGGCACACACAAAAACACATCTACATATTACATTACATAACAGACATTTAGTGGATGTTCTTATCCAGAGTGACATACACAGTTTACATTTCTTTACATACAATCCATTTATACAGCTGGATATTTATTGAAGCGATTCAAGTTAAGTACCTGTGCTCAAGGGCGCAAAGGCAGCACCCCACCTGGGAATCGAACGTGCAACATTTGCGTTACAAGTGTGTATAACACACAATTACACCTGCACACCCCATGCAGCTAGGACATGTTCCCACAGAGGAGCATTCAAAGACTAAACATAAACTGCAAAAAAAACCTGTTTCAGCCAGGGGTGCTCTGTCAGGCAGAGTGGATTTAGCCAGGGGTGCTCTGTCAGGCAGAGAGGAGTTTACCCCCGCCTCAAAGCCTAGGGATTCACTCACTAGGCACAGGTCACAGTCTAATGATGTCATTGGGGATGCAGTGCTTTAAACTAGGGTTGGGCTTCCGATCAAACAGTAAACATACCGCCGTCGGGATAGCAAGAAGAGAACTCTGGCACATGTCAAAAGCTGTGAAGGCATACCATTGACAAAACCATGGGGAAATATACTCCTTACATCTGGTTCACGTTACATGCAATGATTGGATAGCTTGTCCGTCAGAGCATATTTGATATTATAAGCTAGCCACCACACAGCTAGCTCGTGATAGCTATCGAGCTAAATGTTAGCTACTAAAAAATCCGTAAACAACAGAATATAGAATATAATTCCATCATGAGATGTAACTAGCTGTTAATTGTTCTTAATTGGCCACATTTAATTTCTATTAAAACATGATTTACTCTATTATGGCCACATTATGTCAGAAATAACTATGTTCACATCCCAGGACTTTTAGTCAGTCAGATCAACTAATGCTCTCTCTTTCTGTACTGTGCTATAGGACACTTGGGTCATTTAGAAAGAGGTTGCCTTTATCAATTGATTATATTATAGACTAGCAGGTAAAATCAGTGGGGGCGTAGTTGCTGAAAGTGTGGACACTTGGTCACTGAGACAAAACCATTTGTGGAAAATGAATTTCAATGACAGAGCAAGTGGTAAACGAGCCAAACCTGCATTGTGTTAAAATATGTTAAAGGGAAAAATTATGGTTGAACTTACACACGTTTTCAACAACCTTGATCAAAAAATTGGCTGCAACAAAAACCAGCATGCACAGTGGATCCCCAGGACTGAGTTTGGGAATCACTGCTCTACAGGGTCTACAGTTGGACTGAATTTGGGGGGAAAAACTCATTATATATATATATATATATATATATGCCATTCAGCAGACACCTTTATCCAAAGTGACTTACAGTAGTGATTGCATACATTTTTCAGTATATGTGGTCCCAATGGGAATCGAACCCACAACCTAAGCGTTGTTAGGGCAATACTGTCTGTATAGGGTTATACAGACATCATATATGCACATCATAACTTCACCCTTGTCTTGTAACTTGCCAATGAATGAAATTAGGGCTTCACTGTAGGTGAGGCCCTGCCAGGTTACAGGCTGAATGTAAAATTGGACAGAACAAAAACTCCACCAAGGCACATTCAGGTAACTGCCAAAATGAACAAAACACTGGAGTAAACGAGGGATACAAAGTGTATTGAAAGCAGCTGCTTCCACACCAGGTGTGTTTCCAGAGTTAAATAAGCAATTAACATCTCATCATGCTTAGGGGTCATGTATCAAAATGCTGGGAAGGCCCTGTCACCCATTACTTTGGCTACCATGGCTAGAAGAAGATATCTCAGAGACTTTGAAAGAGGGGTGATTGTTGGGGCACATTTGGCTGGACCTTCAGTGACAAATACTTCAACTTGCTGCGTTTTCCTTTATTTCGCCAGTTACCTGTACATAATTTGATTGATTAATTTATTTAGATCTTCATTTTAATCTTCACTTGCATAAAGCTGCCTATAGTATTTACTGGATCGAATTACTAAAATATTACCCTACAATAAATAGGTTAACCACACAAACATTCCACCACTGGAATGCAACGTGAGATGCTGGCTGACTTAAGTCTTTAATATAAACCAAGAACAAACTTAAAATATACATTCATTCAAGTCATTTCCAGCCAGCAGTGTGAGAGAACAATATTTGCCTTACCCAATGTATCACATTACAGTACATTCCAGCACAGACACTCTTTATACCTCACGGTAAAGAGATGGGCCAGTATAAACCTTTAACAATGGCCAGTAGGCCTCTAGGCCTGGTCAGTACTGTACTGAAAACACAGCTTTTGTCATCTGGAGCTGGGGCACCTCCCACTGACCCCAAAGCTGATCTCTGGATTTGAACCTGCAACCCCCGAGTTACAAGCCCAGCTCCACACCCACTATACAGCACTGCCACCCTTCCACAGGCAGTCCTGGCTCAGGCGCCACCGACCACTGGTCATTCCTCCACATCCACAAACGGGCCACGTCAAACACGCCCTCTTTCATTTCCATTCAAACAAACGCGGTCCGATATTGCAGCCTATTGAAACGGCAACCTGTCTGGCGCAAAACATTATGGCACCACTTTGATGAAGACGGACAAACACAGACTGACAGACTTCTGGCACTAAATGCTATGACCCCGGGGCAAAGGCTAATTAAGCCTCCACATATATCAGTTGTCCTCCAACCAAAAGCAGCCACCATACACGGCAGAGCACACACGCAGCAAAGGACAGAGAGAGGGACAGCGGTCCTTGCTGTCTTACGTTATACGCATCTCACTCAGTCGGAAATGATCCTGATAGGAAGTCCTTAAATGAATACCTTAATTTTATTTAACCACTGACAAAAAAAAGCATCAAGACATCTTAGACCAAAGAGATTGCATGTTGTTTTACTAATACTAGGTCGGTCCCATCAAGTAGTTGGTGAGATTCTTGGAATCCTAAAAACACAGAGGCGGCACATCACGAGTACAGCCGCTTGGATGACGCCGTGTCTGCGTGACGCTATCTGTGAGTCACAATTTTAGTCCACAAAATTATTTTACAAGAGCTGTAATTTTTCAATTGGACACCGGATATGCTTGACATGACAAGTAGCCTATGGCATAAGGGGCTTCATTTGAAACTTCTCATATAAATTTCAGTGGAAATGAGATGTCACATGTCAGTCAAAAACATGGCCTGTAAGGAAAGGCATAAGTCTTTTGGGCGAAGTCTCGATATCCAATGGTAAGATTTGAGTTCTGAGAGAAACTTTATTACTACTGATAAATATTACACATGCACATATCCATACACTACACATATATATATATATACGCAGTGGTACGTATATACAGCGTAAAGCCACATCTGAGGAGAGGGATTTACCATATACCCACCTAAAAATAGCGAGACGTATGTCTCAGTGTGATACTATAACTAAAAATGAATTGTAATGCACTTAGGAAAAATAATTAAATGTTATTTTCATAGTCGTATGTTGGCTTGTAGTATAAGTTTATATTGATATCAGTTGTTTTTAAACCAGAGTTAGCTTGTGATACTTTATTTATGCATGGGGTAGTGGAGCGTGCACACACGTTGGGGTTAGTCACAGTATACCCACCTACCCAGACACCACTACACCACTGTATATATGCATACACGCATAGATATACATATATACGCATACAAAAAAGAAGTCTAAGACCACACTAAGGGCCTACACACCACCCCACCCCAGTCCCTTGTATTGTACCCTCAGGGTTTTGTTTAGCATCGTACGTGGTTGTCCGGTTCAATATAACGTTTCTCTCAGAACTCAAATCTACCATTTGATATCTGACTAGCCCTTTTCTATACCTCTATTCATGTATATTCCAATATTCTTCATTCTTTTATTATTATTATAAATTAACTATTTGTCCTATGTACAAGTTGTATGTATATATGTAGAGTACTGTACATGTTTATGTATACACCGAAGGGTGTTTGTTGATTTGAAAGTTTCTTTCAATGTCACAAATTTCACCTTGCAGTGCTTCGGTGCGAGATTTTTACCTCTCGCATAAGGACCGTAGCCGACTCGGCGACTGCGATCTGAATTATTCCAGCGAGTTCATCTCCTGTGAACCGAGAGGTTTCATTATCTGCGCCAGAACGTATTTGGAGCTTCTCGTCTTCGGACGCAGCTACTAGTGGTGGGCGTTATGGTTCCTTTCAGGGACACAGATCCTTTGACTCAGTTCCCTAAAAGGATTCGTTCATGGATTCGTTCACTAGTTCCTTCGCTACTAGCGTTCAGACTCTGTTTCAGGAGTGTCAAATTATTGGCCTGCATCAAGCAAAGAAAACTAAGGAGATTGCTGAAACTACTAAAATTGGGTTAAGAACTGTCCAACGCATTATTAAAACCTGGAAGGATAGTGGTGAACCATCATCTTCGAGGAAGAAATGTGGTTGGAAAAAAATCTTGAATGATCGTGATCGGCGATCACTTCAACGTTTGGTGAAATCATATCGTAAAAAATCTACAGTAGAACTCACGGCTATGTTTAATAGTGAAAGTAAGCATTTCCACACACACAATGGGAAGGGAACTCAAGGGATTGGGACTAAACAGCTGTGTAGCCTTAAGAAAACCACTTGTCAGTGAGGCTAATCGGAAAAAAAGGCTTCAGTTTTGCTAGGGAACATAAAGATTGGACTCTGGAGCAATGGAAGAAGGTCATGTGGTCTGATGAGTCCAGATTTACCCTGTTCCAGAGTGATGGGCGCATCAGGGTAAGAAGAGAGGTGGATGAAGTGATGCACCCATCATGCCTAGTGCCTACCGTACAAGCCTGTGGGGGCAGTGTTATGATCTGGGGTTGCTGCAGTTGGTCAGGTCTAGGTTCAGCAACATTATGTGCCCAAAGAATGAGGTCAGCTGACTACCTGAATATACTGAATGACCAGGTTTTTCCATCAATGGATTTTTTTCTTCCCTGATGGCACGGGCATATTTCAAGATGACAATGCCACGATTCATTGGGCTCAAATAGTGAAAGAGTGGTTCAGGGAGCATGAGGCATCATTTTCACACATGGATTGGCCACCACAGAATCCAGACCTTAACCCCATTGAGAATCTTTGGGATGTGCTGGAGAAGACTTTGCGCAGTGGTCCGACTCTCCCATCACCAATACAAGATCTTGGCAAAAAATGTATGCAACTCTGGATGGAAATAAATGTTGTGAACTTGTGACATTGCAGAAGCTTATCGAAACAATGCCACGGTGAATGTGTACCATAATCAAAGCTAAAGGCGGTCCAACAAAATATTAGAGTGTGTGACTTTTTTTTGGGACGGCCAGTGTATATCGACAGTTAAAAGGCTGTTTGGAAGAGTTTGTGAGAGCGCTCGGCGAAACCCAATCATCGCCGGAAGGAGAAATATCGCACAGAGAGGGGAATGCAGCGCTGCGTTTCGGCACAGGCCTGGCACATCCGCCATTAGCACGTCTGCAACCTTTGGAGACCTTACATGATTGCTGGCTTCACGGCACAGCACCGAAAGCATTATTCAGGACTTTTAAGGGGCTTGCTTCTAAATCTACAACACTAAACACCTACCAATTATTCTGCTTATGAACATTTTTCATTTGAAATGTGCATAAAATATATATAGATTAAAGAAAAAAAGGACAATCTATTTTTTTCTGTTGTTAATTTGCAAAACATGCTTTTGTGGAGTCAAAGTTTGACTTAGTAACAGATTGAGTGCAATTTCTGTAGATAATTAATTGCACCCCCTGCCTCCACCTTGAACTGTGAGCTAAAGCAGACACTCTTGAAGAGGTAGACGTTTGCTGTCGGTGCTCGTTGCTCCCGAACCCCCCTGGTCACCCTCCATGAAAGAAAAAAATAAAGAAAAACGAAGCAATAATAAATAAATAAAATTCTAAAAGTGGCTTCCGTCCTCCTGGCAGGTGGGTGGAACAGTTGCACCAATCATCTGATAAGGGCAGGCTGTTACTTCCTTAGTGATAAGCCCCGTCTAACCCTGCCTGGCCTGCCCACAAGCCCACAACTATGCAGAAAAAAAACCAGATGCAAAAAAGCCTTAAAACTATATTTTAAAAGGAGCTCTAATTAAAAGTAACATTTACTTAAATAAAATTAACTTTAAAGCAATTTAAGTTCAAGTCAATTTGTACTTAGTTAAATAAACCAAGTACAAATGTGGCCTAATTAAGAAAGTAGGACATTATTTTTAATGTTTATAATTTTTTATTTTAGAGCCAATATCTTTTGCCTGCCATACAGACACTGACCTAGAGCAGTTTTTAAGCCACTCAGCACAGTGAGCTGGTACACAGCACTGTGAATGCTCTGAGACACAGGGCTGTGACTGTGCTCCTGCTCTTCTGGCTGTAGGACGGTGTCAGGGGTTCACCGCAGGTTAGTTAGAGCCGGAGCATCTTCTGCGGTTAACTGACCCTTCACGTGTCTCCCGCCAGGCAGCCCAAATGGCACAGTCATCGCTCAACCGGCTCTACCAGGCCACCACTCACTCACACACACACACACACCGGAACACAGAGCACCTCATACGCCACTGCCCAGTATCCAGCATATTTGTTTAACCAAATGTGCAGCGTGTGAAGTACAGGGTATTCTTAACCGAGTGAAAAGTGCTGGGAAACTTCACACAAGCGTGTACCTCAACAACGTGCAGGCGTTCAATTCAGCAGTTCAGCTTAAAAGTCAATGGAGAAAACAGAAAAATAAAAATACAAAATTACCTGGTGATCATAGTGTCACAACAAAACTTTACATACATACAGGTGTAAATACAGACTGAACATTTAATGTGCACTTCCGCCAGAGAATATTCATTTTTAAAAATAGCAGACAAAAATGGCGATTTTAGAGCACAATGCTGCCAGTCAACCTGCTACAAATTGAGTATAGCCACTTTTAAGGCCCCCATCCACATGTACCCTGACACCAGCATAGCCCCTCTCCTCCATCGTCTTAAAGAACAGCTCACAAATACCATCTCTCAGCTTTCTGAAGAAACTTGCAGGCTATTACTATGGTGTTATTGGTTGCACAGTATCCTAAATGCATAGTTTACCAACTGCTTTTGAAAGTGGAGGTGATGCAGATTATGAGTGGTTCATACCGTTCCTCTGGCACACTTACTAAAAAGCAACACCCTAATTACATAGCAAAAGTTTTCATTGTATACAAGATAAAATATTAGCCATGTATTGAAATGGTCAACTGCGGACTTCTTCTGTTTACCATCATTCCATTTATTATATTTGATAGGCACAGACACAAATTCACATGGACATACCAAACCAAATTCACAATTATCAATTACATTAATTTGCAAAGCCCATACCTGCAGAGTACAAGAAGAAAGAAAGAAAAAATAAAGGAAATAAAATCAAACATACCAAATGAAACAACCAGTAAGAATAATTTAGTATTAGCTGCTACACTTTGCAGAAAAACAGGTTTAAAAAAAGGACATTTATACATGGAGTGAGGCAAACCTCACCAAGACCTGAAACCTGGGTCCCAGTTCCAGATTTTTCTGAATACTGACAGAGGTCTGTCTTCACTTCACCTCAGAGATACTGACAGAGGTCTGTCTTCACTTCACCTCAGAGATACTGACAGAGGTCTGTCTTCACTTCACCTCAGAGGAAACTGCAGTGGGGGGGGGGGGGCAGTCGTCTGAGGGGAAGCTAAGGCCAGGTTTACGTAGCCCAGTTAACGGCAGTGGAGTGGCCGATCTGTACAAACCATTTCATTTTACAGCACCTTGGGTTGGCAAAGAAGCAATACACAGAATAATCCGATGAAACATGAATATGTGAGCAGGTAGGGTTGAAACGTGGTTGAGCTGCCCCACACAGGTCGAGCCGACAAGCATGCCTGCATCCCCTTCCCGGCGCACTGTGATGGCCCGCTAGTGTGAGCGTTGTCATCGGAGCGGAGGCTCGCAAATCATGGACCTGCTTGGTGCTTCCTTCCTACCATGTGGAGGATGTGGAAGCCAAGGTGGTTGACTAAAACTGGTGGTTGATGTAAAACTGGAGTGTGTGTGTGCTGTGTGTGTGTGTGTGTGTGTGTGTGTGTGTGTGTGTGTGTGTGTGTGTGTGTGTGTGTGTGTGTGTGTGTGTGTGAGAGTAAGCGTGTGTATGTGCAAGTGAGTGAATGATGTGCGTGTTAGTGTTAGTTTGTGTGTGTGTGTGTGTGTGTGTGTGTGTGTGTGTGTGTGTGTGTGTGCAAGTGAGTGAATGATAGTGTGTGTTAGTGTGTGTGTGCCTGAGTGTGAGTGTATATGTGTATGTGTGTGGTGGGGGTCAAGGGGTTACATATGCCTCTCCCACTGCATATGGAGGACCATGCCTGTATACGTGGCTCTCCTTTCAAGCTCCAGAGCAGACTCGGGAGGAACAGGCACAACAGCCTCTAAAGAGCCACGGAGCAGTCGAACGGCCTGGAGATCTGCCCATAATCAACGTCGCCGAACCACCGAATGGCAGGTTAGCCTGAGATGTCCACTGGGGTAGAAAGGCAATGGTCATGGAATGTAGAGCACAAAAGCCACGTGCCTATGTAAATCACACGCTGCGATACGCTCCCTACTCTCGCGGACAGAGAGGCAAAAGCGTGCTGATATCAATACATCTAATAGATGCACTATTGAACAATTATTTAAAAACACTGCGCTGTCCCCGCCCATTCTCGTATAATGTTTTCTCAGCGCTCTCAAAAGACAGCCCTGTGAGAGGGCCAGCCGTGACCTTGTGTTTCGTGGATGTTCCCCGTCAACAGAAACCTGAAACGCGCGGAGCTCCACGGCAGAGTTGATATCGAACCCGGGCGCGGGCCAGCTGATGCCACTATTGAACCGTGACGCAAAAGAAAAAATCCATCCTCCATTAGTTGTGTCACCTTGCCATTTGGCTCAACACTCCTCAATGCCCTCAGACTATTAGACTGTATGCTAGTGGCACAAATACGGAAAACACACCGAACATTACTAAACGTTACAAAACATTTGTATGCAGTTTGGCTGCCTCTGTCAAAAGAACGGATGAACGACCCACTCTAAACCAAAGCGAATTTGTCAAAGCTCTCAAAGGGAGAAGCCATGTAGCACACAAAAAACATATTCTTGAAAAGATTCAAATGAACAATATTACATCAAATTAAACTACAGGTTTTGCAGCAAAGCGTGCAAAAATCTACAAAATAAAAAAAATCGGAACTGTCAGAAGACACTCATGTGGCCCTGTAGCATTGTACAGCATAGCAACAGGGAATCACAACCATTAGCACCCTTCAACAAAGCCTTCACACCTGTGTCCACCCTAAGATTAAACTAAAGGGGGGAAAAGACACTATTATGGTTGTGTTTTGCAGCTCCTATAAGTTTAGCACGCTAGATTTTTTTTCCGATAGCCTGCCTTGCCTGAAAATTGACACACTGTAATTGATTCTTGCTGGAAGGGATGAGGGGGGTGCATGACACGAGAAGAGGGCTGCACTGACCTTTTTTTGAAAGTCACTTTCTGTCGTTGCCCACTATGTTGCTATCGACAGAATCAGGCACAATGGTCGTAGGGCTTCGTTGCTGTGATGTCATCGATAGCCTACAGCTAGCAGAGCTCCCACTGGTAGATTGCGGGCTATATGGGGCACAGTGTGTGTTTCTACCAACCATCCTGGGCACAATACTGAAGTTACACACGGAAAACAGAAGTTCAAGCTGTTAAGGTCAAGCAATCGCAGGCCCGCCACCAACAAGGTAGACAGAGGTTTGGCCCTCCAGAGATCGATCCAAAGGGAGAAAACTACTGCTACCAAAAAGAGGAATATTTTAGCTTTTGTGAAGTTTTTTTTTTTTTGTGAAAAGGACTGTAGAAACTAAGAAGAGGACAGATAATAGTAAACACATTTTTTTGGAGAGCATGGCAGGGTTTTTAAAGAGAACTTTCCCATCAAAATGTTGCAATTATACTTTTAAAACCAATGAGGCCTACCCCTATTCAGTAATACATTGAATTTCTTCAGAACATACTCAAGAAAGAATGTCACAAAAATGCATACTCATTATTGTTAGGCTGCTAACTGTTCCATCATTGATGCATTAAATATTTCTGCAGTTATGACCTTATGCAAATAATCTGACCAAGTAGCCTAAATCAAGTAAACCATATTTTTCTACAAATAGCAGGACTGGCTAGGGTGACCATATTTCCAAAACCTAAAACTGGGTCAACGGGTCACTTTTTTTTGACAGGCATTTTAACAAGATGAGATGTTGTCTGACATTGACAAATATGATATTTTTTCTGACGGTAGTCCGTCAGTGCACATTCTCAAGGTGTACATAAATTGCGCTCTAATTAACTGGCTCGGGGTCTGTTTTATTGTGATTTCTTCATTGGTTAAAAATCATAAGCGCGGCAATGAGCCTGATCTTGGACCAGTTGTTGAGGGTAGAATGTAATCACAGCCGTGCAGAACACCTGTACCGTATTACTACATCTTGGGGCAAAGCTGGAAACCGGGACATTTCTGCATCTTTCAGCATTTTGTCGGGACACCGGGACACACTGCCCAAAACCTCTGGAGTCTGGTCACCCCAGCACTGGCACAAATCTGACATACAATCACAAGAATTGGATTCCATATTTTGAGAACAGAGTATAGATTAGAAATACAGAAATACCCCTTTAGTAATAAAATAACTCAAGTACTAAACATTACTTGATGCTGTACTACAAAAAAAACCCATTAATTTCATTGTAGTTTCTGTACGAATTACACCACGATGGGCTTGCAAGCCATGCTGGCTAAGGTGTCCACAAAATAAAATAAAATAAAATAAAATAAAAAAGAAAATAACCACAAACAACAATACTAAGTAACAAGTTAATAAGTAAATAGTAACAGAACCAAAAAGATTCTCCTGAATGGCTCTTGACCTCTCTTCAACCCTTTCTCCAATTCCTTCCTTATACGTTTAACAGAAAGCACAGCTGTTCCATATTCACATTAAGCTACAGTGGTTGCGGCCATCATTTTACACACTAGTACAACTAGAGTTTGCTAATACATGTTACTTTTTTTAGAATCACCTGCAATGCCACAAGCCCCTTCATTTTTCTTTCAATATTAATAACAAATTCAACAGACCTTTTTGAGCTCTGCCTGCTGACAATAACCACTTTCAATTAGGCTACGTACAAAATGCCCACTCTTGCACGTATGCACACATCTCGTGGATAAGTTGGGCTTTTTTTCCTTGCACAAAAGGCACACTCATGTCAAAATAAAACAGCAGTCACCGCGTGACACGTGAGCCAGTCAGAGTGAGTGCCTGCCATGCAAAGAAAAAATCTACATTTATCACAAACATATATCAATGGTTTAATTGATTACTGCAAACATGCATTGCTACATCCCCTACTATACGTGCTAGTTTCTGCTTGGAACAGCCAATGAATAATTAATTTCTGCTTTGTGCCTAGCAATATTGCATGCTTTGAAAATAAGAACTAGTTTCTTAGCTATCTTTGTGTCCTTGACAAATTTTGAGTGGCACCTCATTGGGGGGGACGATGACGACGACAATGTAATTACACAAAATAAAGTACACCCAAGCCACAGCAAACTAGGAGCACAATGACTTCAGGGCATGATTCACTATGTCAATAAGGATGCTAATTAGCTAATATGCCACTACACTTCAAATGAAAAAAGAATTCCACTCTGAGCAACATTTTTGGACAGATGTCTACCAAATGTCAAAAGGTTACTAACAGTGGTGTGAACCATTGCTTAAATGTGGCCATCTCCATAGAGCAAGGCTAAATTTACAGACCATCTAGTACAAATGCTAATATGGATTTAGACCTGGAGGAATTATTTTTACCAGCACCTATAATCTAAAACTGGTATATAGCTTGGTATAATGAATTCAGTTTTCTTTCCAAAATGTTTAAATATTTCACAGCCTGAAAGTACCAGAACTCATCTCTAATAAAGTAATTATGTACCTGGTGGATATGAGAGAAAGTCACACATAGGTATGAGATGTCGTAGGCCTACTCCATCACATGGTCCGGTGAACTTCATGCAGTACAGTGAACTTCCTAAAACTGCATATGACATTTACATTTTTTTAGGCATTTAGCAGACACTCTTATCCAGAGGGACTTACAGTTTACATTTCTTTACATACAATCCATTTATACAGCTGGATATTAACTGAAGCAATTCAGGTTAAATACCTTGCTCAAGGGTACAACAGCAGTGTCCCACCTGGGGATTGAACCTGCAACCTTAACGTTACAAGCCAAGCTCCTTAACCATTATACCACACTGCCGACTGCATATCGGACAACGACAAAAATCTGCTTTATTGCATCGTATGTAGCTGGTCCATTTTAATCACAGTGTCACCTGTTAGGAGGTCATGAACATATGGAATCATTAAGAGTCGAATAATAATATTAAAAGACCAACGACGTAACTACATCAACAATAATAATTTATTATATTATCCACGCAAAAATATTCAGATGAAAATGAAATCAATTCTGCGACAAAACCTGAGATATGGATTTACAATGTAAAATAATTCGTTAAAAAGGAGAATATTTCAATTAATGTTTTAATTATTAATATTATTAGCGTGCCTAAATGACACATGGCCAGTGTCCATGCACACTTAACGTGAGAGTAACTCTAACTAATGTACTTATCAGCACGGCTGTGTAACACTGGTGTATAGGAATACGGTAATAACCTCTGCTCGTGTCAAAGTAGTGCGAGTGCAATCAGGTATGGAAATGAACGGGCTGAAGGTTGCAGTTTATGAATGGGCGGGTGTCACGCCACCGCGACACATTTCATTTCCTCCTCTTCTCACGCTCGTGCACACAGTGTACATTGGCATGCATATTTACAATTCACACTGTGAACTGGATATTGCTTAAAAATCAAGCCCACACAATGACAGACCACTACATACATTTCATAAAAATGACTAGGTGGCTATAGCTAACAATGAACTAAATTGCCTAACTTAGCTAGCTAACAGCTACCACAAACCGCACCAAAACACCACGTTAGCGTTCTCATTAAAGAGACTAAATGCAACAATACAGCGGCTTTCATCTTCAAAACGCATAACTCGCCACTTAGCTATATTTGTATGGTATAATTCAAGGCCGTAACCATGGAGTCAACATTGGGGGGGACCAAATCAATTTATTTATATTTTTTATATCAGCTAGGCTATATATTGGGGGGGACATTTTGAGCATATCTGAATATTGGGGGGGATGTGTCCCCCCCAATATATATGGTAATTTCGGCCTTGGTATAATTATAGTTCATATCTACACTATAGTGCAACGACCCCTTTTCACGACCATCTCAGTCTAATGCTGCGAAATGGCTGTTGTTAGTTCACGATTACTTGCTAGCTGTTATAGAAATACGTGATCAATTACTTTGGAAAGGGGGACTTTAATAGCCAACGATAAAAAAACATCAACTTTCCACTTTAAATGCCTAACTAAGACTTTAGCAAGCTAGTTATCGAAGTCCATAGCAAACCCCTAGTCTCACGCGATCAGTGTTTTTATGAATGGAGTGCGGTATGCAAATTAGCGCAATTCAAGAAAAGAAATGGCGGATGTTAGCTAGCAAGCTATCTAGCCAGTAACATACAGTGGATTCCCTACGACAGTGAGACTTCTCGCCGCCTTATTTTTGCTAATTAAACAAAAACGTTTGTATATTTTGTTTAATATACAACTTATCCACGGTACATCAAAATGTCGACGCTACGCGTTAAAAAACGCCAAGCTCGAAAACTCGGCGTACTCTACGCGGACCTTGTGCACGTTTGCAGTTTTAACATTTTAAAAGATCCATGACCAGTAGCTAAATCTCTTTACAAAATGTTTCCGATCCACCCCACCCCACCCCACCCCTTCAACCTCCGTCCGTCCCTCCCTCCCTCCTCAAGACTGAATCCGTGGAGCTAGAGGGGGGCCCAGCCACCCCCTTTCTCTGTCCACGCACTGTCAATGCATGCCTGTTATCGCCGCAAAGCGTTCTCAACTCCGAAAACAGTGCAGCAACTTGAACGAACCAAACTTCAGAAGAGCGCACAAAAGCAGCCAGAGGCAAATACGAGCCCGTTCCCAGCGCTACAAACTACTGTATTGCAACCCATGCACCAAAGGAAAAAAGTGTTTTAAAGTACTTACTCGTCTGGGTGTGTTTCTTCGATCATTTTTTCCCGTTTCACCTACAGTAAATTCCCACAGCGGGTGTACACTTTGCGGTCTTCATCTTCTCCGTGCTATCTCTCTATTCCGCAAACGTCTCACCTATCTAATGAGTACATTCCCCCTGTAGCTTTTTTCGCAAGTGTTAGTTTTGTTCTTTCACCTCCGTCTTGGTGTTTTTCCCCTTCTTTTGTAGTTAGCAACCAACTAATTGGTTATGGGAGTTCCGATCCACCGAAAGAGTACATCCAACGGGTTAATGTCTTCCGATTAGTTTTTTCCCTCAACTTGAAATGATGATTTCAATGATAAGCGATATCCTGTGGTTGTGAGTGTGCGTTGATGTTGCTGAGGGTGGCCCCGTACGAGCCCCATCTCTTGTTACTCCATGTTGGATTCTGTAGACAGCAGCCAGCGCCGCCGACACAGGAGGGGGGGGAGAAAGTGCAGGGCGGAAGCGATGACGTCAGCCTAGCAGCCCATTCGACCGACTGAGAGCTCCGTGGGGATCTTGTACGTTTCTACAGGACCACAGCACTTTTGTCCAAACCAGCCTGTCTTAACTTTCGATTACAGTTCTCTACGGCACTTGTAATACATTCCAACCAGTTTAAATGCATGTCCCTTTCGCTTGCTGATACATCTGTGTTGTCAAAGCTGCAAACTTTAAGCTATTACTCTACACATCTTGTTTTGGTATTATTGCACTTTTCTCTATGCTTCGGAATCCTTCATAGTTTTAGTACTAAGCATTCACCTTTATCACCCTGTTTTATCTGTAGGTGCGCTGTGCATCTGTCTACGGTGATGGCTACTGTGTTGTTGTTGCCATTTTTAAAATGCACTCGTTGTAAGTCACTCTGGATAAGAGCGTCTGCTACATGCCAAAAATGTACATGTAAAATGTAGTTGTTTTTCCAGGCGCTACGTAGGCCTACAGATACCCAGATCTGAGGTTATGCCATGCCATTGTACAGGTTGTTTTAGTTCACTAATGTGTGGACAGAATAAACAAAATCTAACTGAACTGAGGTGCCCGACTGGCCTTTAAGTGACAACATTATATTTTACTGACAGAGGTCCCGATTGCTTTGCATCAAGTTGGCAAGCAATAGCTGCAGCATTCACCTGCCTTGAGAATTGACAAGAATGATTGACAAAGCAGAGCGCCTACAGCCCAAAATTAAACTCAGGAACTGTGCTGGCGGTTCCGTTTCAGTGCACAGGAGAGTAGCAGAGAGTATCTGGTTGAGGGGTGGACTGTCCTGTCACTTACATTGATGTATTAATTCCATAGCTCACAGCCCTTGGCAAAGAAACCCTGGCATCACTGAACTTGTAACGTACCCCATTTTCACCGTTTGTTCCCCTCCTCTTTTGTAACCTCAAATGGGGCGAAAGTTCATTTTTTAGGCTGCATACAAAAGCAAGGTATTCATTTTCAAGGATCTCCCTGGGGAGTGCTCCCCCAGACCCCTAACCTCTACCCCAGCTGCTTTTAGGGGGAGTGGGGGATTATTCTGATATTCTGTCTTGAATCTCAGAAACGATAAAACTGTCCCTGGATCTAAGTTTGTTCACCAGTCCAAATTAAGCAGCTGGCTGTTTCCGGTCACAAATGTAAAATTCACTGCTACTCCCACCCAGCTAAAAGTAACGACCGAACAAACAAACACACACACGCGAGACACAGAAGGCAAAATACTCCAGAGTTAATGGTATTCTATCGGTGGAACTGGATATAATTGTACAAGATAAATATAAATGGTACAAGCCCTTATACATGGATGGGTAATTTTATTGTAATTTACTCATTTATACAGAAATCCACGTGTGTGATAGAAAAATACAATTGCTTTGGCAAAATCAGTCAATCACAGACAAAACAAAAGAATGATGTCTCAAACTGTTTAAATGGGCCTAAATGCAATATTTTGATGATCCAAGCTCTGTTCAAAAGTGCAAAAAGCAAATAGCCCAATTCATAAAATGACTGGTGTATTACAATCTTTCACAATGAACTTCAATTCCAAATACTTCTATAAATATAAGGGGTGGCTGTGTAGTGTAATGGTTAGGGAGCTGGGCTTGTAACTCAGAGATTGCTGGTTCAATTCCCAGGTGGGGGCACTGCTGTTGTACTCTTAAGCAAGGTACTTAACTTGAATTGCTTCAGTAAAAATGTCCAGCTGTATAAATGGATTGTATGTAAAAGAAAATGTAAATTGTGTAAGTTGCTCTGGATAAGAGTGTCTGCTAAATTCCTAAGATGCAAATGTAATTTCTGCTGAATGTATGTTTCAGTGATATTAGCCATATGAAAACAATAAAAACACAATATGTAAACTAGAGGAATATACATTATTAGCCATGTTACACAAGGTAATTGGAATTTGTCTTTTTGCACATCTCTCCTAGATACATGGACAGAGACCACTACACATATTTATTCCATTAGAGAGGCCAGCCTGTGTCGCCATCCACTGAGCCATTACTGCCCATAGCGAACCATAGCGCAGTGGTTCCCAACCTTGATCCTGGGGACCTACTGTGTATGCTGGTTTTTGTTACAGCCAATCTCACGATCAATTAAGGCTGTGGAAAACATGTGGAAAACAAGTTGTACTATCTTTTTTCCTTAAACTTATTTTAGCACAATGCAGGTTTGGATTGTTGCCATTTCCATCCATGAACTCTTCATTTTCTACAAATGGTTGCAGTGACCAGTTGTCCACACTTTCACCAATTAGGCCCCCGCTTAACATGCCATTCTATAATTTAATCAATTAAAAAGGTAGCCTAAAGTAATCATGTGATATTTAGCACATTGTGAAAGTGAGAGCATTAGTTCAGCTAATTGATTTAAAGTTTTGGGGGTGTGAATATGGGACATTTATTGTTCATGGCATGTAAAGCCATTTCTGACATAATATAGCCTCAAGAGAGTTTAATAGAAATGAAAAGTGTCTAATTAAGAACAATTAACAGCTAGTTACAAGTCAAATTCAATTATGGTTGGAACGAAAACAAGCATACCGAGTTTGAGAACCACTGAGCAAGAGGATCCAATATGTCAGCTCTTGCAATTGAATTGTTAGTCTTTTGCTCCACCTCGTGGTAGAGTCACGTCATTAAACTGCAAATTGGAATGGAATTCTCGAACGCTCCAACCGAAATCGTATTAATCGCGTCGACCATCATAAATAGGCTACAAACGTGTACATTACAAGTACAAGTACGATTAGGATTCCTTGTTTTTTTGCAGTTCCTTGTAATTCCAACTAGGGAAATAGGAACAAGGCACCGATGAGTATAAATGATAGAATTCATGCACACGTGAAGTGTACGTAAATATTCTTGAATTGGGATACATGAGAAGGGCTCTGGTCAAAGGGTAGGGTACAATTGTAGCGACAATGTCCAATGTAAGATTGTGTGTCGCTGGATTATTTGAATTCTTTCAAAATGGATAGATTCTACTTTACATTTGAAAAACGATTTAGTTTGAATCAGTCCTATTTGACTCGCAGCGTACTCAAATGAACACACATGCTAGTTTGTATTAGACCAGCTATATAAACCATTACGTTAACCCAATAGATTATTTTTGGTTTGCATTTATTAACTGAATGTGACTTTCTTTCAGCAAAATATCGGTAGTTGTTTCTAGTAAATCAAACAGGGGGCACTCAACGCTAAGCGCACCGACCCCGCCAATGGCTTGTTTAAAGAATATTCCTCAAAACAAAACTGCTCAAAAGGAAACACTAGAATGCCTTTGAAAACCCCTGTAGAGGGAAGTACCAGAATAGACTGAGTTATAATGTATAATTACACTCACAGTTGCGCATGAGGCGCAGTGGAGGTGGAAGCACGGAGTCTGGCTGGTCCTGTGATGACAGCAAGGTCAAGATGGAAATAGTTTTGTTTTGGCCTTGATCTAAAGCGCTGAAGAAAGCTCTGGGATATCAGTGAAGGCGCTCACAAGGGTGGGCTCTGTGTGACCCTCCTGGGGAGGAAGTCTTAATTGCAACAGGCGGTGATTGAAGATGGACAGCGTTTTGTACCTTTGAACCCTGAAGAGCTCCCTACGTATGTCCTGTCTGTTCTTGACTTCAGGCTAAATGTGGAGTAGGAAGAACATGTTTTATTTTTTTCCAAAGCTACAGTCGCCTGAAACGCTACGTTAGGCTTTTGTCCTCATGTGTAAACTCAATGTACAGTTAAGATCATGCCTGAAATGTGCGTTTATGCATGAAGAGTTGTTCAAAACAAATGTCACTAAAAAACATTTATTCAGGAACATTCATGGGTGGACATTCAAGGAAGAACATTAAAGACAGAGTGGGAAAGCCAAACTGAGACCCGCAGTTCTCTAAAAGCAAGTCAGAACCGGTGCAGTTCAAAGGTCCCTGTTGAAAATCAGCAAATGAGTGCATGTGTAAACATGTAAGACTAGCACAGGCCTGCTCTGATTTGGTTTACCTTATCCCAAAACAAAGTGACATGCAGAAATAAATTGGACTTGATTTGGATTAAGACAAACCTGAGTGACCTTTGAACTTGATGGAGATCAGAGAGCGTTGTCTGTGCTGTGGAACTCGATGGACCAGTCACATGGCTGCTATTTGCCTTTGGCTATAAACACTTAAAGCAATGCATCTGATGCTTGTTTTTCCAATATTGTAACAACACTTTTGCCATGTCCATGACAAACAAACAAACAAACAAACAGACAGATAAATATATAATTTGACCCCACACAAAGGTTGCTATTTGTCTGTATGACCTTGTAGCAGTGACAGAGAAAACATGTACAAATGAAATGAGGACAGGTTAGCACTGTGTGCCCCATCGCCAGGAATATCCATGAAGAAACTCTCCACTATAAAGAAATGTATTAAATCGGTGGATTCAAACTGAAATAAAAATGGTATTCTTGTCCAGACAATGTAGGTAGGCCTAGTAAAAGACAGAATCAAGAACTGGCCAACAATCAGTTGATGTAGTCTCTTTATTTTAGTAAAAAATAGCCAATTTAGTTAATGCATAATAAAAAAAAAAGGAAACATCATTAAGCGGGAGCTGTCAGATTTTTTATATTGACATTGAGAAATTCCTGGGGCATAGTCACCCGAAAACTTTGAAAGACTTTGTAATGTGAGTTGGGACCTGTGTCTATTCTCTTAAAGCCACAGTAAAATACCTAATGTCAAACTTAATCTAGAGGCCTCTTATGACTCTGCCGGTCATGATGTCTGTGGATTGAAACAGCATGTGTCAAAGTTGAAATATCTGGTACGAAAACGTCGGTAAGGACTTTGACTAGAGAGCAACTTACATACAACTTGACCACAATACTCCACTGCCGCCCAAACAAACAAGTACTGAGACAATCGGTGCAACACATTGAGGATTGAGCAATGAGGTCCCAGGTCAAGGTGAAGGACAGGTAGGTATACAGGACAAATGCCACCCTCCAGGGCCCGTATTCACAAATAATTTTATCTTACCACTAGGAGTACTTATAAATCGCACTAAAACCTTTTAGTTAGGAGTCCCACCTTAAAACCTATTCACAAAGCTCCAAAGACAAACTCCAAAGACAAACTCTTACTAAGGAATTCCTAGAGTGTTGACGTGAAACTAAGAATGAGGGCGGGGTCTTTAGCGACTTAGCGGTCCTCTTTTATGAGCTCTGTATCAAACCCTTTGTATCTCCAGTGTTGATGAGTGACACGCGATTGCAACAACTTTTAATTGCCGCCAGCAGCAGATTTGAGGATCCGGCACGCCACCTTGAGCACATTTAAATGTTAGGTCTTTAGCCACTTTCTCCCTGAGTTAAATCCTCTTGCCTGCTTCTAACTTCTCCTGGACTTAGGAGCTGTTTTTAGCTCTCAAACCCTTTGTGAAATACGGCTCTTATCCCCAAAATGTAGGACTCCTAAATGTATGAGTGACACTCCCATTATTTTTGGGACTTGCTCCTAAATTTCGCAGTTAGGTTTGTCCATGACTACCTGATCATCAATGTTCTTGGGAGATGGAGGAATCAAAGGTTGGTGGGCCTTGATTCCGTTTGCAGATGGAGGACTTGGCTCTTCTGTTTGGCTCTTCTGTTCGAAGCGCATCTCTTCGACTACAACAAGTTGATTTTGAAACAAAATACAATACTTTTATTTTTTATTTTTCACATTGTTGTTTAAGCTTTAGACACAAAACCTAATAAACCTCCATCCACCTTAGGGCTTAAATATACTTCACTTAAGCATACATATGCGTATCCAACGCGAGCAGCATTGTTCACATACTCCACTGCATACTTTTTGTGTGTCTGGATGTTTAAAAGCTATATCCACTAGGGGGCAGGCTAGAACTGTGGGGCCAAAACGAAATTGTCTCTACTTCCGATTCTGCACAACAAGGTTGTTTTAATGTATATATATCCTGAGATGGCAGAAACAGCGGCAGCAGCGCCAACATGTACATCAAGCTTTAGTGTACCATGTATGGGTTTGCTGATAAACCTGCGCCCCCACACACACCACAGCTGTCTGTGCCACTCGGTAGCCCCCCCCCCACCCAAAGTGTCTATCATATCACCAGTGTATCCTGTCATATCTCTTGTGTCACATATGACGATATGCACATTATTTGAGAATTTCGCAGATAGTGTATGTGCATGAGTGGGTGTTGAATTGATTCATGTGAGAGTCTATGTGTGTGCCCACGCCGGTGCACGTGTGCATGTGTGCTGAGCGCGCTGGTGGCCCTTTCTTGTGAGCAGTAACTGTAATGCCTTTATGCTACACATAGCCCCCGGCACAATGGCTGCCATTCAAAGTTTTTTTTTTTTTTCCTCTGCCGTTTTTTTTAATGACTTCCCGCGGTGCCCAGCACACACCTCTGTGCTCCATTAGGGCCCCACTGTGCCCTGGGAGGAGCGTAATCACAGCAGTAAACACACACGGAGCCCCAAACGAGAGTTTAATCAGCCTGTAATCAGAACCCCTTCCACCGCGCCCTCTCCACTTTCTTTGAGCACCTACGCCCCCGACTGATTAATGACGGGGATGAAGCCCAGCCCTCTGCTGGGTGACCACGGTAAAGCTGCCTTTTACAGACACGGCCTGGGTCAGGCACGCAGGTGTTAATTATTGGGCCAATTTGCATGTTTTGTCAATTTTCATCTGATGTATTGCCTGTGCTATTTTTTTTAACCCACCTAATACAGGGTACTCGTTTATACGCTGTTATGTTTTAGTCGTGAATGGAAAATGCTTTTTTTGTTCATTAGGCTGTTGTCCAATGTAATAGTACACACTCAAATAGTATATAAATTGTGAAGGAATAAGCAATCGCATGTACGCTTCGGCGGCCACGCCCATTAAAATTGAGGTGTTTCGCATACCTCGCTTTGACGCGCAAGCCTTCTACAGCATAAGTCACAGGGTTTTGATTTAATGCATGCATATACTAAACATATGGACCCATTTAAATTGCGAAGAATTAGCTCGTAACTTTAATGGTCCCCCATCTCGTTTGCCATTTTGCTTACAACATTCTCTACATCTTTCACCTTAAAAAAAAACCCGCAACAGTTTTGTGGCCACGCCCCAAAATGTTCTCCATAGCTTAAATGTTTTTTTCCATACGTCGCTGGTACATGTAAGCCTGCTGCGACATACCTTGCAGGGACCTGAAACTATACGTGCTTCAAGTAAACATTCAGGCCTACAAAAATTGTGAACGAATAGTCAGTGGCTTGTCTTGGAGTCTTCTGCTGTCTCATCATTGCCTACAGTATGGTGGCCACGCTCCTAAAATTTTCCATTATGCATTTTTCATGATTTTGGGATATTCTGCTTGATCCAATGCTTGTATAAGCTAAATATATTGCATAGAGGTTGAAAACATCACTCCCTTTTCATAAATCATAAAAAACATTCCAGGTCTCATGACTCGGCAGCCATCTTGTGTACTAAAAATGCTTATTATTTTAGTTTCAAGCCATTTGTCCTTATCTGATGCTCATAACCTTCAAACTTTACAAACAGGTTCAAAATGTTACTTCCTAGGGATAAGTGACATCAAATTTGTCTTGCCACATGAAGTGGTGGCCATGTTGCGTGTGGCGAATACGCGCTAATGTGGGAGAGCGCTGTTTGTCCCTGAGTGTTGCATTTTTAAGTGTGATGTTCTTTTGATTTGTTAAGTTAGATGAGTTTTGTTATTAGTTAGACTAGTTGCACAGGGCTTGGAAGCCTCTGAGGTTGCCTGCAGCCACAAGTTTTATACAAAACCTCAAATTGGACTGTTTATTCCTAAACTATATCTTTGTCAATAGGGGGAGCCAAAGACTATTGGATAAAACATTTCCTTTATCATCCCGAATAACATATGACCATGAAATATGCTCTAATAGCATTCAGAAGTCATAGTGGCCCAGTCAAGTCACCTGAAACAGAACGCTTGTTGGAAAACAAAATAGGCGCATGGATGTTTAGGCTGCTGATGGACTATTGTTAAGGCTCCAATTTCAATGGAAGGCATAGAGCAAACTGCACATGCAATTTACAGTTGCTAAACTATAACACTTAGATGGCAAGAGCTGGTTTTACAATGATGTGTTTTTACTTTTGGCAGCAGTGTAAGAATTGTGTTAGGCTGTAACCTCTGCACTCCAGCTGCTGTTCACTGCACAGGAGCCCAGCTAGACAAATAACATTTTTAAAACCAGATTTTTCAGGTGGTGGAAATTTGTGAAAAAGTTTTATTCTTGTGATTTTGTCGAGTCAGAAACACATTCTTAAACCTTTTATTCTTGAGAAGAAAAGCATAGCTAAGTGTGATTATAATTACAATGTAGCTGGAAAGCTGTGGTTTTTGGGGGTGGGGGTGGGGTGGTAAAAGAAAACACTGCTACAATATTGTTATTTGTCACAATCTTACTGCAACTTTGTAAAAAAGTTTCAAAAAAGTGTTTGGTGTTCGGAGAAGTCCTGCCTTGACGTTTGGAAGTCAAGAAACTCTACGGCAGTGAAAAGCCCGGGAGAGAGGATGCGCTCGGGACAGTTAGTCTAAAATGGCCACGGCCACAGCGGAGAATAGCAGGCCCGCTCGGCTGTCCGTCAAAGCTGGGGGTAATTGTGGCCATAACCTTTCTGTGCGGGCCTCACACAGGGCCTTTGAAATACCAGCGCAAATGGAGTCACCTGCTGTGTGAGTCTGAAGCACAGGCAGGCCTGGGGCTCACAGAGGCAGCAGTGTTAATGGTGCTTTACCCCAACCAAGGAAAGCAAAGATTTAACCAACAGCAATAGCTCATGTCACATCGCCAAAATATCACAGTCTAAATAAACACAGTCGTCCTGGTTTACTGATCTAAACTTTATATTGCATGATTATTGGCAACTAATGTGCACATTGACTGTTTGGATAATTAATTGGGTAATTAAAAATTTTTTTTAGATGTAGATACTGATATAAATAAGGCATTTTCCCCCTGCCCTCACCTCTATTTTCCTGATAAGGATGCATCTTGTGGTTTTTACTGCAGTTTCTTCTATTCCAGGGCAGCTGTTTCCTTCTTGCCTGGACCCAGTGGTTGCTTTCCTATTTCTTTCTCGCTATGTGATTGGGGGGTGGGTTAACCCTCCTTAGTGCTCTGACCGCCAAATCCCCTCCCCCACCCACAACAGGACATCAGGCCATGTGGGTCCAATAGCCATCCTGACTGGCAGCATTGCTCACTGTGTGACCCCACTGGGTGCGTTCAGATGAGGAGCCGGGAGCATGCCCCCCCACCCCTCATGGGGTACCCACCTCATGGTCAGGGTTTTCTCAGACTTTCGCCAGTGATAGGGGAGTACAGGGGGCCCCTTTCTCTCAAATGATCTCTCTGTCTGTCGCAACTTCAGTCATTCATCAAAGCATAAACACACATTGATTGAGCGCTGTATTTATGGTGCACAGCTCGCTCTTCAAAAGAATCAAGATCATAATTAACATTGTGTTTATGCAAAGTGTGATAATGCTATTATACGGAGTTTTTTTGTGCTGTTGTACTATTATAAAAACATTGGTTTTCGCACATGCAAAAACAACACAAAATATATGTTGTTTCAGATATAAACATGAGTACGAGTTTGTTTTGTGCTGGGCGGATCACCTGAAGAATGTCATCTGTAACTGATTATAAATGACATTGCTTAAATAATGACATTGACATTGATTAAAAATGTAATTAGTAACATAATCTGTTGGACTACTCAAAAAGTGTGATCTAATGTGATTACTTTTGGATTACTTCCGGTTTCATTAGCCAGGTATCTCTAGAATGAAAATCATGATCAAAACACTAAATCTCACCAGCCAAAGATGTGCGCAGAACAAGGCCGAAATTACCATATATATCGGGGGGGACACATCCCCCCCAATATTCAGATATGCTCAAAATGTCCCCCCCAATATATAGCCTAGCTGATATAAAAATATATAGGCAGATTTGGTCCCCCCCAATGTTGACTCCATGGTTACGGCCTTGGCGCAGAACACTGCTTGCGTAATAAGTGCAAGCATCAAGTCCTACTGTAAACTTGGGTCTTTCTGTCAGGTTCTTGATAACTCAAGATCACTTGGCAGAACATGCTCACATATGCTGTTTCTTCAACATTATGTCTTGAATCCAAAATTCATGGTGTCCAGGAGGATCCCAATATTTTAGGAGATGGATTTTAGACCATCCCATCCCAAATACAATATCTTTTTCGGACATTACATTACAGGCATTTAGCAGACACTCTTATCCAGAGCGACTTACAGTTTACATTTCTTTACACAGCTGGATATTAACTGAAGCAATTCAGGTTAAGTACCTTGCTCAAGGGTACAACGGCAGTGTCCCACCTGGAGATTGAACCTGCAACCTTAACGTTACAAGCCCAGTTCCCTAACCATTACACCACACTGCCGCGGACATAAACCACACCATTAGTTTCCAGCCTTGCCAATCATGTAATCCTTAGAAAAGTAACTGTAATCAGATTATTCTTTTTTTTAAAGTATCCTGGGCTGACTTCATGTAATTTATTTTTGTTATCTGATTATGTAAATGAGATTACAAGTAATTCATTACTATCCACACCTGATTGTTTATTATTAATTTCTGCTTACAATACCCAGGTAAAAAGTAGCACATGTCAATGTAGGGTCAAATATATAGCAAAATTGGGCCTCCGGGGTGGTCTAATGGTTACAACGTTTGACGCTGGCCACTGTGACCGGGGTTCGATTCCACCGGCCACGCCAGAGTCGAATCTGGCTGGGAGTTGCACTAGGGGGCGGCAATTGGCTGTCTGCCCCAGGGAGGGGGAAGGGAAGCCAACATAAGTCTGCTGCGTATAGTCGTGGCTCTGGAATACCAGAGTTATGGTTGACAGGCTTAGCGAGTGTTGTCGCGAAGGATGGATCTTCGCCTCTGTCACTGAACTCGCAATACAAGGGGGGGATTGGCTACTAAATTGGGATAAAATGGAATAAAATCTGAAACAAATGTAAAGAAAAATAATATATATATATATACTATAGCAAAATATAATGAATGCATTTAATGCATTAATGTGTAAATTGATAACACAGTAAAATGAATACAAATATCCAAAATATATAAAAAATTGCCACCTCCAAATATGTAACTTTATGCATAAATCGCAGAATATGAGCATCAAAATAAACGTATCGCTCTATTAATGTTTTTAGCGTCAATTTTGACTGATATTCTTGCTTACTAGTGGTAGTACTTGCATTATATGAGCACTGCATTGCCTCGTTAGGTAAAAGGTGATTTGGTACAGGTAATGAGGTGATTTAAGGCATGCCTGGTAAATAATATATAATATATTTATAATGTAAAATATAATAATAAATAATGCTGTTGCTATGCATGCGGGGTAAATTAGCTTCCCAGGTAGTTGTGTATTGTTAACAGATTGTGCTTGAATGTCTTACAGTTTAGAAGCAATCCATGCTGGCTGTGCAAAAACCAATACCGTTGTTGCATTATTTTTGTTTATTTTGTCACCAGTCTCTGTAAACAGGACTAAGGCTCATTTGATATAATCAGCCTCTGCAGCCATCATTAACAAGGCTTAGGGAAATTTTATACCATCAGTAGACATCCACCATTAACAGGGCCAATTGAGATCACTGGCCATTGCAGCCAACATTACTGTAACAGGGCTGAGGTTCATTTGATTTTAAAACAAACAAACTATGAGCACTGAGGCCTAATCCTGATTGTTTCTGCGGGGTCTGCCAGCAGTGTCCACAGATCACAGTGGAGGTCTGGAGGTCTCGTAAGGACTCACCCACGCCGTAAGGTATGCGTCTCATCCACATTGGGTCAATTTTAGTTTCTCTCCACACATGATAATGCTCCACTCAATTTCAAACAAATACAAAGAAACATTGTGCACCATATGTACGTAAACTGGCTTGGTTGGCTAAGGAAACCCTTACAAAATACTGTGACACTTTTGTTGGGAGGCCACCAGGAAATGCTTGGAGTGTGTGATAATATTCAAACAACTGACAGAAAATACAGTCCCCACAGTGATTCTACCAAACAGAAATGGTGCTCTCACTTTTAGGTTGAGTTGAAATAACTTGAAATAAGCAAAAAAACAAGCAAAAGGCAAAAGAAATACCCGCTCGCCTTGGAGCTTTATCAAACTCCCCACAGGAACTTTCCTAACCTTCCGGGCAGCTAGGCTGCTTACCGGAGACAGAGGGGCAAAAAGTGGTCAATATTTTAGGCATAGGTCAAACAGAAAACAGGCAGTCATCCAAAACAGGCCATACACAAGAATACAATATTATATCTCCAAGTCAATCACTCCTCACACACAGCCTAGACTTCTCTTACCACACCCACCCCCACGCACGTGCACGCACGCACGCACACTCAGGTGTGGGCACTCTCTTATTATGCTTTAACGAGGTGGTTGAAGCCCGGTACTTGGCTGCTGTTGCAGTGGAAAGGGGAGGAGCCATCGGTGGATGAAGTATTCAAGTCACTGGTGCTTGCTTTTCAAGCGGCCAGAGGTACTGCTCCCCCATACCTCCAGTCACTCATCACGCCCTACACCCCGTCCAGACCCCTCCGCTCCGCCTCCGCTGGCAGACTGACTGCCCCATCCCTCCGGGCGCCTGGCAGCCGGCTCCTCGCGGTCTCGCCTCTTCTCTGTCCTGGTCCTCGATGGTGGAACGACCTCCCGCAATCGGTCAGGACTGCGGAATCACTTCCAATCTTCCGCAAGAGACTCAAAACCCACCTCTTCAGACTCCACTACCACTGAACACTGTCCATCTAGTCAATCTGTCATCACCACTGTTTACTTGTTCAAAAAAAAACAAAAAAAAACCCACTAACCTTTTCTTTCCCAATGTTACAGGTATGATACGCAGATGCCTGCAATGATGTCTTTTGCCGTTTTACTGCACTGATCTTGTACGCTAACTTTGATTGTTCTCACCTTGTATTAATGCACATCTTGTAAGTCGCTCTGGATAAGAGCGTCTGCTAAATGCTTAAAATGTAAAATGTAAAATGTATTGTCCCTCTATAACTGCGCCCCTGGTGGTGCTACAATACATTGAGATTATATTATTTTCTATGCCTTGATACATCGTCTATGTATGTTTGGCAGTTTTTTGAAGGGGATAGTTGTTTTGGGGTGCCATCTTGTTTTATTTTGTCTTAGCTTGAACTTGCTGGAATTTACCCTAAACTAATCCAGAGTAAAGTCATCTTGTGTGTGTTTTGTTAGTGTGCTAAGGGTATTGTCATATGAGTGTGAGTTTTACATCCTCTTTGGAAGTAAAATGAATTTGTACTCGTATGTACCGTACTAAATGCATTTAATACATGCTATGTTTTTTGTACCTTTATGGTCATGGATCCAATACATACTGTTCTTCCTATGCCTGTCTTATTGAACAATCAAGCCTATATAAAGCTCATTAGAGAATCTAATTTATTCACCTGAAAGGAACCTGTTATTTTAATTGTGGCTTGTGATGCTAAGCTCAGAACAATAAAACAATGTTTGGGGGGGCAACCCAATCATAAGATCATCACATGTACACCCTGGGTGAACCTGCATCAGCTATGTGGCAACACAACCTTTAACCCAGGGGCGTCAAACTTATTCCATCGAGGGCCGAGTGTATGCAGTTTTTTGTTGCAACCAACGCACTACACCAGGTGATTTCACTAATTAGCTCACTTCTTCAACCAGGGAGGGAAACTAATTGAAGTCACCTGGTGTAGTGCAGTGGTTGCAACAAAAACCTGTCTACACTCGGCCCTCGATGGACTGAGTTTGACACCCCTGTTTTAAGTAAGGACATTAGTGGAAAGGGGCTGAAATGACAACTCTATCAGAAAGTTCCACTGGAGTCTCCCAGCTGGTATCAATAGTCATAACTGAGAGAGGAAAAATAAAAAATAAAAAAAAAATAAAAAGTGGTGAAATGAAAGGATAATGAAGAAAAGATCTATAATGAAGCCCTCTTGGGGTTCCATGGGATGCCTTATGAAGCTTATGTGTCAGTATCAGTGGAGGATGATTACAGCAGACAGCAGAAGCTGATACCTGCAGTAAAATGAGGCCTGTGTAATAAACTCCAACTGATGCACTACATTTCCCATGATGCTGGGAAAGCGGCCAGAGGTACTGCTCCCCCGTACCTCCAGTCACTCATCACGCCCTACACCCCGTCCAGACCCCTCCGCTCCGCCTCCGCTGGCAGACTGACTGCCCCATCCCTCCGGGCGCCTGGCAGCCGCTCCTCGCGGTCTCGCCTCTTCTCTGTCCTGGTCCCTCGTTGGTGGAACGACCTCCCGCAATCGGGTCAGGACTGCGAATCACTTCAATCTTCCGCAAGAGACTCAAAACCCACCTCTTCAGACTCCACTACCACTGAACACTGTCCATCTAGTCAATCTGTCGTCACCACTGTTTACTTGTTCAAAAAAAAAAAAAAAAAAAAACACCCACTAACCTTTTCTTTCCCAATGTTACAGGTATGATACGCAGACGCCTGCAATGATGTCCTTTGCCGTTTTACTGCACTTATCTCGTACGCTAACTTTGATTGTTCTCACCTTGTATTAATGCACATCTTGTAAGTCGCTCTGGATAAGAGCGTCTACTAAATGCTTAAAATGTAAATGTAAAAATGATGCAGTTCAGTACAGCACACAGTCTGGCACTGAATGCTGACCATGCCAGATCCAACTTTGACCGGCTCCCAGGAAGGGAAAGGCTTCAGTTTCAGACTGTCCTTGTCTTGTCCCTCAAGAGCGACCCCTCTGGTGGATCAGGAGCCTGCGGCTTGTCTTCGCCAGCCATGCAGTAAGTGTACTCCTCCAGTGCGATGTCTACACAGCTCAGCTCATAGACATTTACATTTTACATTTTAAGCATTTAGCAGATGCTCTTATCCAGAGCGACTTACAAGATGTGCATTAATAGATGGTTCGAACAATCAGTTCGCACAAGAGATCAGTGCAGTAATACAGCGATACACATCGTTGTAGGCAGCTGCATACCATACCTGTAACACTGGGAAGGAAAAGGTTAGTGAATTTTAAATGAGTAGGCAGGGATAAATATACAAGAAGTGTTGAGCAAGTAGGCAGTGGTGATAACAATTGGGTAGATGTACAAAATTCAGTGGTAGTGGAGTCTGAAAAGGTGGGTTTTGAATCTCTTGCAAGAAGATTGCAAGTGATTCTGCGGTCCTGACCGATTGCGGAAGGTCTTCCACCACCAAGGGGTCAGGGAAGAGGCGAGACCGCGAGGAGCAGCTGCCGGGCGCCTGGAGGGATGGGACAGTCAGTTTGCCAGAGGAGGCTGAGCGGGGGGTTTGGCTGGGGTGTAGGGTGTGATGAGTGTCTGGAGGTAAGGGGGAGCAGTTCCTCTAGCTGCTTGAAAAGCAAGCACCAGTGATTTGAATCTGATGCATGCTGCGATGGGGAGCCAGTGCAGAGAGGTGAGTAGAGGGGTGACGTGGGTGAACTTCGGGTGATTGAACACCAGATGTGCGACAGCATTCTGGACTAGTTGCAATGGCTTTATGGCACAGGCCGGTAGGCCTGCCAGTAAGGAATTGCAGTAGTCTAGATGTGAGATCAACAGGGCCTGGACCAGGAGTTGTGTGGCCTCTTGGGTGAGGAACAGTCGGATCCTCTGGATGTTGTGGAGGGAGAATTGGCAGGTCCAGGTGATCGGTGTGATGTGGCCTGAGAAGCACAGCTGGTTGTCCAGGGTCACTCCAAGACTCCTCGCAGACTGGGACGGAGACACTATGGAGCTTTCCACGGTGATTGAAGCATCAATCATCGGGGAGCCCTTCGCTGGGAGGAAGAGCAGCTCAGTCTTCCCCAGGTTCAGCTTCAGGTGCTGGGTGGACATCCAGGCAGAGATGTAAGCCAGGCATGCACAGATCTGTGCCGGGACCTGCGTCTCAGATGGAGAGAAGGAGAGAAAGAGTTGAGTGTCATCAGCATAACAGTGATAAGAAAAACCATGAGCAGAGATAACAGAACCAAGTGACTTGGTGTACAGGGAAAATAGGATGGGGCCTAGCACTAAGCCCTGCGGGACTCCGGTAGAGAGGGTGTGGGTAGAGGAGAGGGATCCTCTCCAGGCCACCTGGTAGGACCGGTCAGCAAGATAGGACTTGAACCATGTCAGTGCAGATCGAGAGATTCCTAGCAGGATCTGGTGGTCCACGGTATCAAATGCAGCTGACAAGTCGAGGAGGAGGAAGACGGAGCTAAGGGATTGGGACTAGCCGTTTTAAGTGCCTCAGTGACCGCAAGGAGAGCAGTCTCTGTGGAGTGGCTTGCTTTGAACCCACATTGGTTAGGATCAAGCAGGTCATTCTGTAGGAGATGAGCAGACAGTTGGTTATATACATCCCGCTCTATTGTTTTGGAGAGGAATGGGAGCAGAGAGACAGGTCAGTAGTTGGAAATGACAGCAGGATTCAGAGAGGGTTTTTTGAGGAGGGGGACGACATGGGCGCTTTTGATGGGAGAGGGGACAGAGCCAGAAGAAAGAGAGGAGTTGATAACATTGGAAACAGAGGGGAGGATGTCCATAGCAATGGACTGGAAGAGGGGGGAAGGAATGGGATCGAGAGGGCAGGTGGTGGGACGGTGGGAGTGAACAAGTTGATGGATGTCTGAGTCAGGGAAGAGCGAGAAGGAGGACAGAGGGGTGAGAGGTTTAGGTAGCGAGATGGGTGAGGGAGGGTTGGATGAGGGAGAGGATGGGAGGAAGGAGTTGCGAATATCATCGACCTTCTTGCGAAAGAAGGATGCGAAGTCATCCGCGGTTAAAGAGGAGGGGGGGTGGAAGAGGAGGGGTGAGGAGAGAGGAGAATGTAGAGTTATAGAGGATTAGAATCAGAAGATTGAATCTTGGAAAGGAAAAATGCAGATTTAGCAGAGGAGAGGTTAGAGGAAAAGGTAGCCAGTCTCTCATAGAGAGAGAGCGATGAGGGGCTGGCGAGGAGCAGCATTCTTTTTGAAGGAGAATTTTGATGTTGCCGTGACAATTGTTTATTGCAAGTTGAGAAAATGAATAAAATTGGTTGTTAAAAATTTGGTTAAAAAAATTATGCAGCTCAGTAGAGGCTCATTCATTTATTTATTTTCTTTACATGTCATTGTTGGACATGGGACAGTGTCCAATTGACTAGAGAACAGTCGCAGGCATCTCCTAGCACCATACATATACATGTTGTTTTGGCTGACATGAATGAGTGGGCAGATGGAGACGGCATGCCTGCAGACAGCTATAGTTTTAAACAGCACCAGGACACAGTCCCCAGGGTAATTCATAGCGTTTGCAGAAAGGCCTTCAGGTTTATCCACAGTATGATTCTTTTGCTTATAATCCCTGTAGCTCCAAATGCCACTTCTCGAATGAGCCGTGGGGTATGGGAGGTGTCGGAACGAAAGACCCACTCGCACACCAGGCGCGAAGCTGGGATCGCACGGTCAACCGTCATAGGGCGAAGCGAGCGGTTCTAATCTACGACCGAGCGGGCCACGATCTGGACACAGCTGACGAGGCATCGTCAGAGCCACCATGGTGGGGATTAAACCCTGGGACGCTGGAGCTAAAATCCTACTTAGAAAGGAGTTTGGAGGATTAAAGGACGCCCCTCTCCTGTTTTTATCTAGTGCTTGAGCACTTGATCACAGATCCGTGGCTTAATCCCCTAACGTCAACATGGCCCCACCAGCGCAGTGACTCGGAGCTGTCCCGACAGAAGGCTGCCGTCTTGTTGGGAGCTTGTCGTACGCTCCGTTAAGGCCGCGGTCTCCCTGCTTTGATATTCGACGCCGAAACTCTAATCTGATCAGCTTCACCTTTTTTCGCTTTTGAAAATTGTAACATCTGTGAACATTAAATGAAAAGCCTTTCTTGTTTATTTTTGAGATACGGGGGGGCATTAAGCTTTAAGCATTTCATATCATGTATCACTTTGTTAATATGAATGAGACAAAGACGATAAGCCGCTTATTTTGGATGTGTCTTGAACGATCAGGAAGCCGTGTCACCCGGATAAGGAAAAGGTGACACATGCACCCTCTAAGGAGTTTGCGCTTTGATAGAACGCAGAGATATGGAGGCCTGCAGTTTAGGCTGAGCCGCTTGCAGGGGGAACATGGACCATGCAATTGTGCAGCAGCGGAAACCAGGTGACATCACAGTCCTGGTGCTGAGACACTGACCGCCAAAGACATGGTGACCTATTTAAAATCAAGCAGCATAATTGTAGCACCATTGCCATTATATTACTCCTTTGTGTTGATTTTTTTACACCTGTTATTTGTACATGATCACAGGCGAAACATCAAATACAGTAGAGATATCAAATCATATTTTATTAACTTTTATTTTACCTCTCTCCCTCTCTCACACACACACACACACACACACACACACACACACACACACACACACACACACAGGCCATGCTCTGTCCCTCTGGAGCAGCCAGGGATCTGAGGTGCATTGCTGTGGGCCGTTGTGATTTTCCGTTGGGTTCAGCTGTGTGTTTCTGGCACTCCCAGAGTACCGGCTGGGGTGCCTGCATGGATCTGGGGGCCACTGAGGGCCAGCACGTGCTAATGCTGCTGTGGGACTGTGCGTGTCTGGGAAGGGTACAGACATTATGAGCCGTGCAGGGGCCTGGCAGGTTTAAGTTGAGGGGGCTGTAGATCATATTCCTGGATGGCTCGTAATTGCATGTGAACATGCTCTGTTTTCTGGGGGGAGGAGGGGGGTTGGGAGGGGAGGATCAGGTCAGTAAACATGAAAGGGAGACGTATTGCATTTTCTCTGAATTCTTGAGGAAATGACCCTCGTATACAAAAAAAAGGTATGGTTTGGCCTGGGTGGCTGAGAGAGAGAGGCTGGGTCTAAACGCTGTTACCATGTGTCTGGGGTGGGGGGGGGGCTGGGACTTGATGGGGGCAGAGGGTGGGCATAGAAGGGGAGTGGGGGAGGCGATGGCTCCTATGGGACTGACCCCAGGTCAGTAGGAGGGTCAATGTTGTTTAGTCTGTGTGTTCCCCTGCAGGCGTGGAGACTCCAGCTTTCCGTTAAAGCTGCTGCTGGGCTGCAGTGATTTATGGAGTCTCTCATCTGCACACAGAACAGTGCAGTCTCACCCTCAGACTGCCTGACTGCCTTTAATGGCACAAACATGCCCTACACACGAATACACACACACACACACACATACACCCAAGCACTCACACACACACATACACACATACACAAAAATGCCCCTCCACACACGAATACACACACATTCCAAAATTCACCCATCACAATGCAACTGGAACTTCTTCACTAGATGTATTTTTACTTTCAGTTTTACTCTTTATCTGCATAGCCACAAAAAAGTGATCTGTTCATTGCAGGTAAAGCAACATGGTAACTTCTTTAGAACGCGTTTCTAAAAAGGAAACACAATGATGGAATGGGGGGGAGGGTGCTGTTGCATCCTGCTAAAGCACTGTGTGGTTTTCAGTGTAGTAACCAAGGCCTGTGTTCTGGTATTGAATCCAGGCTGTGCCAGTGCTGACTGAGGCCGACAGGCCGGCAGGGCAGCACAGTGGCCGTGTCGTCACCCTAGATCTCACTGTGCAGAGCAACTCTTCCGGTCGATGCACATGAAGCTCACTCCTCAGACGCCGACACTGCGCAGCTCGACCAGAGGACTGGGGGAAGGACGTGGTGGCTGGAAATTCTTCAGAGGAGAACGTGCAATTGTCCCTATTTCTGTATGTTTATTGTCTTCATTACAACAGAAGACACTGAAGACAGTTTGAGCTGCAGGGGAAAAGGAAAGAAAACAAGGAAACAAGGGGGAAGGGGGGAGAAGCAATGTTGTCACACAGAATGCTGAATTTTAAACCACTCTCAGCTTCATTTGTAATAGAGTCTCAAGAGCAAAGAGCAGGAAAAGCAGAAAGAGGAAAAGAGAAGGGTACAGGTTTAAGAAATGGAATCGCACGGTTGAGCGCCCCCTACTCCATTATAGACTTGCTGCCTCCATAACTGAGGAGGAAAAGAGGGCAAAAGAGTGGCAGGCACTCAGAGGGGTGGCTTTGGATTGGTGCATGTGCAGGAAGAAACTGGGACAGCGTTGGCCAAAACCAGATTTTCCATCAGTCCTGGACCAAACTTCCACCAAACCTCAACCTCTTGCTGGTTGAGCTGAAAGGCAATCTGCGGAGGTAAAGCTGCCTGCCTTGTACTCCAGTGGTGCTGGCGAAAAGCCAAACTGTCCTTTTACAAAAATGCCTTCACCCACACGACCCTCGTTTAAGAGGTCTTAAAGGTTCCTTTCCAGTCGGTTCATTGAATATAACTAGCTACAGAGATGATATATGCTGAAAAATGCTGGTTTATTTGTGCTTCAGAGATTACACACTGTAGCAGGGTGGCAGGGGTGACCAGCATGCCAGGTGGCTAGTGGATGGAAAAAAACAAACGAAGGCAGTGTTCCACTAGGCCAGTAGCCAGTTTATTTATCCTTTCCAGGGTCCAAAAAAATCGAACAAAACAAACAAACAAACAAAAATCTAACTAAAGATATATCGATGAAGAGGGCCAAAAAAACTCCCAAAACACCAGTTCCCCCAAGTGTCAAAACCTCAGGCATGGCAGGCTGGGCTTTTATAAAGGCCCAACAAAGGCAATGGCTCACAGCTGAGTTGATTGCTGACCAGCCTCACGTGAGCCTACCTGTAGGTGAGGCCACTGCTATCCAAGGTCCTGTAGTACTCTCCAGGCTGTGGGAGGGGACAGGAACACCTGACAGCAGCCAAAAGGGAAGGCGTAGCCCTCTACACGCCACCCTCCACCCCTCACAGACACCTCTTAGAATTATGTTTTTTTTTGGTATTTCTAATAATGCATTCATTACAGTACATTAATTACAATGAAACTAATGGCATTTCAGCATTTTAAGTGTTCATGTATTTCATGGATGGAAATTAAACCCATACCTAATTAGGTAAGGCTAGCAGCTGCAAACGTGCAGTCAAGGAACACAGTTCCGAACTCATGGCTAATGGTCCTTGCTTTCAGCTCCAAGAAGCTACAGAATGTGACTACTGTTTTAGACCTGTGCTAAAGCTAATGGGGTCTCCAAAGCGAATATATAAAAGTTACATATAAAAATGAAGTGCTGTTCTTCACAGGGGCAAATGCATAGGGCTTTCTTTTTTGTGAGGTGTAGCTTTAATGGAAATACCTCACCTTCCATTTTCGCTTTTCTGACACTTTAGTTAAAGAACTGCAGGAATTGGATGATAAATTACCTGTTTGCTTTAACAATCTGTCAAGTAGGCTACAAAAAAAAAGTGTGAAAAGTCATTTGGGCAAGTTCCCGTATACCGAGTGCGCCTTCGTCACTGCTACACAGACTGGCGTGTTCGTACTTAACTGATATTTTTGGAAATTCACGGGTGGAGAAAACAATGGCGTGTAGCACTTAATTAGGAAGTGTTTTGCTGTAGCACATGTCATGCAACACAAACAGAGAATAATTTGATTCTTACTTGATTGTACGGCGTGAATGCAGTGCTAATTTTGTCTTGTGCGCTGGTACCTGAGCGCGTTCCAGATGGACGCTGGCAGGAGGGGGGTGGACGATCGCGCCGTGAGATCCTTTCTTCAGCGTCAGCACAAACGCGGGCGTGCGGACACCATTTCGGCGGCTCAGACTTACCAGTTCCTCACCCGGATATCAAAGCTCTGATCTGTCACCAAACAAACGCATGTCATTTGACAATGTCACAAGTTCATTAACATAACAGAGACCTCAAGTACATTAGTGATATGTCGGCAAGATGCTACGCTGGCAGTGAGAGAATCCGTATCCTATTTTCTCATGACGCTTGATGGAATGCAAACAGTAGAATGTTCAGGACAAATCCGCGACTGAGTATAATTGGTTATGATTTCGGGGGTGATTAACGACCACGCCTACTAGCAGGGCAGCGAGGGCACACAGCTGTGCAGAATTAACTAATCATACCTGTGTGCTTAAAAGCGGCTCTGTTTTTCTAGTAGGGGCCTGGAACACGGAAGCTGAAAGCTGGTGAGCGAGAGAACACACAGCGAAACCAAAAAGTTGCAATTGTCTGTGTGTAGTGGTGTGTTTGTTATAATGTTTTTACCGAAAGGTCCTTATTATTTTAGTTTGTTATTTTGATTTATTGTTTTTAGCCAGAACCCTTGAAGGGGACGGCCGAAGCATATTCAGTTAATTTGTATCATGCGTGTTCTGTTTTGCTCTCCCTCTCTGTGTGTGACAAAGAAAATAAAATCCGGTCCGCAGACCGATAACTCTATTCCCTGCTGTTCTGTTCCAAACCGGGTTGTGTCCACAGCGGGTCCTTCTGTGAGGTATCGGGACTCTGCATGGACTGACGAACTATGTCTTCTGGGTGCTGATATTGCTCATGACACACTATCTGTTGTCCAACCTAAGCAGAAGGCATGCTGCATTATGAGTATTATTAAAATGACTCTTCCAGTATTTGCAACAATTGCGTTCCTCCCGTATTATAATGGTACTGAATACACTACCTATCTTTAGTAACATTGTATGAGCCCCAGAAAATGAGTGAGCTTCACACATACATGGGTGAGAAACGCCTGGCACATAATCCCCAGAGCTTGAGCACCCTTTTGACAACACCACACTGCTGTGATTTAAAATATTCTTTCCATTGATCATTTCAATTACTGAAGACCTCTGTTTTTTTTTTGCTGTTGCTTATAAATCTCTCCCTCCCCCATTCAGAGGGACTTGCACAGCTTACCTATTTTTTCAAACATATTATCAAAGTATTTTTCCTTCATTTTCTGTATCTAAATCCTTTGCTTGTGAGAATTTCAGGGCCTGGGGGTTTGCCCTTAATTAGCCAGAAAGCCTCAAAGGAGGTGTGGTGGAGGCCACGGGTGTGAAAGTGCCAGGGCTGTTGAGAGATCTCTGGAGGAGAGGAGGCAGGGAGATAATGCGGGAGGCAGGCCAGTAACCATCCTGGTTACAGTGTTCATGCTTGAGAGAGGTGTGCATCGGAATACTTGTGGTGGGGAACGTACATGTAACAGTGTAAATGCTGGAACATTGTGTTGCGCCTTTGAAAATATTCCCTATGTGGGAATCGAACCCACGCTGCCAAAAGACCTGCGTCTCAGCACCCTTCCCTCAGAAGATCACCAGTAATGATGCGGAAAAGAAGCGAGGCAAAGCTCTCCACACGACTGGGCCTCATGTTGTTGCTCAGTGACCGTAAGAGCTGCTTGAAAGCTCGATCCTCTCAGGAGGACAGCAGCTTTAGGGAACCTCAGTAGTTGGCAACGGACAGCCGTGAGGCGCCCCGCGGACACATTAGCAGAAATTGTTCATTTAAGTCTTCATATTAAAAACACCTGTTTGTAAACAAGGCAATTATTACATACAGTATACTGGGAGAGTGAGACTAATTATGCATGCGTCTACCTTGTTATAAGGTAACTAGACATTCCCCAGCAGGGTTAAGACTGATTAACTCAACTCTCTCCTGTTTAAAATTCAAGCTACAAATTAAGAGGGAACAGATATCCAGTTTTTTTTTCTCCCAAGCTTCTGCAAAGTGAATACATAAAAGCTTCAGCTCCCCAGTGTCAGCACAATTAGCCGCTAAATAAAATACTGTTCCCTGTCATCGGCGCCAGTTTAATTATACAAACCGGGTGAATTAATGCTCCGTTTATGTGAAGCAAACAGCGATGTTTGCAGAGGCAAAGCATCCCCAGAGAAGCAGACGCAGACGGCAGAACTGTGCGGGGGAATCGGAGATATCGGTCTCATCGCGGGGCTTTGCACGGCGGGCACAACGGAGACCACGGTCCCCACGCCCCGACCTGCGAGCCGTGACTGGACACGACGCACAAATGCCATTTCGGGTGGCCGCAGGCTCAGCTAGAGCGCGGAAAATCCCGCTTACACGTTTGGATATGGAAGCAATGGGAAATGTGTGAACCTCCCCTCCCCCCTGGGTATCACCCCAGCTGTCCCCGTCTCCTTGCCTGGGAGGAGACGGCCCGAAGACCGTCACCGCCGCCCATGGTCCCCTGTGTTCCCAGATCGTATTTGCGTTCAAATTTTAAGCCGATCCCGTCATGGTTCTACACTTTCCTGGGCCTGTTTGGTCGAAAATCAGCTTTTCATCAAAGGCTTCAGTTTCCCCTAAACTGAATTTATTATTCTCATAAGAAATCCCCTTCTGACTGAAAAGAAAGAAATAACTTTGTGGGGTTTTCGTTCTTGAACACTAAACTGCCTATTTTTCTTTCCTTTCTTTCCCCCCACCCAAACACGCATCTTTAACCCTCCGTATTTGTTCTCTCTCTGAATGGCTTAGTTTCTGTTTATTTTCCTCTTTGAGCTATGACTGCGCGCTCTCCCTACTGCGGCTCAGTCCGTGTCACGCAGATTTTATTTTTTGGACGGCCGCTCACATTATATTCACACATTTGAATAGTTTATTCACCGCCCTGTTTATTGCCATGGCACCTACATAATGAGATTTCCCTCTGTCCAGGATGCCCCTCACCCAACCTCTTTTCCTCCCAAGTCTGTATGTGGCTGTGAAACTGGCCTACAGGAGCCAGAATGGATGCCCTGCTGGGTCTTCATACACACGAAAACACACACACACACACACACACACACACACACACACACACACACACACACACACACACACACACACACACACACACACACACACACAGACACACAGAAGAGACCTCAAATTCTGACATTATTTCAATGTCCTGTTTTTCTCGCTTCCCAAATTCTACAAAAGATGAATTGATGCGAAAGTGTGCATTTGTGTATTTTGCAACTGTAACAAATGGCAGTCATACTATATATCAATGCTTTGGTTAACCACGATGAATGCATGTATACAGAAACATGGATGCTCGATGCAAACCATCATTCATATCCACAGTGTGTACCGCATGCTACATTTTATGCTAATGAAGAATAATGCTTGTAATGTGTTTACGAGCTATAGCTACAGTATATATATAATAAATACTTTATGTATTTCACAAAGGTGAACATGACACAATATGTATCACATTGCTTAAATTATTTTTGGTTGAAATTGCATTTGAATGGTCAATGAATCGTGGGTCAGAGAGGTCACGCTGTAGGCCACCCCCTCTCTTGGAAAAGGGGACAGGTTTTACTTTTTTTTCTCACTTTTTCTTCCAATTTGATAATCAATTATACCCTCTATTTCTTTTGATTCGCCCTCCCCCATGAACTTTGCCGCCCATCACTATGGGGCAATGGGGCAAGCTAATTCCCTGAGGCCAGCGATGATCCGCCTCCTCCGAAACAAAACTTGCCCACCTACTTTCCAGAGACACCCTTCACGCTACTCGGCCAGCTTGTGACGGCTCACCCTCCCCCCTGGGGTGGACAGACAATCGCCGCCCCGTGATTGGGACTCCGGCCAGGGCCAGACTGGCGCAATCGGGTTTCGAACTGTGGCTGCAGTAGGCAACTTGCATTCCAAGCGAATGCTTAGACCATTATGCCACCCACGGGGACAGGTTTTAACACCTGCTGAGCACCCACAAGTCACAAGTTATTTATGCCCTATGTCTCTCACAAAACTACGGCAGGACATGCTTCACTGCATTTGGATGTCTTTGTGTCTCCTGCATTGGTGGAAGAGTATTTATTTTTTATTTCATACAGGCGTGGAATGAAGTGTTGGAATTCTTTTTAAAAGGCATATGAAGGCAGAACTAATAACGTTGAGTCACTGACCCGGGGGAGTCAGTCACCAGTGCACCAGACTGTGTGGGTGGGATGGGAGCGATAGTGTAATGCTGAGTATAAAGATTAGCACCTACAGAAAGGCACGAGACACAAAAGTTATACCTGCCCATGTTTCTGGATGAAGAAATGGGAATTTCCATTGGCGGGGCTGCCAGATGTGCTTCGCTGGCCCTGTTTCGAATGTCACTGTGTCTGGCCTGGGGGTGGGGTGGTGGATTGTTGTGGCAAAGTGGTATTCTTTGCATTGCTCTGTGTCACGGTTGTCTCATTCTGAGTGCGGGGCCTGGAGGCCCTCCAAGGCTTACAGACCCAAAGGGGAGGGCTTTTCAAAGGTATCACTGGCCCCCCAGCCCCCCACGCCCGCTCCACATGTCAGCTCTGCAGAGCAGCGTCACGTTTTACATTTACATTTTAGGCATTTGGCAGACGCTCTTATCCAGAGCGACTTACAAAAAGTGCATTCACACATGGTAAGATTAAACAGGTTAGTGCAGGAGATCAGTGCAGTAACACTGTAATAGACATCATTGTTGGCAGCTGCACACCATACCTGTAACACAGGGGTTTTGTCATTCTAAATTGGCCCCCATTCCCCCATGGGACCCTCAGTCACTGCAGCTGTAGTGAAAGAGGGGCCAGTGCTCTCCCAAGCTCATCCTTTTGGCATTTCAATATCTGTGGAAATAATGCAGGAAACAGAACGTTGTACTTAAGCCTAAAAAAGTTTATTCTATTGTGCTTGAATGGATGTGGAGACATGCGTCTTACTTAAGGTGAACTTAAGGTGAACTTAAGGGACTGTCTCAAAAGGTTGTAGGTTTTAATTCCAGTCTGGTCAAATGGCGTTTACTGTTCCCAGCTGTACAAGTTGTGTAAGGTATGCCTGGATGAGGTTTTCTGCCCAAAAGGTATGCTAATGGATGCGAACAATACAGTGCTTTGCTGTGAAAAGATATTTCTGATCACTTTTGGTATCAGAAATGTGTGGAGTACTGGCCGGCCTTGTGGAGATGCACCCTGCGTGCTTGGACATTAGCTGGGGGCTGTGAGCTGCTGATGCCGAGCGAGGCCCAGCGGTTTCTCCTAATCTGGGTCAGCCCTGCGTTCAAGCTCACTGAGAGGGGGGGGGGGGCTGCCATTTTCCTGGTGGCCACTGGAGGGCAGTGTCACACTGACAGTGATCCAGGGAGCAGTGGCAGCTTCCTGGGTCCGAAGCATGTCTGATAATGAGAGAGAGGCTGTGCTGGAGAGAAGGAACGCAGGTCCACTGTATTGCAGTCTTGCAGTGTAGATTGAATGTGTGAACATCAGGGACCGTCCAGTCAGGTGTCCCTGTGTGGGAGAACTGTGGGGGGGGCTACTGCTTCGAGCCGACCCAGGGAGGTGTCAGTCAGGCTCCATCAGGCCTCTAGAGGTGCTCTGGCATTTTTACAAAGAAATTGCCAGAGAACCACAGGGGGAAACTTTTTGTTTATTCCATCAGATTTTCACATTGGTTTAAGAATAGATGCCTGTAATTTGACCTATTTCAGATGTGGTAATCAAGCCTAATTTATCTGAATGTCATTTAAAAATGGTTGTCCACTTACTTTTATATTTACTTATGCGTTTTCCACCAAAATAGTCTCTCGATAGAAACATCTATCATTGACCCAAAGGAGGTCCTTTGTATATTCAAAGATAAGCTCTCATATGAATAAAAAAAAACTAGCAAAAAATAAATCTAACTTGCACTCAAAATACATTTTTCATTTTAATTTCAGAAATTTGGATTTAGCCTTTTTAGTTTCTGTCACGAGCGGTCATATATATATATATATATATATATATACGATGTGCACAAAGATGATTACGCAGTGGGAATGCACCTGGAGACGTGCAGTGAGTTATTCTGCTCCCCTGTAGACTCTGATGAGGTGATGAAGTGATGACACGTGGGGTGTAAAGGGTTCACACGCAGCCGGAGTACACGGCTCCTTTAACTGGGCACCACGAAAAGATGAAGAGATTTAAAGGGGGGGCTTGATTTCACCCCCCCTGCCAAGCAATGTAAGAAAGCACTGCATGGTTGAGCCCATTGAATGGGGCGAACAGCAGGCAGAGAGGAACCCTGGGAGCGGGACAGACACCCAACATCCGCCCCCACTCCTCACCGACGGGGCTGGCCACTCTCTCCCTCTCTCTCCCTCTCTCTCTCTCTCTCTCTCTCTCTCTCTCTCTCTCTCCCTCTCTCTCTCTCTCTCTCTCTCTCTCTCTCTCGGGAGGTGCGGAACACAAAACAGCGAGGCGTGCTGAGGAGAGCCATCGCATGAATAAAACAGGAAAGGCCAGTTCACAAGTGATGCTGAAGGAAGATGTTACATGGCCTGTTTTGCGCCTTATTTGTGCCTAGCTCTTGGGTCTACAGCACCCAGGATGAACTGTGGACGCCTGCCTGTTTAAGTGCTAACACATCTGATGTGATGTGGGGTAAGCATTGGCTCACCCTTTGATGCCAAGCAGCCACCTAGTGCTGTCCATCCAGTGTGTAGAGCACAGCACTCGTGGGGCAGTGTGTGTAATGTTTGATTAGCAGACAGGTGAAGGTCTGATCTGAGGCTGACAGTGAGCAGTGTGTATCTGGACAACGTGAGATGAGTGAGCAGCCGGAGCCTTGCCCCCAGGGTGGTGTTCTGGCTCTCAGCATCATTAGATCATGCACACACACACACACACACACACACACACATGCGCATCCAGACAGACACACACACACACACACACACACACACACACACACACACACACACACACGCAGACACAGACAGACACACACACACACACACACACAGACACACACACACACACACACACACACACACACAGACACACACACACACACACACACACACACACACAGACACACACGCACTCGCACACAGACACACACAGACACACACACACATGCACACACAGACAGACACACACACACACACACACACACACACACGCACACATACACACACACACACAGACACAGATGCACATACACACACATACATAAACACACGCACACACATACACACACACAGACAGACAGACACACAGATGCACACACACATAAACACACGCACACACATACACAGACAGACAGACACACGGATGCACACACACATAAACATGCGCACACACATACACACACACACACAGACAGACAGACAAACACACACACACACATACACACACACACAGACACACAGATGCACACACACATACACACACACACACACACACAAACACACACACACACACACACATACACACACACACACACAGACAGACAGACAGACACACAGATGCACACACACATACACACAGACAGACAGACACACAGATGCACACACACATACACACACAGGCACCTCTGTAGTATACAGCATCGGAGAAAGCTCCGGTGACAGCCCTAGAGTGAGCTGTAATGACGAATGAATCCGTCGAACACAATAAAATATATATATTTCATTTGTGATGGTTTGGGCATTTAGCCTTGTCACAACACATCAAGTTGAAATAGGTTTGTCTCTTTTTCCAATTCTGAATAATTTAGTGCGTTCTGCCCAATGCTGGAATCAAGAGTTGTAGGAATAGCTGCATTTGGTACAGAATTGTACATAATACATTTAGATGGCACGTAAAATGTGTGTGTATGTGTGTCTCTGTGTGTGTGTGTGTGTGTGTGTGTGTGTGTGTGTGTGTGTGCATGTGTGTATGTGCGTGTGTGTGTGAGGCATTGAAAGGACCTCATTGGTCACACCGAGACCATTGGTAAGGTGCAGTCAGATTGACTGTTTGGGTTTCTCATGTCTGCATATAGTACAGTGCATCACATGGCCAAAAATATGAAAGCAGGCAACATGTTCATTTATTTATTTCCCTAAGGCTTAGTGGCTTCACGAGTCACAGCAACACCCTCCTCTTGACACTCACTGAACTCCTGCCAAACCTTCAGACCACTGCTCCAGTGGTGTCTAAATGCTGCTTGTGGGCTGTGACAGCTAACGCAAGGATGCGTGTTGCTCTCCTGTCCGGTGTGTTTGCCCACCCGTTTGGACATGCACACTCAGGCCATGATGTTCCTGTTTGTTTGTGTCTTGACACATACGAGAGAAAAGCCAACGCTTACGGGCAGGACTGTGTCTTAACGGACCGGGTATTTACGTATCATATCGATGGCCATGGACATTCCCGAGAAGATATTCTGCCTCACTGTCCGATGAGGAGAGAGGGACAGGGGCAGCCGTCGAAGTGCAGTGAAAGATGGTGTCTTGGGCGGGGTGGAGGGTTGGCAATGAAAAAAGGGGGAAAAAAAGATTAAAAACATTAATAATCCCCATTTCATAAACATGGTTCTGGACTGAAATGGGTTTGAGAAAAGCATCCATCTCAACAAGACTGTCAGGCTGGATTATCCAATCCTTCCCTCTGTGAAGTCTAAGTTCAGAAAGTCACTGGAGAGGGTTTGCCAAAGGCTCTTCCTCGGTGTATACTGTTCCAGGATCAGTGCCCTGTGTGTTTAAGACACTGTGTGTGTGTGTGTGTCTGTGTGTGTGTGTGTGTGTGTGTTAACAGTCCCTGTGGGTGGGGGGGGATCGGGGGGATGGCTGAGAATGTAAGGGATCAAAAGGTCAGAAATACTGAGAGTGGCTTACTGTCACAGAGAGAAAGAGATTTTAATCTTTAGAACAGAAACAGAAACATCTTACTGCTGTAGATTTTAAGAAAGGAATTCAAACTCCATCAGTTTTTGGGTGATATAATATATGCCATTTAGCAGACGCTTTTATCCACAGTGACTTACAGTAGTGAGTGCATACATTTTTCATTATATGTGGTCCCAATGGGAATTGAACCCACAACCTGAGCGTTGTCAGCACCACGCTCTACCTACTGAGCCACACATCCATATCTGCAACCATGTGGAAATTAGGTCATCATTGCTAAGGAAGAGGGGTAAAGCAGGCAGACACTGTATTTTATTTGAAAGACAGTTAAGTCCGGGGCCAAAGCGATGAGATTTGTTACAGGAGGGGGGTCACCTGACACCTTTCGGGACATATCCTCGGAGATCTGATGCTCTCAGGAGTGGGGCGGTCTGAGGGGCGCGTCTCGTGCCTTTAGAAGCGAGACGCGTCTCTGTGACCCCGTCCTATTAGCGCCTCGTGCCGCAGCCGCGTCTCTGACAGACGCGCTGCGCTCCGAGCGCCCCACACACGGATCTCAGACACAGCGGTACGGCCTTTTGTCGATGCTGAAATTTCAAAGTTTCGCCTCAACGGAAAACTGTTTCTTTAGTACCTGTCTTCTGAGACGGGATACATCGAGGAAGGTCCTTCACAGAACAGTAAATAGTCAAATTATTAGTATAAAAAATAATAATATATATGTCAAATAATAGCAATGAAATTATACATAATAAATAAATAACGTTTCAGAAAGCTAACGTTCGTTTCCTGACGGAACAATGTATTGTAACATCGGTGTAATGCGCACGGTCAAAGAGAAAAATAGCCTAATTTCGGGAGTGTAGCCTACTTTTCTGCTAGCTATGTAGTGTTGTACAATAAAGAAACTTGATATCATTTATCTTTTAATGTCAACGTTCGAACATACCAGTCACATGTCTATTCTCCTTCTAGATCTCCTTGTTCTCCCCATCTGGGTCTCTTCTAACTACCCATACTCCTGTTCCAAGTCTCGCGTTATTCTTAACTATACTACAAGCTAGCGAACAGCATTTTATATCATGGATATAAGAAAGTGGCTTAAAGAAGTATCAACCAACAACAATAAAGAGACGCCCAGTTCGGAAATAAGAGAGGTCGTGGGAGGAGGGCAACTTGTTCGTTCACTTGCTGCTTTGAATCCAGAGAATGATATGTTTTTGGATCCCAAGTTACTCCAGCACATCATGACATTAACAAAGTCAAATACTGTTTGTTTTTGCACACAAATAGAAAAAGAGGCAAAGGGGAAATGGACAACACAAAAACTTTCGTAATGCTGTGGTGTTGTAGGCTAGATTACAAATGCATTTATATTCAGGCTTGTGAGTTATATTATTGTAGTATTTTGGTGTTGGATCATCATCTTTTGCTCTGGCAATATGCTTGCTGTTCACAGCGTGTAAATGTGAACACTGAAACAGGAAGTTAACAGTGCACAAATGTTAACACTGAAACAGGAAGTTAAAAATGTGTGAATGTGAACACTGAAACTAAAGCCACCACTGATCAACCCTCCAGATGAGCGTGATGCTAATTACTATACCGAATGCAATCGACACAAGTGATTTATCTCAGCACTGAGAAATGTTCCGCCTTCCCAAAACCTAATCTTCAAGATTTATGTACTCTAATCTCTCTTTGTCAAAGTGATTCCAACGATGTAGATTTCCCTTACTCTTATTTGTGAGAGATACAAACTCTTCCTCCGGATTGTTGCCAGCTGAATGTTGGCAGCCTTGCGGTTTCCTCACCTGAGGTATTAACCGACATCTGTTCTTGGGGGGGGCGGGAGCTCTGGCACTCCTGCTCCAGGCAGCCAATGGGAAGCCAGCAGTCTGGCTCTGCGGTGCGCATAGGCCTCAGTGCTTGGAGCCCAGCGCATGGGGACAGAGCTGGCCCTGAGACAAAGGAGGAAGAATCACAGCCCTGTCTACTTCAGCGCCGGCTGAGGGAAGTTTTGCTTGATAGCAGTTGGCAGTGGAAGGACGGGAATGTGATATGAGATTAACATTTCTGTCAAAGCTAATGGCTGCAGTACATCACCTGGGTGGGTACCACACAGTGATGGTCGTTGAGGTGAGTTTCCCACCATCACCACAATCATGAGATGAAAGGCGGTATATAAATGCAGTTGATTGTTATGGGTGGTATTCTGAGAGCAGCAGAATAATCCAGTGCAGATGATATGGCTCAGCTCCTGTCCCTTCAGGACCTAACAAACCACCCCACACTGCCCCAAACCTCTCACACACTCCCCCAAACCACCCCGCACCTCCCAAACCACAGAGAACTTACCAAACCACCCATCACCCCCCCAAACCACCCCGCACTGCCCTGAACCACCCCCACAACCATTAAGCAACCAATACAACACGCCTGGTAACTTGGTCACGTTTACCGTAGTCAAGCTTTTCTTTTTATTTAGAGGGCAAAAAAATAAATACAGTAAAAGGGAAAAGGAGGTGTAAAAAAGAAAAGCGGGAGGAATAAGAACAAAAGCATGAAGTTTTAATGGAGAAATAAAAACCGTCATTCCATCAAAAATATTTAAAATTGGCCTTTGTGGGGCTCGTAGTGGAGAGTGTACCTGAGGTGTTGGGAAGCGTTAACATGAAAAACGCATCAAAGCTCGGGACCCAGGCTGCGCAGCATGGCCGCTGCTCACGCTGTAATTAGCCAGGAAGAGCACACTTGTTTTACAGTATGCAGCCGCTGGTATACAGCCCAGCCCTGCATCCCCCGCCCCGCCCCCCCACGCCCCACGACCACGCCCTGCTCTGATGCTACTCAGGCTGCTCATGCTCCAATAGACCCGTTCCTACGGCTCTACGACGCAAGTCCGTTCCTCACCGAGCTCTATTTTAAAAACACCGGCGCTGCATCACACATTGCAGTGTGGAATAAGAGCAGTTTGTGTCACATGTTTTAGAAGGTCAGGAATAAAATGGCCTTTTAATGAAAAACAATCAATAAAAGAAAGCAGTTTGATCAAGAGTGTACTATAGATGCAGCTTCCTGCTTAAGGATCAACTGCAGGTAAGATCTGTATCTTTAAAAATGTCAGATTCCAACGTTTGAGTTCCCACCAATGCCCCCATAAAATCTAACAAAGCAAGCAGCTAAATATTAATGGCTGATTTGAAAGTGGAACAAAACTTGGCAAGGCCTTGTTTTGAATCGGTAATTGTGTTTGCCTCCAAGCGAGGCTCCTGCGTCTCTGGGAAGGAGAAGTAGGAGGACTCGGCCTGCAGGAATCCTGTATTCACTGGAGGTCTTCCTCATCACCTCAGCGACTCCCAGCCTTTGATGACGAGCCCGTTCCTCCCCCTCTCACTTGTCAGTGGCCCCGCTCTTCTTCTCCCACTCCCCCCTTCCGACCGAGGATATTTGTTTTAGCATGCTGAAAAGCACCGGTTTTAAAAAAAAAAAAACAAAGAAGGGAAAACTAAAAGAATTAGGGGATTGTTTTAGCTAATTAAATATCTCAGGGATACGTTTCCCCTTAAACAGGAGTGACAGATATCATTCTGGTATCATAGCCTCGTGGGGAACCTCACGGGACAAACCGACATACTCAACATCAACACAGAACAACATTGACAGGAATTCCTGGAACCACGTCTAGCGCAGAAACATAGAATGGTAGTAAACATCTGAACCGTCAGGTTGTATGGAAACGTAACACTTCACACCACGTTCCAGTGGCTTTTAGGGACAGTGATATTCCCTCATCAAAGCCATGCTGCCTTAAAGACCCAGCTATTTGTTATGGTTATGCAAGCACAAAGAACAGCAATCTTTTTCATTTTTTAAACTTTTCTTCCTTTATAATCATAGAAGAATAACGAAATAGTTAAGGTTCTGCCACTGGAGCATAGGCACTAGGTTTATGAATTCTTATCAATACTTATTTGACGAGGGGTCTTTTTAGGGTATTATTTCTGTCTTTTGTGGAATCCCACCCCCCCAAAACCCCATAGTGTTGCATGTAACTCAAACAAAACAAAATGGATGTAACAACAAAATGGAAGCACTGTGTCCTGTCTCTCTGCTGCTCCATTTCATTAAATTGTCCTTTCAATTTGACTTTGTTATCCCCGATGGGAAAATTAATTCCCACTGCAAAAAAACGCTTTTTATCGCTGTTTTTGCAGCAACCGGTAAAAAGCAAATCAACACCAAGAGCTCACGTACTGTAGCAGCATGTATAAAACGGGCATATTGAGTCACTCCGACGTGTATTATGACCCGTTCGTGTGTGTTTCCCCCTCCGCATGTTTGTTACAGGGCGGGATCGCATGCATAGCGCTGTCACACCAGAATGTGTCCGTTTGCCAATTTCTGTCTGGGTGATGTCATCGGGTGATGTCACCGGAATTTTGGACTGTAGTTGCTATGCCAACATGACGAGCTCGCATTCCTGAGTGAGAAAACCCGGAAGAATGTGTCGAATGAGCCACGAATAAGCTGTACAGCTAATAGCTGCCTTGTTGCAACATAATATATGATATATGCTAGCTGGCTATATAATTATAATATAATTATATGTTATAATTCATATATTATGTTCGTAGCAAGGCAGCTAACTTAGCTGTACAGCTTATTCGTAGCTAAATGACATCACCCGGACACATTCTTCCAGGTTTTCTCACTCAGGAATGCGAGCTCGTCATGTTGGCATAGCAACTACAGTCCAAAATTCCGGTGACATCACCCGATGACATCACCCGGACAGAAATGGGCAAATGGACACATTCTGGTGTGACAGCGCCCTCCGTTCCCACGTTCCTTCCTCTCACACACCTCACCCACGTCATCCAGCCTGTCTCTACCCGGGACACCTGCTGCTTCTGAGGTACGGTACGGTGGAGGTTGTGGCCATAAACAGAGCCCGGGAACAGCTGGCCACTCTGTCCTCCCTCTGGTATGTTTTCCACCCTATTAATGTAATCCTTCTTTTGGCCACTTCTGCAATGTCGCGTAGGCCAACGTCTCTCTCTCACCTGCGAGGCGCAGTTCAAAAGTGCAAGCAGGAGATTGTCATCTGAATATGGCCACAGACACAGGTACTACACAGCAGATATATGGTGTGGCTAAGATTAACGGTTTCATTTTTGTAAACAAATGCTTAGTGATAATTATTTCTGTCCAGAACACACAGTCCATTATTTCCCCCCCAGAAACCCATCAGTGAGAAGAAGAGAAATTTGATCAAGTTAAAAAGGCTTTTTTTGCATTGCATGAAATAGGTGGACACGGCGTGCTCAGAACTCTAGGATCTCTAGCATTACGTAACTTGCCTGGTAGAGAAGAGACGAGCGGCGAACTCGTGTGGGGAGGGCAAATCTAAATAAATAGAGGGTATAATTGGAAAAATTGGAAAAATCTGAAACAAATTTTAAAAAAGGCTTTTAAAGTTTTAAAAGGTTTTTAAAGGTTTTACCACAGCCTGCGCTATTGTGTTTTTTTCTCCCACATTATGTTACTGGTTAGCTGAGGCTAACTAGCACTAACTAGCTAACAAATCATTTCTTAATATGTGTTATTTTTGTCTGTAGGTAATTTGTTATTACTCGTAATATTACAATTCTTGACAGTCTGTTTCCCATGTGAAGCCAGTTTATGAAAGCTTATTGGTATCAGATTCTCTTGCTCAAACCCCCCCTTCCATAACCAATGGCTCATACAATTATGGCCGTTTTGCCCCACTCAAAGTGCCCAAGTGTACTCTAAGAAGGGGACGGTGGCTGACTGATGCCACCACTTTTACGGACACAAAGTGACACTGAAGCACGCTCACCCTTTGATGTCAGTCAACGCTTGGGTGCCCTCAGAATGTCTTCAGTTCTGTTTGGGTGTGCTCTATTATATTATTATATGTGTGCTGTGTTGGGGTCTGGGGAGCTTATGTGTGTGGCCCATTGCTAAAAATGGTTTCTTCCCAAACAAAATAAGTCATGTAGCATTGCACAGCATTTAAATAGAGGTTGACCTTATGTTCCAGGGCTTTCGAGGAAGAGCATTTGTTTTCCAAAGAGAAGATGTCCTTTGTGGTCCACCCCCCAAAATTACCCTGATTGATATGTCTTGATTATTATTATATTTCTAAGCTTATAAAATATTTATATAATATAATACTTGTATAATATTTCTATAACTTCCACTCTGGATGAGAAATTGCTGTCGATTTGCATAAAGTGCTGAGCTTTTGGTCACATGCTAAACAACATTACTGTAGAGCTAGGACTGATCTTAAAAGATGTTAACTGAGCAGTCCTCAGAGTCCTTATGATATATCTTTATGAAGGACATTTATGAGGGAATCAAACCTGTGTATTTGAGTTGACCATATACTGTGAATATCTGACTTATGTTTATTGACGTCGATGTAATGACGCAGCAACCTCCCTGTAATGAGTTACTGAGAAAGAACGAAAGTAAAAAGAAAGGCAGACACTTTACTCCTGACTCCTGTATCTTTATTTGTGCCTAACGTACAACATACACAAAAAACTGTCTCTGTTTGTTCTCCTTCTGAATCAATTAGGATATGATTTACTGGGTTGAGCAATGCGAATTGACAGAAATGTAACTGGTCATGCTTGGAAAGACTAATAGCTTGACATATTTTACAACTTAATATTCACTTTGTTTTTGTATATTATTTAAACACAAAATGAACTTATTTTGTTGATTCTTTTTGAAAATATGACCACTCTCTATACCAACAGAATCACAACAATGACAGTGGCCGTCACAATGTGATGACTCATTCACGCACCTTTAAAGAAGGATGCAGTTTGCTGTTTTATATAAGCTATGCATGTTTTCAGAAGGAATTTCATGTCAATTTGGTGAATTTTCATTGTTTGCGTTGTCTGCCAGGAAGTTGAATATTATTAATTATGACAATGATACCCTTTGTGGTTTTAAAAACTGATAGTCAAATTTCAGGGCTGAAATGATCGAATAATCTGTACACTTACCTTTTTTAAGAACATCCCTTCTTCTTTAGATGTAGGGGCAGACCATGGTGCCATTGTGTGCGTTTGTCTTTGAAATGGCACTCTCAGCCTGATGGACAGTGAGTGGTGTTCATCGAAAGAGGTCGGGAAGGTTATGGCGCTGCTTTTAAATTCCAGAGAAGCCCAGGGCCTTGGGGCCTCTGAAGAGGATTATTGGAAATGTAATTCCTTTTTTTTTTTTTTGGTTGCAATTACCTTAACACTCATTTGTTTTATGATTTATTTTTATTTTTTGGTGGGGGTTTTAGTGTGGCCGTGCCTGGTCTCTGAGGGCACTAGTTATGAGTCTTACTCTCCCGGTTTATTACAAATAGGAAGGGTTTCACTGCAAATTGCCTTTCACCATTAAAAAGTACAAGATGCCCCAGATAACCGGCTGTAACAGCACCAAGGAGGTCTTCACCGTGGAGTTCCCCAAATGGCTTCGTGAAAGACCTAATCACCTTATCATTGGAGTAAATGTCTTGATGAGGTCAGCGCTCCTTGACCTTTGACCCCCACACACACACGCCATGCAGCTTGTGCCATTAGCTGCGAGAGCGCAGGGATGATATTCCAGAAGGCGTGATCACAGGTTATTGTGAAAGGCTGTAATTTGATTGGTGCAGAATTAAGGCAGACCCTGGCGGAGAACCAAAGGGCGCTTCTCGCGGGCCGCTTTAGCCCGCTCTCCCCGTAATCCTCCGCTTGATTAAAAATTGATCCACGGCCTTAATGTGAATATATTATTGGGACGATCCGTCTTAGCCGACGGGCGGGCGGGAATACACAAACTCCTGAGCTGTTTTCTTAGAAATACTCCTATCTTTGTGTTCCTTGAATGTGGGCATTCCTTTGGGGTCCCTGACTCGAGGAACGGAGTCACTCTGTGCCCAAGTTTTTTTTTTTTACAGTGATGCAGGTGAGGACCGCGCACCTACAACGGACCGTCTTTGGTTTGCAGTTCGGCTCCTCTGTTTCTCCATCTTCCTCTCATACGTGCGCACACAAACCTCCCACGCACAGCTGCTCCTGCACCGCCCCGTTGGACATGAGCCATCACCTCCTGGGTTTGCCTCCCACCTCACGCTCGCATTACTGCAGGGATCGCGCGTGGAGGAGACGGGAGGAAAATATTTATGCGAAAGGAAGAATGTATAAATTATTTTTGAAATAAACAGAAGGCATATCTGGAAGTGGGAAAGTGGTGGGAGACACGTGGGTTTTGACGGTGGATATAACGATCATGGCAGTTATTGGATTTCCCCCGGTGGTGTGCAAATCCTTTTTTTTTTTTTTTTTTTCTTCCTTTGTCTCTTTTTCTTTTGGCAAAGACATTGATTCTGTGTTTCCTAAACAGTGTTGGAGAGCTGTGGAAACTTGAGTAAATGAGTCACGCTGATAGAGGTTGGAAGTGCTATCGACGTTCTGGGGCTCCGCAGCAGAGAGGGGAGCGGTGTCTGCCCAGCTCATAATACCATCTCCGTACGCAGAGGGCTTAGAATACCACCATTTCACGGCTCCTTAATGCCTTTAAACTTGTGGAAAGGAGATCGACCACAAAATGAACGAGACGTACACGTATGGAGCAGTTGTCTTGGTAAGCTCACAGAACCAGAGCGCGCCACGGTGCTTGTGGTAAGTAAGGCCAGGCCTGCGACCCCCCAGTGCTGTAGGAGAGAGGGCCCCACTCACCACACCTGATACCGACCTGCCCTCCCCTCCCCAGTTCCACATGCCAAAGGTCCGTGAAGCCCCCCCCTAACTGCGAACACACTGTGAACACACCACACACCCACAAGCACACCTCAAACACACTGTGAACACACCACACGCCCACAAGCACACTGCAAACACACTGATCACACCACAAGCCCACGAGCACACCGCAAACACACTGTGATCACACCACAAGCCCACAAGCACACTGCAAACATACTGTGATCACACCACGAGCCCACAAACACACTGCAAACATACTGTGATCACACCACAAGCCCACAAGCACACTGCAAACACACTGTGATCACACCACAAGCCCACAAACACACTGCAAACACACTGTGATCACACCACAAGCCCACAAGCACACTGCAAACACACTGTGATCACACCACAAGCCCACAAGCACACCGCAAACACACCGCCACTCCCATCTCCAGAAGCCTCCTGCTGCATTGGCACCTTAAATGGTGGCAAATGATTATCTTGGCTGAGGGGCAACTTGTGAAATGGCTGCAATATTATGGCAAAGGTTTAACATGTTATAACAGGTTATCGTTATATCCACCGTGAAAACCCACGTGTCTCCCACCACTTTCCCACTTCTAGATATGCCTTCTGTTTATTTAAAAAATAATGAATACAAAGGTTTAACATAGCTCATCACACCCTACACCCCAGCCAGACCCCTCCGCTCCGCCTCCTCTGGCAAACTGACTGTCCCATCCCTCCGGGCGCCCGGCAGTCCTCGCAGTCTCGCCTCTTCTCTGTTGACCCCTCAGTGGTGGAATAACCTTCCGCAATCGGTCAGGACCGCGGAATCACTTGCGATCTTCCGCAAGAGATTCAAAACCCACCTTTTCAGACTCCACTACCACTGAATTCTGTATATCTAGCCAATTGTCATCACCACTCAATACTTTTTGTATATGTATCCCTGCTTACTCCTCATAAAAAACGTTTTATTTTATTTGTAAAAAATTACTAACCTTTTCCTTCCCAGTGTTACAGGTATGGTATGCAGCTGCCTACAACGATGTCTATTGCTGTATTACTGCACTAATCTCTTGCGTGAACTATGATTGTTCCCACCATATATTACAGTAATGCACATCTTCTAAGTCGCTCTGGATAAGAGTTCTGCTAAATTCTTAAAATGTAAATGTAATATAAAGGTGAGTTGGACATAATTTTATTGACAAGTAATCTATACCCCCTTCAGATGTCTCTCTCTCTCTCTCTCTCTCTCTCTCTCTCTCTCTCTCTCTGTATTCAGGGAATACTGCTTAACTCACAAAAGAGCTTTTCCTCTCCGATGGAAATGAGTGCTTAAGATTAATAACAGAAATAGGCAGTAAGGATGCTACAGTAAATTAAATATTTATTAAAGATCCCTATGCTAGCAATTAGCATGGCATGTAATCATTCAGCCAAAGAAATAAAGATGATTGCGGCGTTCCCCCCAACCCCCTCTCCTGCCCACCAAAAATCCACCCCCCACCTCCCTCCAACACTCTTCACGGCATGACAAAAGATCTGAAGCTTGAGATCCCATCTTAATTACCAAAAATTCAGCAAGGTAAGAGTGCATTCCAGATGCATTTACATCACCATGGTAAGAGTGCATTCCAGATGCATTTATATCACCAAGGTAAGAGTGCATTCCAGATGTGTTTACGTCATCAAGGTAAGAGCGCATTCCAGACGTGTTTACGTCACCAAGGTAAGATTTTACGTCACCAAGGTAAGAGTGCATTCCAGATGCGTTTACGTCACCAAGGTAAGAGTGCAGTCCAGATGTGTTTACGTCACCAAGGTAAGAGTGCAGTCCAGATGTGTTTACGTCACCAAGGTAAGAGTGCAGTCCAGATGTGTTTACGTCCAGATGTGTTTACGTCACCAAGGGATGCTGTATCGATTCCTGCAGAAGAATGTGAAGTCCGACTTCAGACAGTAGAGAAGTTTCCCACCTGGAGGCTGTTTGGTTGTGAGGTGTCTCCCCACACCAGGTCTATGCAGTTACTCTACCAAGAGGGATGTGTTCTGAATCTCCTGGTACACTGTACAGCACGATTCAAGCAAGCTCACCTTTAAGATCATAAAATGATGAGCCGCAGCTGACGGTGTAATCGAATGAGAAGAAAACTGCAGAACTCTCCAAGATGGACACGAGTCCGATTGAGCTCTCGAAATGTACGCTGTGTTTGTTTCCTCCGGCATTGTTTTGAGAACCTTGCCTCCTTGTGTTGGCCTTTGTGAGCTCGAACACGGGTCTGAAACAACAGCCCGAAGGGGCGTGGAGGGTGGGGTGGGGAGGTGACTGTTGCTTATCAGGTGGCTTGTTGTCAGAGGTCAGACAATCAGAAGTGTCCGTTTATTGCATAGATCATCAAATTCGCAAACCCCATCAATGGAGTCGGCCGAGCGTAGGCTCGATTAATCAGCGCTGGGGCTGGCGTTTAGCCGTGCTTACTTTACCCCGGAGGAGGGAGGAGGCGGCAGGGAGGAGGGAGAGAGAGAGAGAGAGAGAGAGAAAAGGGAGCGGGGGGGGATGAGAAGTCAGAGGGGTAATGTAATAGGAGCTCACTCACGACAAAAGACCATCGAGGAGACGGATCAATTTGCAATATTGTATCCGGCACCCGAGCGCTAATGCTGGAACATGAAAGCAGAGCATGAAGGGGGCGGCGCGGGGGGGCTCTCTTATGAACTCTCCAATCAATAAACATCAGTGGCAGAAAGAGAAACAAGCTTCTCATTCTGCCCAGCGACCCCCCGAGGGCCTCTGAGGAGGCTGATCACAGCACCGCCCCTGTTACTTCCGTCACCTGCTCAGTGTCGTTCAGGTCTGATCAAGGTGAGCTCCTTCAGTCTGGTCTGAATGAGACAGAAGGGGTGATGGAGGGAAGGAGCGCATGAAGGAGAGATGAGCAAAGAAGATTGACAAGGCAAGACGTTCTGCCCTAGGCTGTTTAGGATGGCTTTGATATCTCTTGTTCAAAGGGTGAGAATGTTCCTTATGGATATGATACCATATCTTTTTTGGTGCTTTTCTTTTTGCCCAAACTGGATGTTTCCATGGGCACAATCTCTTCAGTGTTAAAGAAAGAAAAATGAATGAATGACACACTGAAAGCAGAGGGTGAAATCCAAACGCACTGAATGGGAGGCGACACAACCCCTCTTGTGACCTGCTGTGTGCTGCTGTTCACAGATCAATGTCCACGGGCCTGGACAGCAGGGCTAAAGTTCTGTTTTGCACTCCACCGCTGGTCCCAGATCAGTGGCTGCGGGCCTGGAGAGGCCTGAGAGTGGGGGCCACTCTGCCCGGGTGTTTAACACCCCCTCAGTTGTCTGTCTTTCTCACTCCACTCTCTGGTCCCAGATCAGTGGCTCTCGGGCCTGGAGAGGCCCTGACAGTCTCTCTCTCTCTCTGCCCGGGTCTCTCTCTCACCTCTCTCTCAGTAATTACTGTCTCTCTCTCTCTCTCTCTCAGGGTAGTGTGCGCACTCTTCTCCCCCCGCATGCTGGGTCCAACCGAATCCAATAGAGGGGCTTTTATCCTCAGAAGATACAGTACAAATCATCGCTGGTTTTATCTCAGCTGGGGATGTCGATTTTATAAATGAGCTTACTCTTTCCAGCTGCCCGGTAGCGCCCCCCCCCCTCGTCTCCTGAGCTTTTTTACGCTAGGGTTTACATTCTTTCATATTCCCTCCTTTGTCCACTCAGGGAACACAGAGCAAACAGCAGGACTGGTCTTACATTGCGTTCTGGTATTGTTCCAGGCCCCTCGTCGATTGGTCGAGGCTGAGAATGCAATGAGTGGGAAATTGTATTTAATTTCCCCCCCCCACTGCCTTTTTGTGTGCAGTGGAATGTCCCTAATCTGGAGGTCGCCTCCTTCTCTGGCCGCCCGCTATCGACATGCAAATGAGCGTGGCGGGCCTGCGGTGGAGCTGTGGCAGGCCAACGGAAAAGCCCCCGTGATGTGAGGCATCAAAGCCTGGGACCCGTAACGCCGCCGTGCCGGGCGGCAGCAGGTTCGAGATTTAGTGCCGCAATATTGCGTCCGTCTGGTGGAAGAAAAAAAAAAGTCAAACTTTTTTGCAATATTTCCCCCCCCCCCAAGGCGCCGGCTGCAAAGATGAACCCGAGGGGTGATTTAAAATCACTCACCTGAAACGCCCTCACCCCCCTTTCATTCCCTTACCCTAACTCTATTTTTTTCCAATTGTTTAACTATAGACTATTAAAAGCTACCCAGAGCTGCAATCTGCGATGGGTCATCCTGAACGAAGACGAACAAGAGACAACCTCACGAGGTGTGGGAACTGCAATCAACACTGGATGAAAATAATAATACAAATTACAATTGAAGCGCCTTTCTAGGAACCCAAGGACACTGTACAACAAAACAAGAGCAGAAAACTGGACACAATTTAAAAAGCACAAAATCTTAGCAAAGAGGAGGACTAAACTACTAAAAAGCCAGGCTGAAGAGTCTTTAGTCTGGATTTAAAAATTGAGGTGGACTCTGCATTGTGGGTTGAGGCAGGGAGGGCATTCCAGAGGCTAGGAACAGCTGCACTGAAGGCTCTGACCTTCACAGTGCGCAGCCTGGTGTGGGGAGTGATCAGTCCAGAGGTCAAAAGTGGTCCTCTTCGATATGTTTCTCCCTCTCTCTAACTACGCATCCATTTTTCTCAAATAAGCTCAGCTCCAGAGCCTGTGCTTGGCAGAAAGAGGTGCAGGCTGACTGCAGCGACATGCTGCACCGTTGGTGCCCTGCCGTTCTGCTCCATAAGAGAAGCTGGCCTTCTAAGGAACCTCTCCTAATCCTCAGCGCATCAACTCATACACCGTGAAACACAATTTCTGCTGAGCAGTGATGCAAATAACAATAAACTGTACACGATGCTAACGCCCATCGCTGTCAAGTTCTATGGGTCAGTCAATAGGCACATACCTCCACTGAAGACGACTAACAACCGGGCATTCCTGCCCAGCCAGATGGTGGAGGGACTTTGATCAGAAATTGAGATGGAAGTCAGCATGCCGTGGGTTTAACAGGTGACCACCACCAGTGTCTTCATTGTTCATTTTATTTGTATTTTACCAAGACGTTGGTTGCAGTCATTGTAATGGAATTTTTACCAGCGCTCGCTCTCTCACTCACGCTCTCTCGCTCTCTCCCTCACTCACTCACTCTCTCGCTCTCTCGCTCACTCGCGAACCTTATGTATTCATTGGTCTCTGGTGCAGGTGTAAGGTAAAGGATGCTGTAGAAGGCAGCTCCTTACGACCCCTTATAGATGCTGATTGAGTTTTAGATGGGCTGCCCCACTACCTCCTGTTCAGGGTGCAGAAAAGACTACCGATACACTTTCCTGAGCATAATACCTTTCCTCAAAAAACTGACCAAAAGTCTATTTACCATGCCTGACTTGGTCCTGGTTTTGGAGATTTTCGGCATAATTAAATATGCTGGATGGGTTGCAGACACCAGCTAGATGCCCATAGCACAACCTTCACTGGTTGACTTTTCTTTTGGAGAATATTTTGGTTTTTTTTTTGACAGTGGTCCAAAGGGTAATTGGTGTTCATTTTAAAACATTAATTTAATAGACTTTAATAGACGTCATCTGGCATCTCAAAAAATTTGCAACAAGCAGTGCACAAAAAAAACACAGAACAGAGCTCTAGATTTGTACTCTTGAGGTAACACATGATGATGACACAGGTTACTAGGTGGGTCAAAGTTCAGACAGAGAACCTGTGCCCAAGTCAACAAGCAGTGATCCTGGTTACTGTCAGAGCTAAGAGGTGATCTCTGATGTTTTTTGTCTTGCACTGTTATTGCCCTGGGGGTCACAATGTCTGCTGCAGTCTGACTCCAGGTCATTCAAACATGCTTAATGCTTTTTGGATCCATCACCGCTGTTTTACTTCATACGAAGTTACACACTCGTGCGCTGGCTGTCCTCGTGGGGGCCATTTTAAGCGAATTACAAATGCTTCTTTAACGTGGGGACACATTATGTAAAATCCACATTCAATGGACTTCAGTACGACCTGAACTCCTGGGCTAAAAAGCCTTGGGTTTTAAAAAATTAAACGGTGAGGGAAGAAGAAAAAAAACCTTCTTCACAAATTAAAAAGTAATTAGCATTCCTACCTTTTAATGTACAGATACTCATTCAGTGGGATGCAAGAACCTCTTAATGCTCAGCCCAAGCACTTTCAAAGTGGATCCGTCTCAAGCGTGCGTTAAAGTGGGGTTAGACTCCAGGGCTTGTGTGCTGAGAACTCCAGTTCATATTTCCGTGGCATTAAGCAATCAAACCCCCCTGGCCTAAATAATGAACTTAGAATGCCCCCCATATTCAATATTTCATATCTGATCCAGGTGCTTGGAGTGCTACAACACTGCATGTACTCCCATTTCTCAGAAACCTTTTAAATAAAACCACTCCCAACCTCACATTTCTGCAATGTAATAACCACCTCCACCTGCCATCTTGCAGGTATTTATTTTACATACCCACACCACCAATCTTAGCTGTCAAAGTAACTTTTATGGATTAACCAGTGAAAAAACATCCCCTGGAACTTGTGTGAGAGAGAGAGAGAGACTGTAATTAGCCGAAAAAGACACCCTGTTAAATTAAGTTTAATGATGACACAAGATATTTTTTCTTGATGAGAACAAATTGTCAGCTGAAGCGGATGCTGGCTAATGGGCTGAAAGGAAACCACGGCCTTTCAAAGCAAAACCAATTAACATAAATGTCCTATGCTGAATATTTTAATTTAAATCACAAGGCCATTCATCAATCCCCTTTGATTTTGATAATAAATTAACACAATGAGCAACTTTCAATAGAGATTCTTCATTTATAAAGGCTGGATAGGACATACACAGATGAGAGGGAATCTGTGCATCAAATGTGTAAGAAATAAAGGTATTGTTGGAATAAAAGGTTTGTTCTTATTATCTCATTAATTTGCTCCAGGGATTCCTTTATTCGGCATGATGTATATGTCGTTAGCTTATAAGCAAAAACGTAAGAACATGATCCAATGTTCAAGGGCACATCCGCTGTTTCCCCACCTGAGATTCAAACGTGCACCCCCACAGATCTGCTGCTCCATGCTGCCGGTGACTGGACCTGAAGGTCCAACCCCCCTGTCCGATCCTCTAAGTTAACTGATCGTTCTGACTACAGCCGTGGCCCGATTCCCCTCGAGTTCTCACCCTCGATGTTGCTGGTTTTGAAGATCACGTGCAAGGCAGTCCAAGAATGTCCCTGCTTTCTGACCCAGTGTGAGACGTATTTTAGGATCTCCCATGTTTGGTGCCTGGCTGTCATCTTTACCCATCCGCAGAGTAGAAGCAGTTCAGAGTGGAGGTGAGCTAGAGCTGCTGTTCCCCAATCTTCCTCATATGAAGTCCACCTAAAATGACCACTTTGTGGGGCCTCCCGGCTGGTGTGGCGGTAGAATGTCCAACGCTGTCACGCCAGTTTTGGCTCTGGCTGGGAGTGCCACTAGTGGGCAGCAATTGGCTGTCCGCCCCAGGGTGGGGGGAGGGAAGCTGATACGAGATTGCTGCATATAGGAGTGGCTCTGTGCACATACTGGAGTTACGGTGACGGTTGCCGGGTTCCGGCTCAGAAGAGGCATGTCACTGTTGGTTTCACTATGGACTATGGCAGCGAGCTCTCAATATGAGGGAGGGGGATAATTGACACGGAAAAAGAGGGTGTAATTGGCTACTAAATTGGGAAAAAATTGGAAAAAACAGCAGAAAGAGAAAATAGGATAAAATGACCACTTTGTGCCTGAGGACCATCGACCTCTATAAAATAATTTATTTATACCTTCATACAACACCCACTACAGAGTACAATGCAATAGCTATTTAATCTAAATTAAATTATTATATTATGGGTATATATGACATGTAGCTATATAATACAATAGATATAGATATTAATTACAACAATCACAACATTAATATACGTAAACCATACAAGGGCTTTTATCTGCATGTAATTTATTCAATTTGGAAATATAAACCAAATATTTTCAAAGGGGATACCAAAGGGGTATTTTGCAGCCATAAATCATGTGCCCTGTTCCTGCCAAAGGGCTGATCTAAGCAGGTGTGGGCTTGGTGATTACTGAAGCTAAGCAGCTGTGGGCTTGGTTAGTACTGAAGCTAAGCAGGTGTGGGCTTGGTTAGTATTTAGGATAAGCAGGACTGGGGTTGGTTAGTACTGAAGCTAAGCATGTGGGCTTGGTTAGTAATGGAGCTAAGCAGGTGTGAACTTGGTTAATGCTGAAGCTAAGCAGGTTAGATGGGAGACCTGGGAAATCTGAGTTGTTGTTGGAAGTGGTGTTGGTGGGCCAGTAGGGCATAGTATTCCCTCTGACCAAATGAAAAAAGAAGCCCAATGCCCCAGTGCAGTGATGTGGGCACTGTGCTGTAGGAGACGCTGTCTTCTGGATGAAACTTATCACAAAGAGTAGGGTTCTTCCTGTGTTCTGGCAAAATACCTCACATGGCTGTCTCAGCCTGCCGCCTAGTCATCCCCCAGTTTAATTGGCTGATGTGCGGTGAGCGCTCTGGCACAAGTCATCGTTGATAGCAATAATCCTGTCTTTCCGGGTACACTCAGGCTGCCATTTTAGAGCCAGTGTAATATAGATAACACGAGGCTTATTTCCCCCTGCTGTTTACCTACCCCGTGACTCCGGATGGTTTTCCCTCTCTTCCCCTCTTCCTTCCTTCCACGGCGGTGGTTTTATCCCCCACTGCAGCGTAATGGATAATTCTCATTCATGTTTCCCCCTCAGGCTCTTTTTTTCCCGGTGTATTCCCTGAAACCCGACACCGCCTGTCCAAAGAATTCCCAACATTTTCGCGAGAGGCTGAAATGAGTGTTAACGTATGGCACACGGCCCCGTGATCCGCACTGGAGCCAGCTGCGCGGTGCGTGGCATCGACATGCATCCCCCCCACCTGCTCCCAAACGTAGCCCACCACATTATTGGTTGTGAGCACCTGCCCTCAAACCGAACCTCACTCAGTTACGACCGCCACACACACTGTGCCCCCCCCAAGTTCTCCTAACAATTAAACCACCGTAATGTCCAAAATAAATAGACAGGAGAAGAAGTAGTAGAGTGCAGTTTAACACAGTTCACCGCGCTGTCCTCTCAAAACTTTTACACCGTATGCTGTTTATGAAACCCCTCTCCAGGGTAGCTAGTTACGAAGACCTTAACGTGGCAGGAACCAACACCTATCATGGCTTTGACTGGCTCTGCTGAACAACTTTATCGAGACAACGATATCCTTAAGGGTGCCTTCCCTTCAAAGAGCAAAGAGAAAAGCGTTGTGATTCTACGCTTAACTTTGACATTTAACAATGAAGTACTGCAGTCTACTGTGGCACAGAGAAGGACATTACCACATCGATACAAGGGTTTGAACCCCTTGAACTTGACCGCAACACACCACTGCAAAATTAGATTGCTACAGTATATTTTTAGGTCTCTAAATGGTTATATCTTTAAAAAAAGGTTATTTATTTGAGAGCATTGGGCTATTTGCCTAACGTGTTGATAAATCTACTGATCAATCCATTTACTTTTAATACCAAAGCCATGGTTCCATGCAGATGAGCGTGATCACGGTATGCTAAAGCATTGTTTTCCTTAACCAGGCTAGTGTCATTGTTGTTTGTGATCAATTATTTTTTGTGTAAAGAATCAGACAAGATCAATACTAGTACAGTATCTTAACACATTGTCTGACTGCCCCCACCCTGTTACCAACCTCAGCTCAGAATATATCTACCTTAAAAAGTGTAAACGCCTTGTGTGAAATAGAGGTTAGTAGATACAGAACATGGAAAAAAGAAAAACTTCAGGATTTGTCTATTCATAATAATAGTAATAATGATAGAGTACAACGATGCATCAGCACACCTTATTCAACTTGTTAACTACTTAATGAGCGTTGATTAGTTGAATCAGGTGCGCTGGTGGTGGAATTGAACAAATACATGGACTGTTTGGGAGCACTTGAGGACAGGTTTGGGAACCACTGAACTAGGGGCAACTGTGATTGAAAGCACATACTCCTCGACCGTGATGTCCGTGCATTGGTTTGAGATGCAAGGCAAAACAGACAAGAAAATCAGTTGATTGCAAATATCAATCTAGGGCATGAGCAGGCAGTTTCATCAAGAACAGTCTGTAGAGAATTTCAAAAGAGGGATACTATGATCGGGTTGCAGTGCATAAACCCCTTATTACACCTAAAAATGCACGTTTGTGAGTAAAGTGCTGCAAAAATCACAGGTAGTGGCCTACTGAACAGTGCAAAGTAAGTCAGGTGGTCAGATGACTCATCCACCCAGCTCTGCTCCTCAGATACCGCCCCCATCTTTTCCCTATGAAGAAAATAAAACATACCACATTGGAATTCCTTAACAGCCTGCAGCGCGAGTCTGCGGTGGGGTCTGGGCATGAGTGGGGTGATTGCAGGGAGGTGGAGAGTAGGCCGTACATCTTTGTAATTAAAGCCCAGAGTAATGGTGCGGGCCTCCTTCAGCATGATTTCTGTCTGAACACACGGCCGCTTCATTAAGAACACTCAACCTAACGAGGTGCAGCTGTAATAAAGTCATTCTCTGTCTGCTGTCGTGATAAAGAGGAGGATCGGAAGCATTGGAAATATAATTATAATTGGAAATGGTTGACTAAAGTTATCACAGTGCTGCTGAAGGGTCCAGTGTTTTTGTGTTCGGAGTGATTTCTTGTCTCTAGCAGTGCCCGGATCCAAAAATTAACATATCATGAAAGGCAGGGTGTGTAGATGGTAATTAAGCGGATTGCTGGTGCTGGTGTAATTGTTTGAGAAATATGGGGAACAGAAGGAATAGAAATGTGCTCAGAGAGGCCCCCTGCATGTGTATACATTTGTGTAGCAAAGCTACTTTTTGGGGAGAGTGGAAAATGATCAGCTACAATATTTTATGGTAATCGTCTTGTTAGATTTGATGTTACTATGTCTTTAGTTTCTTCTAATATGTGTCCTCTTGGATGGAAGGGCAAAGATGAAAATCCTTGCGGAGAAAATGTGGTGATAACTGCACGGGCATTCCCTGTGTTAAAACAGCATAGGTAAGAAATATAATTTGCGCGTTTGGCAATTAACCCTGGGATATAGTTCATAACATAAGAAAACATGGACATCAGGCCTCGTCCTCAGTGCTGAGGCTGTGTGACACTACGACCTTTAAAAACTTGCTTCTGGTGCCCCTGTCAAATCGATTACAAGAAAGCAAATGATCAAACCTTCAAATGAAAATGTACATCTATGGCGTCCGGAGATGTGGGTCATTCTCCTGTGCTGTGATCGGCCGGGGAACCTTCAAAAGGTCTGCGGAAAACGGGGGATTTTTAATGAAAGAGTGCAGACTCCGCAACTGGAAAACTGGCAAAAACCGGCAGTATCCTTTTATTGGTTCATTGAAAATGTTAGCTGTGATTAGTTACACAATCCAACATTAACCTGTAAATTAAAATTCCTGGGTGCAATTTGATGGGTGATTTAATTTGGTCCCCCTCTCTCTCCGCCCGCCGCGGGCTAATCCCATTATGAATTCTTTATATAGCTTTCTCCCTTAATGATCAGCTTCCACTGTTCGAGCGCTGATTACTATTGTACACTTAGCACTACATAAAGCAGGGGATTAATATGCCCCAGAAGGACCGTTGCTATGGATCTCCTCGTTCCTTTCCGAGAGATGTTTCTGCCGCTTCAATTGTCCATAAATTACGATCCCTGGCGAATTAGCCCCCCGGACTGAACGGGAGAGAACAAGCTGGAGAGAGCGCTCTACACTCCGGTCTCAGACGAAAAGTGATCCGCTCAATTATTCATTGCAGGCTTTTTTTTAATAATGTTAGGAGCTGTATTACTCTTTTCCTTCAGTCTCCTTTTGTTCCTCCTGCGGGGAAAAGGGGCTCACGATTGACAGAGAAAGAGAGAGAGATGGAGATGAGGGAGAGAGTAAGGGAGGTCAAGCTCACATGGACCTCAAACAACAGGAGTCACTGAGGACCAGGAGTATCTGTGGAACGTGTGAGAGCAGGAGTCTGGAGTGCAGTCAGGAGACTAGCTCTTTCCTGTCAGGTGCACAGATGGCCACCCCCTTCCATGTGATGCCGGCGTGGGGTGCGGTCTGGTCCGCATTCACGCCTTACTGTCATGCGGGTGTCAGAACTGTGGCTGGTGGTGTGGGTTATACTGTGCCACCGGATCTCACATGTTGGGGTCACAATAGGCCTACCTGAGAGAAGTCCACACAGTTTCAGGGGAAGAACGGCAAGATAACCTGAATGAATTTGGTCCACTGAGAGCTGGGAAATGGACTTGGGCAGTATTGCGTCTCAAACACAACACACAAATAACAACAGTAACAATACTACTACTATTGCTTACTACTGCTACAACTGCTGTTACTACTCCTTCTGCAACCACCACTACTACTACTGCTACTGCTACTGCTACTGCTACTGCTATGAATACTGCTACTACTACTACTACCAATACTACCACTACCTTCCTCACTACTACTAATCTCACTTCTATCATTCCCTTACTACCACAACTTAGTCATATTACCCAGATCACTACTACTACTTCTACTACTGCTACTGCTGCTACTACTACTATTACTAATACTACTACTATTCCTACCTTCCTTACTACTGCTACTCTCACTTCTATCATTATTACTACTATCACCACAACTTACTCATATTACCCACATCACTACTGCCACTAACACCACTACTAGTACTAGTGCTGCTATTCTTAGTAATGTGACAGCTGATCGGGGTCTACCTCTCCGCCAGCACCACGCAGGTGTGAGATGTGCTCCATTGCCCTCTCTGGCTGCTCTGACCGACACGGCTCAGTGTGGCTCCTACCAGCTCGGCCAACTCTGCCACCGAAACTCTGGGAGGGAACCGGCTTCCTGATTCCAGGAGCAACAGCTGGCGCCCAGCAGAAGGCCCCCTGACAGCTTGTAATAAATCATGGGCAATTAATATTTCACTGCTGACATGCGCATATTGCCACCAGGTAGGGCAGCTACCTTCTCCCTCTCATAAATATGTGATGTGGTGATTAAAGATTCTCAGCACACACCATGCCTCCGAGTAGAGTTTGGGCACGGCACAAACAAAGGTGTGGTGGAGGTTCCTGTGATGCTCTCTGAGGCGGGGGTTTCAGAGAGAGGCCTGTGCAAACCAGCCCTCCCCTGTGCTGCTCCTCTCCCCCGACGGGAGAGCCCGAGCCTGGAGACAGGGCGTTCTGCCTTTTACATGCACTTCACACCAGCCGAGGAATGAAAGCTTTGATACCCCCCTTCCCAAACTGCTGGTCCACATCAAATAAATATTTTTTGCCCACCTGTGTGTGTATGTGTGTGTGTGTGTGTGTCTGTGTGTGTGTGTGTGTGTGTGTGTGTAGCAGAATCAATGTTCAATACCAAGGGATTGTTTCCTCTTAGTAGGAGCAGGAACCTACAGTTAGGAGAATGCACTCTGTGTAACTTCCACCCAAGTGGACAGTTTTCATGAGAAAACCCCCCCCAAAAAACCCTTCTGCACAATTGCCCTTGGCTTGTCTATTTGTACCCTACCATGGTTAGGAGGACCCTTGCAGACAACCACACAGACCTAGTGTGCAAAGAAAAAAGTCATATGGTCAGATGAGTCATCCTTCACCCTGCTATCAACAAATGGACAAGTGCCTTGTGTGGCATATGGCAAAAGAAACTGTGCTTGTTTCCCACAGTGAAGGGATGTTATGGTAAGGGGTGCATTTTGCTGGCATGATTTAGGTCCACTCAACCCCTTTGAAGGCAAAGTAAATGGCAATAAATACAAATGCATTCTGTGTGATCACCACCATCCTATGGTGAAGATTCTTTTGTTTGTTTCACATTTTTTCCAGTTTTTATTCACAATTTTGTAGCCAATTACACCCTCTATTTCTTTCAATTTACCCTCCCACACAAGCCCGTCGGCTCACCCTTCCCCCTCCCTCTGGGGCGGTCAGCCAATCACTGCCCCCGAAGGGGCTCTCGGGCAGAGCTGGACTGGCGCAGCTCGGTTCAAACCACAGCTGCAGTGGGCAACTTGCATTCCGGGTGAATGCTTTGAGTGTTACACTACCCGAGGCCTAAAGATGGGAGTGGTCTCTTCCAGGATGACAATGCCTCCATCCACATTGTGGTCACTGAATGGGTTGATGAGCATAAAAACAATGTAAACCATATGCCATGACCGTCTCAGTTACCAGATCTCAACCCAACTCAATACTAATCGGAGATTCTGGAGTGGGGCGTGAAACAGTGTTTTCCACCACCATCCCAAAAAAAAAGATGGAATTTCTCATGGAAGAATGGTGTTGCATCCCTCCAAAATAGTTATAAACACTTGCAGAATAAATGTCAAGGTGCATTGAAGGTGTTAAGACACTTTATGTTGGTGTTTCCTTTATTTTGGCAGTTACCTGTGTGTGTCTACATGTCTGTGTGTGTGTGTGTGAGTGAGTGTATGTATGCGTGTGTATATATATATTTATTGGTCCCTACTAGTTTATGCTCATTCAAATTCATGTCCTATCATCTCTGTTAATTTCAGTGCACATAAAAACCTCCTTCATGGTCTGTCATAAAAAAGGCAAAGAAGCCACAGATTTTATTTCACATCTTAAAGCACAGAAGGCCTAATCTTGTGTGTAATGGATTCACCTCTCCGTGCCACCGAGGGGGCAGCCTGCCACCGTGCACGCCGAGCTGAGAGTGGCATCTTAGAGCGCCTGCTTTCCTTTGCCCGAGGTGGGCTGTCCTTTCGGGGTGTTGAATGAGTGTCGAATGTGCAATTAGCCAGGGCTTCACAGACTTTCATGGGTCCTCCGAGACCCCAGGTGTGTTAATGGGGGGCGCTGGAGGACAAGTGTGGCAAACCTGCTGTACCACACAAAGGCCAGGCGGAAGTCAGGGGGTCTTAGTCTAAAACAGAATCAAACACACTGTGAAGGCCACTTCCCAACCACTCCCCCCCCAAGAGCTTCAGAACTCTCTTGTTGTCTTTGACTCTTGCATAAATAACAGACAATATTATTGTGTGTATTTGTACTGTAGGGTTTCGGTTCATCATCGTCTCTGACTCCTATTCTGTCATTTAAAAAAACTACTTTTTTTACAGAAAGCGGTTTCGGCACACTGTGAGCTCTGAGTAAAAATAATTCTCCATATGAAAGGTTGCAATGTTACACCCCTAAAGAGTCTGCAGAGGTTAAAAGGAAAAAGATAATTACATTTTGCCTCCTGTGTAATTCCGCGATTATGTAACATTATTCTCCATTATCTAGCGGGGCACGACTCCAAATGGCGATTAGCTCCACGGCAATCCTATGTGGATTTTAAACGTAAAAAGTACTTAAACACATTTTTGTTAGGTCAATATTATATATTTCCAATGTGCTCAATTCTGTAGTTAAACTGCTGCACGTAGTTGGATCAAATCCCAAACTTGCAAATCGGATTTTATTCCCTGTCAGTATTCTTTGTCAGTATAATTATTAATGGGCTAATAAAACTCAAGCACCTCTCTCTGGATGTATAGTGTGCAATTCTGCAAATGAAATGATGACTGTAGCTGTGACAAAGATTACTCTTATCATTTACATATATATATACAGTATATATATATATATATATATATATATATATATACAGTGGGTATAATAAGTATTCATTGCCATTCTTCACATTTTATTTTATTACTTCATGGAATCAAAATGGATTTAATTTTGATTTATTTCCACTGACCGACACAAAATACTTTGTTTATTAATTACAAATAAACATACTATAATAATAGATTACATACAGTACCAGTCAAAAGTTTGAGTACACCTTCCATCTGGACTACGGCTAAGCGGGCACTCCTTCATTCTTGAGCAAGATAACGACCCGAAACACACCTTGAAGTTGTGCAAGAACTATCTGGTGAAGGGGGAACATGAAGGACAACTCAAACTAAGGACCTGGTCTGCCCAGTGTCCAGACTTCAATCCCATAGAACTTGTATGGGATGAACTGGACAGAAGTGTCAAAGCAAAGCAACCCACAAGTGCCTCTGGGAATTGCTGCAGGAGAGTTGGGAAGACATATTGGGTGATTTCCTGCTGAAACTTATCAACCGAATGGCCCGTGCCTGTGAGGCTGTTATCACAGAAAAGGATGGCTATTTTGAGGAATCCAAGATTCAATTTTCTATTACATTTTATTGAACATTGCTTTGATGTTCCTTTTGTTTATCGTTACATGTGTTTTTTGTCATTTTCAAGTATTTAAAAAAACTTATATGATGTAAAACATTGTCAATTATGAGATAAACATAGTTTCCAGGAAGTGTACTCAAACTTTTGACTGGTACTGTAAATATTCACCCCTTTTTCTAAGACACACCTAAATAAACTCTGGTATATATATAAACCTATATATATCATTGCTGAGCCCTCTGAGTGTGAGGTATACAGCAGTGAATATAATAAATTGTGTGAATTGAAGAGTGTTTTTCCAAAACTCACTCAAGTTCCTTGACCAAAAGTGGACTGAGTGATTTTTGGAACAACATTTACATTTACATTTACATTTTAAGCATTTAGCAGATGCTCTTATCCAGAGCAACTTACAAGATGTGCATAAATACATGGTAGGAACAATCATAGTACGCGCAAGAGATCAGTGCAGTAATACAGCGATAGACATCATTGCAGGCAGCTGTGTACCATACCTGTAACACTAGCAAGGAAAAGGTTAGTAATTTTGTTTAATTTTTTTTTTTTTTTTAATTGGAGTAAGCAGGGGTATATAGTGTTGATCAAGTAGGCAGTGGTGATGACAATTAGCTAGATGTACAGAGTTCAGTGGTAGTGGAGTTTGAACAGTTTTGAGTCTCTTGCGGAAGATCGCAAGTGATTCCGCGGTCCTGACCGATTGCGGAAGGTCGTTCCACCAGCGAGGGGTCAGGACAGAGAAGAGACGAGACCACGAGGGATGGGGCAGTCAGTTTGCCAGAGGAGGCAGAGTGGAGGGGTCTGGCTGGGGTGTAGGGAGTGATGAGTGACTGGAGGTATGGGGAAGCAGTACCTCTAGCTGCTTGAAAAGCAAGCACCAGTGATTTTAATCTGATGCGTGCTGCGATGGGGAGCCAGTGCAGAGGGAGAGTAGAGGGGTGACGTGTGTGAACTTCAGCTGGTTGAACACCAGACGAGCGGCAGCATTCTGGACTAGTTGCAGTGGCTTGATGGCACAGGCCGGTAGGCCTGCCAGCAAGGAATTGCAGTAGTCCAGATGTGAGATCACCAGGGCCTGGACCAGGAGTTGTCAAATCAAATCAAATCAAATTTATTTTTACAATTGAATTGTCACAAAACGCTTAACAGAGGGGGAACCCAGGCCTAGACCCCCACAAAAGCAAGCCTAAAGGCAACAGTGGCAAGGAAAAACTCCCTTGGTAGGGAGAAACCTTGGGAGGAACCAGACTAAAAGGGGGGGAGCCCATCCTCTTCTGGCCAGAGGATGGTGTGTGTGTCCAAAAAATACCATATCATGGTCAGTCCAAGGTGACTCAGGGCTGAAAGACTTTGTGTGGCCTCTTGGGTGAGGAATGGTCGGATCCTCTGGATGTTGTGGAGGGAGAATCGGCAGGTCTGATTGATCGCTGCAATGTGGCCTGAGAAGCACAGCTGGTTGTCCAGGGTCACTCCAAGACTCCTGGCAGACTGGGACGGAGACACTATGGAGCCTTCAACAGTGATTGATGCATCAATCATCGGGGAGCCCTTTGCTGGGAGAAAGAGCAGCTCTGTCTTACCCAGGTTCAGCTTCAGGTGGTGGGTGGACATCCATGCGGAGATGTCAGCCAGGCATGCAGAGATCCGTGCCGGGACCTGGGTGTCAGATGTAGAGAGAGCAGAGGTTGTGATGGACAAGGACAGTGGGGGAATAGGACGGGGCAGGTGAAGATAGTTTAGGCACAGAGGGGATCAGGGGGGAAGAGGATAGAAAAACAGACAGAAAGCAGTGGTCAGACACATGTAGAGGAGATACCGTAATGTTGGGTGAGGTGCAGTTCCTAGTGAAAACCAGGTCCAGTTGGTTACCAGCCTTGTGGGTGGATGGGGATTCAACAACACTCTACAATTTAATTTGATGCAAATGTTCAGGCACAAGGACGTGGACAACAATTCTAGACGATTCTAGAGAACCTTTGGTAGCCCAATGGCTGTTTTGGTGGATCAATTCACCCCCACACAGAAATGCCCATGTTGAATACTGTGCCAATGTTGGATTTAATGAGTCATGCACAAACACAGCATTGACATAGGTATTTAGTTTATTCTGTGTTCAGTGTGTAAAGAAGGCATGAGCAAATGTGCACAACGTTGTTCCTTCCTGATCATGTGGCACAGTCGTGTATTTAATGTCACCTCGGGCATTCCCCATTCCACTCTCTATAATTCACACACCTTTATTCAAAGGGTGTTGTACACTTCTCTGCTGAAGGATAAAAACAACTCTAATACACAGCTCCACCACATGTACAGGAGGTGCTCTTTCTTATGTATGCAACTGGTTTGTGGAACAAGGTCATGACAATTCTGAGATCTGAAGGACAATCTAGCCATTTGCCAGAAAATATCAGCCTGTAGTTTTCGCAGACCTTGCTTCTCAACATAGAGACTAACAGCCTTTATGCTTTTTGTTCACTTGTGACAGTAGACAGTAGATAGAGTACATTTTAGTTTGAAGTGATCCTTATTGGACTCATGAACTCTGTTAGAGTAACACTGAATAGGACCTGACCTAAGCATCACTGCCCGTCCGTCCAGTCTGCTCTGTATCTATCCCACGATGCAGTGTAGTGCGAGCAGGAACAATAACCAAAAGGGTTGAGGTCATTCTGATCATCTCCTCCTTTTACATTGAAATGAATGTAATTAGACATATCTCAAAGGAGGTGTAATGCGATCCACCAAGTCATAACCCCCATTATGAGCTACAGCAGGAGATACAAGGCTAGAATTAATTCAAACATGAATAATACGGCTAATTTTACAACATAATGTGTCCCTGTGAAAAATGAAATAGTATTAAAAAATTGTCCAATCAAAAAAAAAAGAGTCAATAACCTTGTTTGTTCTCCAAGTGTTCTGTCCAAAGCAATTTGGTGCACATATAAAACAATCATAAGGTAAAAAACGCCCTAAACTTTAACTTTTTAATCCAATTAAATCACATATGACCATGCGTCCCACTCACGTAGACCTTAATTATTTATTGATAAATATAATTTACTTTTCAAATATTTAAATTATTCTTGCCAGGTATCACTTTTCATGCTGTCAGTGAAAATGCTCCACAGTGCAAGTTGGGCTCAACATTAGCTAATGTGCCTATTCTGAAGGGAGCGTCATCACTTGTGTGGCCCACAGGTTTGCTATGGCCCTGTTTGCTGTTACTTCAAGGTCCCTGACACAATGTCCCTCTAACAAACGACCAGGTGTTGGTCGCAAGATCCCAGGTAAGACCGGACGCTAGAGGTGGATTATAACTAATCATTCCTTGGTCCTAATTACTTAGCGTCTCCGAGCCCCTCCAGGCCGTGCCTGGCTCCCACTCGGGGATCTACTGTGCACGCGCGCACTCGCGCGTTCATGCGAATTGGGCCCCCTTTCCCCCCCTTCATTCTGCTTTTTGCCATAGCTCTGACTGCATCTGGCTCCAGGCGGAGAAAGTAGGCCAGAATTACTTATGCCTGGTTATCCTCAATGAAGCGTGGCTGGGAGATTCTCTCAGAAGGAGCGCAACATTCTGCGCACGCAGGACTCCAAGAGGCTCGCAGATGGAGGGACATATTTAGGCCAGCAGGTATTTTTCAGGCCCCACCCCCTCATATAAAAAAAAACTATTCAAGATTTGCATTGAATTAAAGAAGAAAAAAAAACTTTCATGCAATTACCAAAATAAAAAAATAAAATCTATTTCTGTAATCCCCAGATGAGATAAAAGGTAATGCAGTTGTCTGTTTGTGTCACTCGCCGGTCTCATATCATAGTTTTCCGTGTTTTGTGTGCTTGGTCAGTGATGGCATGCCTTAGCCAGAGCACTCTGGGGCTGTGTCAGTCTGAATTCCCATGCCAGTGGTGCAGTATTGCGTCTGTGTTTATACTGCATATGTTAATGGACAGGTAGGGGTATAGGGGAGCCCAGTGGCTCTCAGTGCTATGGTGACAACACACATACCCACCCACAAAGACACACTACACACAGACTCACATGCACACACATATGCGTACGTATAAAAACAAGGCTCACAAACACACATATGTGTGTGCATACACATTGTGGCAGCCCAAGGGGCTGCCCAAGGAAATGGCTGTCTGGCCCTTCAACCCAGAAAACCCAGGAGCCAGAAAACACTACATTTCCCAGCAGGCCGCAGTCCAACACCTGAAAGCAGTTGAGTGTTTGGGACTAACGAACAGCTGAAGGCCATTTAGAGGCCTATTTAAAGGACTCATTCCCATCAAACAGGGAAGGAGTAGGAAAGTGTTTGTGAATGTGGAGAGAGAACCATGAAGTCTGTTGACCAGCCGGGATTTAGAAAGAGAGAGTTGGAAGAGTGATTTGGATTGTTTATTGTGTTTGACCTGGATTGTTTGAGGACCCCCTTTGGATATTGACTACGGACCTGGATTGCGGAACTGACCTGGATTGAGACATTGGATTTTGGACAACGACGACAAGTAAAGATTGTGGACTTTGTGTTTGTATTTCCCCGAATACCCCTCCCTTTGTTTTGTGTGGTTTTGTCAAGAGTATTAGTTTATTAAATTATTGTTTTATTTATATTACTGTCTCCTCTGGGTTATTTAACCTGCCTATGCCCTCTGCAAGGTCCGTGCGTGTCACCCAACCCCTAGGGACACCACAACATAAGCACACATACATATGTACACATGACTCACACAAGCACATACACAGACACACACACGCACACATACAAACACACACGGCTCACACACATTCTCACACATATACAGACACACTCACTCTCTCTCTCACACACACACACACACTCTCTCTCTCTCACACACACACAGAATGGTCCTGTAGGGCTGCTCCAGGTGTCTTTCCAATCCGAGCTGTTAACTACATAATTCAGTTCATTGCTGTGTCAGAGGGACCCCGTCAGCCGTTCTCCCCGGCTCTGGGACTCTGGAAGGCTGAGGCGTGCTCTTTCAGGACAGGAAAGATTCTGTTAAAGCTTGCCGATGCACCAGGGATCAGGGTTTCAGCTGGATGTGTCCTCTGGGAGGCCCATGCACTCTGTGTTATGGGGCCATGCAGTAAGATTGCCAGCCCTGGTCCTGGAAAGCCACAAGGTCTGCTGCTTTTCATTGTTGCTCAGCACAGTATGTCAATTGTAGAGTGTTTTTCCAAAGATCACTCAGTACACTTTGACGTGGACTGAGTGAGTTTTGGAAAAACACTCTTCAATTACAGTTATGTAGTTGATTACACAGGCAATTCATCTCAACCTGAACAGTTTTTTTTTGGGACCGAATTGGTAGTTGATTTAAAGGTGAAAACCAGCAGACCCCGTGGCTCCACGGGACCAGGGCTGGCCACCCCTGCGGTAGACTATCTTCGTATAGACGTTTTCATCTTAAATAGGCTTCAACATGTTAAAGCATTTTAGGTTGCCACATGGGACAGCCATGTTTATATGGAATCGATAAAATACCTCTGTTTCATTTTCAATTTTTTATGTTGCAACAGACATGTTACAAAATACAAATGGAAAAGGGGCAGCCTGGCTGACTAGCTATTCAAATGTGTACATATAGTGTAAACTGCAAAATACTCAGAATTTAGTCATTTTAAGTCATCATTAGCTGTGTTACCTCCTGAACGCTATGTGTTTACAGTTTTTTTCAATTGTTTACACACTAACACTGGTACTTGAGACACAATGACCACAACCTGTAACTCATGTACCAACCCCCTGAACCAATTCTGCTAAAATACAAGCACATTTCCTGCTTTACACTCAGATTGCAGTTCTAAACCATACTTTTTTCATAACACTACACACAATTCTCTACATTTGGCACAATCTTCATGAATAAAATATCTTGTGTTCACGTGGAACACACTGCCATTCAAAATACTAAACTTAAATGTCCTACTATCCACACTGACTCTTCACATTGGCAAACACAAGTGTTTCACAATTGTTCAATTTGCAATCAGAGCTTTAGCAATAAAAGGGCCACAGGTGAGCTCTTCGGTTTTGGAGCAATGGATGCCAACATAGGAGAGAGAGCAGGAGGAAGAGGAAGAGGAAGAGCAAGAGCAAGGAGAGCCATAATCTCTGCAAGAACAATGAGGGAGGCTGGGCAGAGAGTAAGAGGTTCACGAGGCCATCGGGAGGAGGAAGAGGAAGAGGAAGAGCAAGAGCAAGGAGAGCCATAATCTCTGATGATATTCGAGCCACTTTGGTGGACCATGTGGTCAACCATGGTCTAACAATGAGGGAGGCTGGGCAGAGTACAACCAAACTTCAGCAGGTTCACAGTAGCGTCCATCGTCCGGACTTTCCAAAATGAGAATAGGTAAGAAATCTACTCACATTACAGCAGTGGGGAACCGTCCAGGCCTTCTAAGCCTTCACTGAAGGCCTAAGAAAATATAATAAAATGAAAAATGTAAAATCCATTAAATCACAATATAATGTATTTTTATTCCTTTAATGTTAAACAATATATCTGTCATCAGTGTCTCATCTCGTGATTTATTTTGTTTTGGGAAAAAAGTGAATTTTAAGTGAAAAGAAAAAAGGGCCAATCAGCTGTTTTATTTTGGTCGTCTCTGGATAATAATAATAATAATAATACATTTTATTTGTTATGTGCCTTTCAAGAAACCCAAGGTCGCAGTACAGTGGGAGGAGTAGATAAAAGTTACATAAAACATACATTTAAGCAGATACAAGCACAACAGAATGGAGACAACACAGGAACCACAGAAACTAAACAAAGGTTTTAGAAAACAGATGAGTTTTGAGGGCGGCTTTGAAACTGTCCAGGGTTGGGGCTTGGCGAATCTCTATGGGGAGAGAGTTCCAGAGGGTGGGTGCTGCCACACTGTAGGCTCTGTCCCCAAAGTTCTCATCGTCTGGTGCGGGGGTGGAAAGCAGACCCGTGTCCGAGGACCGCAATCTCCGAGAAGGAGTTTGATGGTGGAGAAGGTCAAACAGGTACTGGGGGGCGAGGGCATGGAGGGATTTGTAGGTGAGGAGGAGGAGTTTGTATGAAATGCGAGACTTGACCGGAAGCCAGTGGAGTCGGATGAGAGTGGGGGTGATGTGCTGCCAGGGCTTGGTGCAGGTGAGAACCCGGGCAGCTGAGTTCTGCACGTACTGGAGCCTGTCCAGGGCTTTGCTGGGTACCCCCCGAACAGGACTCCATTGCAATAGTCCAGACGGGGAGGTAATGAAGGCATGGATGAGGTTCTCCGTGACGGAGTCTGGAGAGTGACGGCCGGAGTCTGGAGATGTTCTTAAGGTGGAAGAAGGCAGATTTGGTCATGGATTTGATGTGTGACTGAAAAGAGAGGTGGAGTCCAGAATGACACCCAGGTTGCGGACTTCGGGAGATGGTGAGATGGAGCAGCCGTCAACCTGGAGAAGGAAATCTCCAACCTTCCGGAGCAGTGCCTTGGGTGCCACAACCATGAGCTCCGTTTTTTTGCTGTTGAGTTTGAGTAGGTTGGATGACATCCATATTTTTATTTCATGTAGGCAGTTGATAAGAGACTGTGGGGGGAGCTGAGTGGATGGTGAAGTGCTGAGATACAGTGTCATCAGCGTAGCAGTGGAAGTTGAGACCATGGTGGCGGATGATCTGACCGAGGGGGAGCATGTAAATGGTGAAGGAGGGGTCCAAGCACCGAGCCTTGAGGAACACCATGGTTGACTTGGGCCGGGAGGAACTGGAGCCATTGATGGTGACAAACTGTTTCCTGTTGGAGAGATATGACTGGAACCAGGAGACGGCTGTACTGGTGAGGCCTAGGTGGTCGGATAGGCGGTTGAGGAGGATAGAGTGGGAGACTGTGTCAAAGGCTGCTGAGAGGTCCAGGAGGATGAGTAAACTGATGTGGCCAGAGTCAGCAGCAATGAGGAGATCGTTGGTGTACTTAATGAGGGCGGTCTCCGTGCTGTAGTGTGTTCTGAAGCCAGATTGGAGGGTCTCATAGAGCTCATGGTTGGACATATGCTGATGGAGTTGGGCGGCAACTGCTCTTTCCAGGATTTTGCTGAGGAAAGGAAGGTTGGAGATTGGCCGGTAGTTGTTGAGGTCATCAGGGTCCAAACCAGGCTTTTTGAGGATAGGGGTAACTGAGGCCGTTTTGAAGCTGGTGGGGACTGTGCCAGATTGTAGTGAGGAGTTGATGATGTCCACCATGAGGGGGCAGAGGGTCGGTAGGCAGGCCTTGACGAGAGCTGTGGGCATGGGGTCCAGAGAACAGGTGGAGGCCTTAGCCTTGGTGGTCAACTCGGCGACTTGGAGAGCATCCACCAGGGAGAAGGAGGAGAGGCAGCATTGAGGCCGGTGTGCCGCTGGGGGGGCGCTACCCTGCGGCTGAGCTGTGTGTGGGAACAATCTACCTACTGTGTCACCTTAAGCCTTCAGTAGTTGGATTGAAGGCCTCTGCCATTCAAGTGCATTAGGGCAGATGTATGGAATGACAGGTGGATTAGCCAATCATATTTTGATTTGTAGTGGGCGGGACATTTTTTCAATACATTCGGGCCACTTCGGAGCCTTCGAGAAGGCCCTGGTATACGTCACTAACTGAAGAGATCGAAATAATTTTCCAGATCTAGAGTGATGTTTCATGTCAGTATATTAGCCGTGATTTCGGTATTTAACAAATTAATTATCAGTGTATTTTGTCCAACTCCCGAGTTAAAAAAAATATATATACAGTATACTATTAAGTGAGTCAATGTAAACTACCTCTAAAACAACTTAAAAAAACCCCAATAAAGCAGTTTGAACTGACGTTAGTGTCATTATCAGTATCAATAGCTAATGTTAGCTAGCTAGCTAGCTGTGACAGAAGCCCTAACAATGGATGAGGACTGTATTGCAATTTTTTTAGCACCCAAAAATAAAGATTCGTATGTCAGGCATATAGGCATGTTTTATCTAGCCTAAATCACAAATGACTGAATTTAGAACTTTATCTGGTTGGACTAAAAGCTCACGTTTTGTTCAATGCAACGGCGAAACTACATATTTGTCAGAGAGACTTTGTGAATGTCGCCATGGTGCTGCACGAAAGCTACATGACCGATTGATTTGATGAACACAATTGATTGATTGACCGATTGATTGATGACCGATCTACATAGGCCTACACCACATTTGTTTTTTGTTGTGGTAGTATGGCCTACATTATGCTGTAAAATAAAAAATGTGCAGTTTAAAATACAACGCCAGAGGATGTTGCACGGTCAGAGGGAGGAAGGCAGGGTGGGGGCGGTCTTTGTCATTTTAATTCGAGATGTTTTTTTATCCCCAAGAAATCAGAAATCACTACCTTATGTTAGTGATGTGAGTGACAATATAGGCTAATATTGGGTGCAAGGGATACTATTTTTATGATGAGATTTTTGTTCTCACTGAAGGCCTATGTCCAATAGTCACGGTTCACCACTGCATTACAGTATTGTAGTACTGCATATCAATACAGTACTCAATGATTACTGTAGTACAGTATTGCAAGTGGACCGTAGTAAACAGAAAGTATGTTTCGTGTATGTATGAGATTGGGAACTGTATTCCTACTTTGTATTTCTACACAGTATTTTACTTTATTTGTATCCTTTGCAGAACTGAAAGATTACCACCACAAGGTGGTAGGGAACGTCTTTTGTCTCCTGAACAGGAGACTGAAATCGTCAACATGATTCTAGAAAACAACACCATGGGCCCTATTTTGGTGAACCGGTGTTGGAAACGCAGATGCAAAGCGAGGACGGTGGCGCTTTAGGGCGTGTCTAACGCAATTTCTGTAATTTTGTGACTTAGGACAATAGCGCACCTCCGGCGCAGTTGTAAAAGTGGTTGGATTAACTTTAAAAAATACATATAGGTGTGGTGGGGGGTTTGGTTTCATAATGGCCAATCAGAACACCTATTTTCTATCCCTTTAAATGCCAGTGCGCTAACGCTATAGCAAATTGGCAATTTCCTCACATGGATGACAGTTTTGCGCGCCTGCGCCAGGAGCGCTTCTCAAAAGAGGAGAGCGAGGAGGTGCGGAAGAGTTGTCGCGCGAATCAGAGGGGGAAAACAAGGCGCACATTAATTTGTTATTTTCATGATTTGAGTTTATATTTTGAGACCTACATTGTTAAAAGAAAGTGTTTTATTTTACCATCTCTTTTTTCCTTATTTGTAGGCTTCACAACTTAAAAAACAACGTTTCTTTTCTTCTAACTTAATGCAATTGTTAAATGGAAAGCAATAAATAAAACAACTCACAACTACAACTAGGCCTGTTTAATTTATGTTTGTCATGCAGTAGGCCTACATGTGTCACCCTGGAGTGTGCATCACAAACCACCTGGATATTAATGGAGTGGACCCCCTTCTGATTCACATAAATGATACCGAGATCAGATGGTGCGCGCAACTGCACATGTGTGCAGGGAATCCACATTGCATATAAAAATCCTGTTTAGTTCTCTGCTGGCTGTTGGGTGTAGGAAAAGTAATAAACTAATTTGCATGTTGGACAAGACTGGAAGAAACTGCATGTACAGCCAAACTGATAGCCGTCTGGCCAACACCGGCTACCAAACCCAGGGTATCGCTCATGGTATTGCCTTCGGCGTCCAATTATGTACTCCATTTTCTGTAGTGCAAATGGAAAGAATAAAACCCTTTCACATAAGAAAAACAATGTGCATACAAACATATATTTATTTAACAGGTGTATCTTGCTGAACGGTAGCAATGGATGGCCTGCTGGCTTCAGTCTTTCATGTCCGTGCATTGAATAACCACAAGCTGTGGTAAAATAGTTTTTAGCTTAATTAATTACGCTTGCAAGTTACCCATGCATTGGACGATTTGCCTCAACGTGGGGGGAAATTCACAATATTCACAAAACATTCTCATGTGATTTCAGATAACCTTATGTTCATATGTGCACATCAATAAAATCATGAAATTGCACAGAGCGCCAGTGTTTGCGCTAAGAGGTGGTCTAGTTGGATGTTAACGCAAACTCATTATTTGACACCAAACTTGCATAGCACCCGACTGTTTTCATTGTCACACCCCCTATTGCGCTGCCCAACCCATAGTCGTGCAAACGCCTTCATTGCGCACCATGAAATTGCCAAACTCGGCGGAGACGGGAAATATTCAGTTTGTGACAGACGAAACTGGCAATTCGCCTGTGCTAGGGCATAACGCCCCTTAGCACCGGCACGAAAATAGGGCCCCATAACACTAAAGCAAATACAAAGTAAAATCATACAAAACAATGACATATTCCAAAATATTGACAGAGTGAGTTTATCAACACTGGGCCGTGTCATGCACCGAAACCAGATGAGGATGAAACAGCTCTACAGGGTGCCATTTGAAAGGAACACAGAAAGAGTCAAAGAATTGCGCTATGACTATGTGCAAGTAAGTCCTATACATTCCCACAATTGATGCATACTATCAGCACTGTATAGACATATTACAGTATTGTAATCCAAATGTTTTGTACTTCACAATATTGACCGCTCTAGGTCTATTTCTGATATTGTCATGTTGCCTGTTTCAGAAAGTTCTTGAGCTAGATGCAGCTGCAGTGGTGCATGAATTCATCTTCATCGATGAGGTTGGTTTCAACCTTGCGAAAAGACGAGGAAGGGGAAGGAATATCATCGGCCATTGTGCCTTTGTCGAAGTCCCTGGCCAGCGAGGAGGGAACATCACTATGTGCTCAGCCATTAACCACCATGGCGTCGTCCATCACCATGCTCATGCTCATTCCACCAGACCAGATAGATGGCCCAGAGCAACCCAGGTGCGTTGTCATCTGGACAATATAAGTTTCGACCGGGCTGCTCTGGTCCGCAACTGGTTCATTGACCACCCGTGCTTTTGAGTAGTTTCACCCACCATATTCTCAATACAATTGAGGAGGGTTTTTTTTCCTGGAGTTTTGCCTTTTGTGTGTGTGTTTTTGTATTTGAGTTCTCAAAATATGAGGTATGCTTTATGTGTAAACAATTGAGAAACTATAATTTAGCCAGTATTATCCTCCATTCATGGCACCACAACAGTGTAAACAGAGTCTTAAAGTCCGCCCAAACAGGATGGTTAAGGCATTTGCCAGTTGATGGAGAGGTGAAAAACTGCTGTTTTATAATCTCAAGGGATTTTTCAATTTGTTCAATAATTTTCAATAAAACACTTTTAAATAGGGGTACCTGTCAACACCACTTTACAGGTAAGTGTACAATATATCACTCTTAGGATTTTATCCCAAATGCGGAGGCCATATACAATAATTATACTGTCATCATTATTGTTTTTATCAGGAAGCTGGTTTGCCTGTGGTCTAGTTCAAATAAATTCCCTTTTGCCCGCTGATAAAAACATATGCACAATTGTGTTTTGTCAAAAATGTTGTAAAACTATCATAAGAAAATAAAACATTTGATGACCAGATTTTAATATTTAATAAAAAAAACCTGACATACAGTATTACGTAAGTAGCTTAAGCTTAGTTTATACACATATTTATGTATATGATAATAAGGTAATAATTGCTAATCTTGCAGATTCCATGATAACTCTCTATAAAATACATGTCTACTTGTTTATGTATTATATTAGGTTTAGGCATTATTTCGCCGATATTTTCTTCACTGATTGTTTTATTGCTGCCTTTGAATTGTGACTACAGATTTACCTACAGGGTCCTAGTTTAACTATGTGGTTGCTCCTAGCACCTGGAATTGTAATTCCCTCTAGGGTGGCTTTCAGCGAAACTGTTCTTGACTACAGTTAACACTTTGTTGTACGTCGCTCTGGATAAGAGCGTCTGCCAAATGCCTATAATGTAATGTAATGTAATGTAATAATGTAATGTAATGTAAAATACAATATCAGTATGTTATTGTGTTGTCTGCATATTGACGAGGGGAGAACGGTCTTCTCTGCACATGCTGGGCTTGCATCGCTAACGGTGTTATTTGACCAAATTGCTTGTGTGTTGGGGCCTGGAGGTTTGAGTTACCGCATGCACTCCTGAGCAGTGTAAGGAGTACTGTCTGCAGTATGAGCAGTGTGTGCAGTGTGAGGTGTGTGTGTGAGGAGTGTGTGCGGTGTGGTGTGTGTGCGGTGTGAGGAGTGTGTGCAGTGTGGTGAGTGTGTGCGGTGTGTGTGTGCAGTGTGGTGAGTGTGTGCAGTGTGAGGAGTGTGTGTGCAGGTGAGTGTGTGTGTGGTGTGGTGAGTGTGTGCGGTGTGAGGAGTGTGTGTGCGGTGTGAGGAGTGTGTGTGCAGTGTGAGGAGTGTGTGTGCGGTGTGAGTGCAGTGTGGTGAGTGTGTGCGGTGTGAGGAGTGTGTTGTGTGTGCGGTGTGAGGTGTGTGTGCGGTGTGAGGAGTGTGTGTGCGGTGTGGTGAGTGTGTGCAGTGTGTGTGTGTGCGGTGTGAGGAGTGTGTGCAGTGTGTGTGTGTGGTGTGGTGAGTGTGTGCAGTGTGAGTGTGTGTGCAGTGTGAGGAGTGTGTGTGCGGTGTGAGGAGTGTGTGTGCGGTGTGAGGAGTGTGTGTGAGGAGTGTGTGTGCGGGAGTGTGTGTGCAGTGTGAGGTGTGTGTGTGGTGTGGTGAGTGTGTGTGCAGTGTGAGGAGTGTGTGCAGTGTGAGGAGTGTGTGTGCGGTGTGAGGAGTGTGTGTGCGGTGTGGTGAGTGTGTGCAGTGTGAGGAGTGTGTGTGTGCAGGCAGTGATCGGGCCCTCCCTGGTCTGCTCTTGCTCTTTTCTCAATGAGTGAAGTGCGTTGGGGGGGCCTCTCGGGGGCCGGTTCTGCTCTGTGTGTGCGGGGCTCTGGAGTGCACTGCGCTCATCGCCTCAGTCTTAATTGCTCTCTTAATTAGGTTGCAGCGGCGCTGGCGGCTGGCTGGCGGGACGCAGCACGGCTCCGCCTCTCTGCGCGTTGTTTTCCGCGCCTCTCGGATGCGCTGCTGTGAGCTTTGAGCGCAGGAAGCTGCCTGCAGAGACGCAGGCCTGCCAACTATCTGCCCGCCCCTGGTCTGCGCTGCGTCCCCTGCCTCTCTCTCTCTCTGCCTCTCTGTCATTCTCTGTCATTATCTCTCTCTCTCTCTGTCTCATTCTCTCTCATTATCTCTCTCTCTCTCTCTCTATCATTCTCTCTCATTATCTCTCTCATTCTATCTCTCTCACTCTCACTCTCTCTCAATCTCTCTCCTGCTCTCTCAATCTCTCTCTCTCTCTCTCTCTCTCTCATTCTCTCATTTTCTCTCTTTCCTTCTCTCTCGTTCTCATTTTCTCTTTCTCTCTCTCTCTCATTCTCTCTCTCGCGCTCATTGCTTCCTCCCGTTTATTTCACTCCGTGCTCAGTTGACTCTCTGTCTTTTCCCATCTCTCCCTGCCTTGATTAGTTGCTCTCCTCTGTGCACTTCGCTGACACCCCAACAACATTGTATATACCACAATAACACAACGGCTGCAAAAAAGCACTGTGGATTGCGTGCATCCTTTCCCTTAATAGATACGGTGACTCCTGGGTGAAGTAAGTGAAGAAAAAGGATGAAACATTTACATTTTAGGCATTTAGCGGACGCTCTTATCCAGAGCAACTTACAGTTTATATTTCTTTACATAGAATCCATTTATACAACTGGATATTTTACTGAAGCAATTCAAGTTAAGTATCTTGCTCAAGGGTACAATGGCAGTGCTCCACCTGGGAATTGAACCAGCAACCTCTGAGTTACAAGTCCAGTTTCCTAACCATTACACTACACTGCCGCCCGGTAAACTGCACACTAAAGAAGGCGGTGTGACCTCGTATCTGCTGGTGCTTTCATCTCCACAGCGCGGCTGTGTTTGGGTTCATAGGCCTCTCTCTCTCTCTCTCTCTCTCTCTCCTCCTTCTCTCTCCCCTTAAAGACAGCTGAACGCGGCCAAGGCTGGGAAACCCACACTAGCAGGCTGCCCCACTCCAGCTGGTCCCCATTACTCCCATCTCTGGCCCTGATTGCTTCCCTGTGTAAGAGCAGGTTAAACCAGGGAAAGAAACAGTATCCTTTGTTTTGTACATTAGCCCCCCACCCCTCCCCTTCACAAAAATAATCATTAGGCTCACGTAGCTCAGAGGAGAGCCCCTCAGCTAGCTGCCTTTCAGGTGGCTGATGTATTAGTTGAACTCGAGTCTTCAAAAAGTACCCCCCCAAATTCCACGTGGTCAAAAATGCGATTCACCGATCACAATGAAAAATGACAGGGTTGAGAGTGGTTGCGGCGATCGACCGTCCGTTCATTGGTTTATGTTTGTTCTCTATCGCCTGTGCCAGGGGAGGGGGGAGACAGACGCTAATGTACTGTTGGGGCCTCGGTGCAACAAATTGTGTGCGGCACGCCTACAGATAAGAACAGGGTTGTAGTAAAAAAAACGCCGAGCAAATTCGGGTCACTTTCCCATCCCGTAGAACCCTGCCGTCAGCCGGCCTCTCCTCCAACTCCCTTCCCCTGTACAATTATCAGAATTGACAGAATGAAACTGATACTTTCCCTTGAGACACTGGATAAAATGCATTGCAGGTTTCAAACTCCCCCCAACAACCCCCTCCCACCCCTGAAGAAAGCTGTAACATAAAACAGTGGAGCTGAAAGGGGGGAAGAGGGGCCGGGGGCAGGGTCGGGGGGGTCGGGTTACATAAGCACGAGCGATGCAGTTGGATTTGGTGATTAATTAGCCGCTGTTCTCGTACGCTGGCCGGGACCTGACGGCCTGCCCTCCGACTGGGTGCAGGCGAGCGTGGCGGGTTTTAATCGGGCCTGGAAGTGGGGCGTAAGAACACCTGTTCGGGGCGCAGGTGAGCGGCCCGGCATCGTTCGGGCTCTCTCTCTCTCTCTCTCTCTCTCTCTCCCATCTGCTCCCCCCGCCCTCCCTCCACTCATCTCTCCTTCCTGCCCTCACTTCTCTCCTCCTGCTTCTGCTGTGAAGTGTGGCCCGGGCTCTTTACCTCCGATGTTAGGAACGAGGAGCCGCAGGACTGAGAAGAGGGACTGTCTCGCACGATGGTGACAGTCACACAACAACACTTTCTATTGTTAGTATTTTCTGGGGGGGGGGGTTCCGGTTGTTTCTTTATTCTTGGTTCCTTTATTCTGACTACAGCGTGGGTAAGGGAAGCAGCCCATGATTAACATGGTTAGGTTGCTACTGTTGCATGAAGCTCCAGGCCTGTTTCTTCTCAAGGCCTTCATCACCAAAGTCAATTTGGCTGCTCTCGACGAGACTTAATATTTCGTAATCAAATAGATAAGGAAATGACGTTGGCCATGCCTCATCGTCATGGAAATCATTTCACCCCACGCGCGTCTCAGTTAACCCCATAAGCGGCGGCTGGAGAGGTGAGGCGCGGGTTGGGAGCCGAAGTCGCACAGACGTGCGTGTCTCAGGGGACCTCCGGGGATGTGCATTTGATTCGACAGTGTGCATTCGATCTGGTTTTTGATTTATCACGTCGACGTCGAGATTCGTAAGTTATCCGGTATAAAACCTAGTTGTAGTAGTTCCACTGTACTTCGTAACTGCGGTTTCCTGCTTAGTTTATCTATCTTACCCTTGCTCTGTTTTACGTATTAGTATCTATCTGTTTTAGCATTGTTTTATATTGAATTGTTTAATTTGAAGCTATCTTCTCCGTTTATTGCTTGTATTATAGTTTCTAACAAGCAATCAGTTTAGTTCCGTGCATGTTGAATAGTGGGCATCACTCGTTAATTACCTGGTTTTGGTCCATTTTTTTCAGTGGCTAATTGGTGCTAGTAATTACCTCAGCACTCATACTTAAGTACAGTTAGTTCTGATAAATGGCAGCTTTTTGCGGCAGCCTCCCCTTCCTAGCCTCACCGCACAAAGACTCAGTGCACAAAGACTGATGAGTCTACCTGCAGGAGTCCACCGAGGGAGGCCAGCTTGGGAGTGCCTCAAGGTAAGTACCATAAGGCCTGTTTTAACACTACCTCTTCCACATCTAACACCACGCGCAACCTCCCTAACCCAGTCCGTGTCTCCTCTTCTAGATTTCCTAGCCTGCATGTTCACACACCACCTGAAGCTGAACCTGGGTAAGACAGAGCTGCTCTTTGTCCCAGCGAAGGGCTCCCCGATAATTGATGCTTCAACCACTGTAGAAAGCTCCATAGTGTCTCCGTTTCAGTCTGCCAGGAGCCTTGGAGTGACCCTGGACGACCAGCTGTGCTTCTTGGGCCATATCGCAGCAATCACCCGATTCTCCCTCCATAACATCTGGAGGATCCGACCATTCCTCACCCAAGAGGCCACACAACTCCTGGTCTAGGCCCTGGTGATCTCATGCCTGGACTACTGCAATTCATAAGAACATAAGAACATAAGAATACATAATGACGAGAACGAGCCGTTTAGCCCATCTAGGCTTGTCATGTCCTAATCTAAAGAGTATCTAATATTGCATCTAGCCTGGACTTGAATAGCCCAAGTGTTTCTGCCTCTACTACCTGACCTGGCAAGCTGTTCCAGGCATTGACAACTCTCTGTGTAAAGAAAAACGTCCTAATATCTGTGCAGAATTTGCCTTTAACTAATTTCCACCTGTGGCCTCTTGTTCTGCTGACCCCACTTATCTTAAAAAATATTTGGTATTTCACTTTGTTAATCCCTTTTAGGGATTTAAAAACCTCAATCAAATCCCCCCTAAATCTCCGTTTGCTAAGCTTAAATAGATTGAGTGCCTTAAGTCTTTCCTCATAACTTTTACCTTTCATACCAGGTATCAGTTTAGTTGCCCTTCCTTGAACTTTTTCAAGAGCTTCTATATCTTTCTTGTAGTGCGGTGCCCAGAACTACACACAGTTTTCTAAGTGAGGTCTGACAAAGGCATCATATAACATTAATATAACCTCCTTTGATTTATACTCAATACTTTTTGCTATGTATCCCAGCATCCTGTTGGCTTTTTTCACTGCTGTAGCACACTGCTTTGATGCAGATAGGCTTTGATCAACTACAATTCCTAAGTCTTTTTCAAATTGAACACCTATAACTCTTCTCCTCCCATAAAATACTCGAATGTTTTTATTTCCCACATGCATAACTTTACTAACAGCCTGTGCCATCAAGCCACTGCAACTGATCCAGAATGCTGCTGCGCGTCTGGTGTTCAACCAACCCAAGTTCACACATGCCACCCCTCTACTCACCTCTCTTCACTGGCTCCCTATTGCAGCACGCATCAAATTTAAATCACTGGTGCTGCCTTATCAAGCTGCTAGAGGAACTCTCCCAATTACTCCCGCTGTGCTTAGTTCAATCCCCTCCCTCGTAGTTCGCTGCCATAGCCCTGTGACCGGCAGTAACAATGCCGAAGCGCTGCCTCCCCTGAGACAGCACTCGTTGTGCTGCCGACTGTAATTCCGGCACCCCAGAACCACTCCTGTGCACAGCAAACTGTGTCGGCTTCCCTCCCCCCTCCCTGGGGCGGACAGTCAATTGCCACCCCGGTGGCACTCGTGGCCAGAGCCGACTCTGGTGCGACGGGGAATCGAACCCTGGTCGCAGTGGCCAGCGTCGGACGTTGAAACCACTAGACCACACGAGAAGCCAAAAACATGTAAGCAATATTAAGATAAAAGTAAAAAGAAAAGAAGGTCAGCAACAGTTAAAAGAATGATATGAATTACAGGTGGAGAATAATTCTGCCTGGTTCACGAGAGCAGATACCTCCACAGGCAGTATGTAATGTTGTTAACTGTGAAGTCCTCAAATGATTTCAGGCCCCCCGGTGGTGCGTTCGTCCTTATTGAATCTCACTGTAGCTCAGGCTGAATGTTTTAAAGGTTGAGCTCCTCCTCTCTGTAATGCCCCCCACCTGACTCACCACTACGGGACTCAGAACCCATCAAAACACGGACCCCTCGCCTAGCCCCCCTGAACTTCCTCCTTCTCTGGGGGGGGGTTAGTGGCAGTAACGGAAAGCTCCCCTCTGTCGTGCCAAGGTCGCTGAAGTAAACCAGCACGCTCGCGGCGACTTATGAAAAACAGGCCTTTAAGAAGAAAGAGGAAGCATTTTTTAAAGTAAGATCCGACAGACACGTTCATCGTTCGCTGTGTAATCTGTTCACCATGTTTGAGGGTGACCCTGGCAGTTATCAAGGACAACCTCTGGAAATTTCCCCCGTAAATGACAGAGAAACGCGACGGAATTAGAACACAATGCACCTTGATCAGCGCTAAACGAAAGAGGGATTTATCACGGCGCGAACGAGCAGTTCCCATTCAGGCAGCAATTATTCAGGCTCCATTTTGGGTTAATTATTGTCATTAGCGTTATGTGTTCTAAAGTGAACGCGTAATTTAGAGAGGGAGGAAAAAAGAAGGCGCAGATGAGCTTTTCAGGCGAACGGATCATTTGGTTTTTTGGAAACTGACACAAAACAGCAGGGAAACAGCCGAAAAGGGGACAATTATTTTAATGATCTGACAAACGCATATGCCGCAAATTACATTTTGTTCATAGCTCCCCTACTGGTTACCGGGAGAAAACTATTAGCGAGTGGCATGTGGACACTTCGGAGCTGATTATTTACTCACTGAGACAAGCATTTCACAATTTCATGTGTTGGGGAGAACGTGGCACTCAGGTAAAAGAGAGATGAGAATAGCAGATCATCATTCAATTGCAAAACATCGTTTCTTGAGTTTAGTTGAAAAAGGATTGTTTGAGGTGGTCAAGGTCCTTTGAACTCAAATTATGTCTGGCCACTGTAAAGAGAATTCACACGTGCATTTTGCACACCTACAACTTGACATGATCCTGGTCATGAAACGTGCAACTCCGCCGTGGAAGAAACCAGAGGCGGGAATCAAAAAATGACTTCCAGATTTATTTTCTCGCACAGTAACTGATTGTTAGGGGAGAATGGCAGGGCGCGGATTCTGCCCCTTGTCTAAGTGTTTTGCTCGTGGGGGGTGGTGGGGAAGGCAGCGGCCCTGCGCTGGGACCCTGTCAGGGGGGCGGTGGGAACAGGATCACAGCCGAGGCTCCACCCCCTGCGCCTGGTGTCGGCATCGGCTGGTCCCAATCAGCTTGCCGTGGCGGCTGGTCATTCGGTTGACGTGCTCTGCGCTGCTTTCACACCCCTTACGTGGTAAACCCCCCCTACAGTGGGGTGGAAAACAGCACTGTCACGGCCGGCAGAGCTCCGCTGGTCCGTGCATCGAACAAGGCCACCTTTCTCACTTACATCTTACACCCAGACCATGACCGATTCAGAACAGAGGAGAACAGCATCTCTTAAATACTGGGGAAAATGCAGCTGATTAACAATGCGTGGCTGGTGTTGGGAATCGGAGCCTGGTGTGTTTTAGCACACACAAGTGCTTCATTTAAGTCATTGATTGGCTAAGGAGTCCATCTACCTTTCCAAGTCTTAAACTGGACGCTGACTGAACGGAGGCCACAAAAACTGGCAGCCTCTGCATCCCTCCAGGACTGGAGTTTGCGAACAACATTAGCAGTGTGTCGTGTATGAGCTAGGGTTACCGAGGGCCCCGTGGAGGCACACCTTCAGAGGAGCCCACCATGTGGAAAAGCTTGTTAAAATCCTAATAGTGCCTATCAAAGGCTATTGATTATCTCTCCCGCCCTGTTCTGGTGACAAAGTGAGCATTAATGGCAGCCTTGTTCAGTGGGAGACGCCTATGGCACGTTTCCACCAGGATTGCCCCCAACCCCCCTCCCCCAAGGAGAGTGAGCAAAGGGATGCTCAGTGCTGCACCTCTCTCCACACGCCTGCTGCCTCATAATCCACTTGTTATGGTTGGATCAAACACCACGGCCAAGGGCCTGCAAGCCCCCCCTCCAACACACACCCACTCACTCACTCACACACACACACACACAAAACTCACTCACACACACTCACTCACTCACACATGCACGCACGGACACACACACACACACGCACACACACTCACACACACACACACTCACTCACACATGCACACACAGACACACACACACACACACACTCACACTCACTCACTCACTCACTCACATATGCATGCACGGACACACACACACTTATACACTCACTCAGTCAGTCACTCACACACACACACATACTCACACTCTGCAATGAATATGCAATGCAGCGGACCATAAGCAGCGAGTACCGGTCAACCTTCACCCTCTCTGCCGCCAACCACCTCCCCACCGGCGCCGCGGGGCAAAGACTGACCTGTTGCCGTGCGCTGTTTCCGTGCGATGGCGACCAACTCTGCTGACGACGTCAGGCCTCACTGCGTCGCACTGGACCGGCTGTTGGCTATGCAGATCATTGCGCGAGCTCGTCCGAGTTTCACCCACTCTAGTGCCAATGGCCTACCTGTTGGCGTTGTGTGTCTTGCGCGGGGCAGCGGTTGTGCCGTGTGCTTCCCGTAACCTTCATGAGTCAAATAAATTTCAGGTGACATAGAGCAAATGTTATGAGAGAATATGTTCTCTTAAAAACCAGAAGCCAATGAAAAAGCCAAAGCTCCAGCGGATGCCAAAGAAAAGCAGTGTAGCATAACACAGTAAGGTGGAGAGTAGGGTATGAAAAGCTAGCTATACATAAAGCATGATAACATCCAAATTAATCGATGTCTCTTCAAATATTCATGTGATAAACCTCCAGATTTGGTACTGTGACAAGGAAATTCACGTCCAAAAAGGTGGCAGAGTGTGGCTCCTTTGTGTGGGCGATCTACATACAATATGCATTCAGAAATACAATCTCTTCTAGAGCGATTTTACCCTACTGTGGTGGATGTTGGAATACAGTGTATTTACCCTGATTGCTGATACATGTCCCTTTGTAGAGGTCGACTTCCTGACAATAAACACATATAAATCAGAGAGCCGGCAACTCCCTGCCCTTGTCTCTGGCGACTTTAGTAATTTTTTGTTTTCATTCAAACAGAGAATGACAGAATGTAGAGGCCGCGCTGTGTGGTGGGGGTGGGTGTCTGCTTGGCTGCCCAGCGCCGGGCTCCATGTGGCTCGGTCTGTGGCGAGATTGTGCCAGGGGCAGAGCGGGAGGGTTTCTTCGGCGGGGTTGCGGCTCGCTGAGCAGTGCCTGCGTGTCAGCTGGGGCCGGGGTGGGCAGAGGCTGGACCCCCAGCGCCTTATGTTGGCGTGTTAGCACGCCGCACTGCGGCTCACCGGCCTGCTCCTCCAGCCTGGCAGCGGAGACATTTACACCTCTTAGCGGCCGTGCGGGATGGAGCTCTGGCACTGCATCTGTGGCCTGCCTCCTGTGCCAACGCACAGAGTGTCTCACTTCGCTGTGTCTGCTGCGCTGTCCTCACTGTGCTGTGCTCAGAACACTGTGCTCACTGTGCTGTCCTCACTGTGCTGTGCTCAGAGCACTGGGCTCACTTCCACATCCCCTGCTGGATTTCTGACCTGGTAGAAGATAGCTAGCCATCTAATTTGTTGTGTGTAAGGATCATTCACCTATATAGAACCTTGTGCTTTTGCACCCAAATAAACACCAATTGCCATTCAGCATATTCAGGAATGCTAGGCAGCTGTTTGTTATTTAAGGTTAATACATTTTGCAGAGATTGTTTGGAGATGTGTCTGAGACTGGTTGGGGAAAAAGGCCATTGGAAATGAGGATGATGCAGATTGTTTATCTTATCTATTGAGCATAACTTTAAAATTACAATTCCTACCAGAATGACATCTGTTCTGTTCTTTATTATATGGATAACAGTGACTACAGTCTATAAAATGATTTTTATAATACACAGCTTGCCAAAAAAACTCACTGACATGTGAGGGGCCATTTTGACATTAACTTTGTTTGAGAATATTTACTCTTTACTCTTTATTCATAACATGTAGGGCAGGTGCGTAGTGCTACATGCAGAGCAGATCATACGAATGGAAGTATCTCACTGAGTCTCAGCCATCCAGCTGCAGAACTTCAGTAGCAATTTCTCAGGCCTGTAAATATTCACAAGCCTGCCCAAACTGTAATAGTCTATGTGTGTTGCCAGGCAGAGCATGGCACTTCCGCAGGACAATAACAGACCAGAGCACTTCATTCTCAGAGCCTGAGATAGTGAACATACATGAACATACAAAACATACATCTCTGGGTGGTGGGATTCACAAATTATCTGTCTTTTTTTGTTCTTGCTCCCGACACCGTATATTCTAGGGAATAAAAACAGCACTGAAAGGGGGTGTTGTCATATAATACATTACAAAAATGTATTTTGTGGAAAGCTTGCATTATAAGTGGTCTGGCTACGACCCCATCCCATAACATGTACGTATGAACGGACCTGCACGCTGAACCGACTGTTTGAAACACAGGGCCACTCATTTATGTTATGATTTATATATGCCTTTTCAGTCTGATGAGCACATTTAAGTTATTAATAATGTTCTCGTGGGGTTATACTTAGGCAAACATTCCTGAAATATTCATCCTTGTTTTTTATACATTCTTCTCAAAGCCCCGTTCATCTGATGTAAAAGTTAAATGTAGGTAAATGTTCATAAACCGACTGCTGCATGGCCAGCATTTTCTGAAACTTAGAAAACTAAAAGATTTTCAAAAACTTCAAAAAGATCTTTTTGCATCCCCAAGATATTCATGTAAGAGATATGACAGCTAAAGTGTATATTTGTGTTCTCGAATGCTTTACGAACATTAGAACAACGTGCATTTGATTTCGCTACATTGCACCTTTTTTTCACATTGACTTTCAACACTGCACCTCGTGCCTCTCTCGAAACGGACATCGATCTTTAAAATCCTGCTTTAAAATATTTGATGATGTGACAATTTGAGTGAACTTCTGACAAGACCAATGCCTATAAATTATTTAATGGTGGTTCTACTTTTGCAGAATTATTTAAAGAATCATAATTGCAGCTCGCCTTCCCAGGCTCCAGTTTGAAGTGAAGATTTCTACAGGGAGCGATTATAATCACTGAACAGGGTAATGTTACAGCCTTGGTATAAAAATATCTCCTTAATGACGGGAAAATTGGTGAAAAGCACTGACCTGGATCTAGACCAAACAGAAGACAATGTTTTTTCAAAGGGGAATGAAAACTCGCTAAATTGTGACCATATTGCTGTTCCCGTTTTCCTCTCCGGTGAGCACACACGTGAGTGTGGTGACATGCTGGAGAAATCACACACACCTCCCCCGCGCTCTCTCTTTCCATGCGTGTTAAAGCTTTTACATTTTCACACTTGGTTTTACACCGGGAGGCCTGATACTTACAGTGGATGCTTACTTATTTCAAGAAAACTGGGAAAGTTTGTCATAAAGACAATAATATATATATAATGATTTTCTGATTTGCTTTTCAACACTCAGCAGCCAAAATGAGGTCAAGGTAAAACAATGAATCACTAAAATCATATTTTATAGCTTCTGTTATGTAATATATAGAATAAAGAGGCTTTTGTAATCGTGACATTTTGCTACATAGATTTGTTTGAACGTAATAGGTAGGACTCAATTCTATGTGTAACTTCAGAAAATGTGAGAAATGTTTTTTGTTTCACTACTACTAATAATTACAGTTTTTTTTCAATTGCTAACAAGCATTGGTCAATACTGAAGCCACTTTTTCAAAACTCTTCATACAGTCTGCATTACCAACATGCATCTTGGCCAAACAGTTAATCTCACTTCCAAAACTCACTCAAACCACCAAAACACTTCATACATGTCTCAAAATAAGCTCGTTCGACCATAACACTGGCAACAATTCTCACTCAGAAAGCATACATTGTCACTCATAACACACTGACCTAAAAAACACCAACAACAGGGAGAATTACATAAATGATGAACTTTTATGAATGATTTTTCACATGAATCAGTATTTCATTATAGAATAAGAATAACACCTTTTCACTTTATTGACTGTACTAAAGTATATGTAACAATAATTAATCAGAAATGCAGCAATTTGCTTCAATACCCTCTATTTTTTTCTATATCTTTGCATATACTGTAGTAATTTACTTGTGAAAAATAAAAAGTTGAAACAAAAGAAAACAATTTCCTGAAATTCCAGGGCTGCAATAATAATCACAACATCATCTATAGTATAATCACTCATACTGTACAGTACTGTGGGGGTTCTAGTTCTCCCTTTCTCCTGCATTTGGCCACAAGTTCTCATCAACATCACATCTTATGTCTTCTCTGGCGATGCATCTTGGAAAGTATCTTCTGGAATGTCTAATCCAACCCTGGCAGTCTTCAGGAGAAATCCACACCCCGCATTCATGGCATCCAGTAAGGACATCTGGTCATGTGGACGGTGGTCATACACCTTCCACCTCCACGCAGAGGAAAAACTCCTCTATGGGGTTTAGGAAGGGGGAGTATGGAGGCAGGAATAGTACTAACATCCTGGGATGTGCAGCAAACCAGTCTGTGACTGCAGCAGAGTGGTGAATGCATATTATCCCACACAACAATGAAGGTAGGGGAGTTTCCTGCCCCTCTCTCCTCCGCTGGCACAAGTCGATTATGCAGGTCATCCAGAAAAGAAATGAGCCTCTCTGTATTGTAGGGGCCAATGAGGGTGCACATATTGTGATGTTAGCTCCATCTGTTTTTAACAGTGTTGAAAAATTTACTGCAAATATATAGTGTTTTGCGGGTGGTGGAGTGTGAATGAGAAAAGAGTTCATGGATTTTGGAAAATGTGGTCATTGAATGCATTTTGTGTGAAAGCAATGAAAAATGATTCACAGTTTGGTCCACATAGACTTCTGTTTCGCTGACTGTGTTAAGAGTTTTGACAATGTGACCAGTTTTGACCAATGCATGTTAGCAATTGAAAAAATTCAGACGATTAGCGGCCACGCCTACTGGCAGAGCAGTAAGCGCACACACCGGTCCTGTGTATAATAATTACATCTGTGTGCTTTAAAATGGCTCTCCTCCCTTCAGTAGGTGGCTGGAACCTGGAGGGAGAGGCGTTAGAGACCGAGGAGCGAGAAGAAAAGCGAAAGAAAAGCGAAAGAAAAGCAAAAGAAAAGCGAAAGTTAAAATATCGAACGGACTGAAAAGTGCCGGTTTGATATTGTGTAATTTGGTTTTGTTATTTTAGTTAGTTACCTGAAAGCTTCGCGGCAACTAGAGTGAAGTATTTGTTTGTGTTTTTGTACGCTCCCGGTGCTCGTTGTGTGGGAACAGAGAACTCTCCGGTAATAAATTAATAAAATCCATTCCGTAGACCGGCAAACGCCACTCCGTGTCTGGACTGTTCTGTCCCCGTTCAGGGATTGCCGCGTGGCGTGTGACAGTATAATAATAATAATAATATAAAAAGCTGCCTAATTATATTGAGAGGTGCTTCACAACCTTGGAGCCACAGACTTTTATTAAACTGTATTTGAAGAAGAACAGCAACAAAAAAGAAACTGTTTGATGAGCAGACCAGACTTCCTGTCTCTGTCTATATTTTACTATTTTACTATTTGTGGCAATCACTTCCTGTCCACTCAGAATGGGCAAAAGATGTGGCACATGATCTTCATGCTAGCAGAGACTGGACATCTCCAACTGTAGGCAATGCAATATATCTAATAACAGCATAATTAAAACACACTGTCTAACTACAGGCGAGGACCATATATCTGTGCATCCAAGTGCACATTTGGAGTAAGTTAAGTGGCAGTGTAAAGAATTAGGGTTAGGTTTATAGCTGGGGCTGTGGTCAGGGAATAAGAGATATTACTTATGTAACACGTAGTTCCCAAACCACAAGGTCAGTAAAAGTACAGTAGACACAAAAAATAATGTCAATGATTATTGCATAAGCAAATTGCCTGGTTGCTATTAAGAGATTAAAGTGCAGTGTGGTATACATTATTATGAATTATAGAATGATAGAGAAAGTAAGTTTGTGTGTGTGTGTGTGTGCATGCTTGTGTGTGTGTGCGTGTGTGTCTGTCTGTATGTGTATGTGTGTGTGTGTGTGTGTGTGTGTGTGCGCGTGTGTGCATGTGCATGTGTGTGTGTGCGTGTGTGGTGTATGTCTGCCTGTGTGTGTGTATGTGTGTGTGTGTGTGCATGTGTTTGAGTGTGTGTATGCATTTGTGTGTGTGAGTGTGTGTGTGCGTGTGTGTGTGTGTGTGTGTGTGTATGTGCATGTGTATGCGTGTGTGTCTGTGAGTGTGTGTGTGTTTAAGTGTGTGTGTGTGTGGTGGTGTGAGGGGGGGTAACATGCCAGGTGCTGCTGCAGCGAGGGGGTTGGATTGTGTTTCCGATGGGGGTTGACATTGAAACGGGATTAACCTGTCATCAGGTGGACGGTGGAGCGTCATGCGTGAATAAACATTTGATCAGCCGTGTTGCTGATCCAATGCGTGCAGCAGCATGTGAGACGGTGACAGGGAGAGACAGAGAAACCTTGTGCTTGCCAAGTAAAATATGCATATCTGTGAGGCATCCATGGAAGATATGCAACTAAAACCATGCCAAGGTACATTTGCAGTCTGATTATTGTAAGTCAAGCCAAACGCTGTGTGGCAAGCACAAAGTAAGACATGTTTAATTTCATTCAAACCAATTGGTTGTGTGCTCCATTGTTGTCCTATCACCTTTGGTTGCCCTGACCTTGTTGCCCTTTTGCCCCAGGTCAAACACATGTTAATCCTCCGGTATCGTTGAAGAAGCATTGTGTAATAATGAAAGACACAACAAGCACCTTTGTTTATCTTATAATTCTCCTACATTTGTGCACTGTGAGAAAGGAGGTCTGTACTGTGAGAAAATTCAAGGCACTCAACAATTTTTGGTTAATGCATCAGGCAATGATTGGATAATCAGATTTCATATACCTACATGGAAGTAAAATGAGCTGTCAAACATTGACATTGAATCAAACAATTTTGCCCTAGAATTAGACCATGACCCAGAAACTCAAAACAGCCGCCCCCCTCCACCTCCCCCAAAAACCCTTCGGTTATTAACATATACTATTTAGTAGACACCAACTTACAGTAGTGAATGCATACATTTTTCAGCATATGTAGTCCCAATGAGAATCAAACACACAACCTAAGCATTGTCAATGCCATGCTCTACCTACTGAGCCACACAGAAGTGCTGGTTATTCCCTGTATGGCCCTGCCCCCTATCTCCTTATGGCCCAAGAAATGGAAAACCCCTACTAGACTGTAAATCCGCAAGGACACGGGGAGCCAAACTACCAGGAAGTACAGGACAACAGCACTGTCCCTGCTCCCTTTTGTTCTCCTTGGCTCTGCTCTCTTCTCCTCTCTTCTCCTCTGCTCTACTCCCCTCTCCTCTCTTCTCCTCCCCTCTCCCCCTCTCCTCCCGTCTCCTCTCCTCACCTCCCTTCTCCTCTCCTCTTCTCTCCTCTCTTCTCCTCCCCTCTCTTCTCCTCTCCTCTCCTCACCTCCCTTCTCTCCTCTTCTCTCCTCTCTTCTCCTCTCCTCTCTCCTCCCCTCTCCTCCCCTCTCCTCTCCCTTCTCCTCCTTTTCTCTCCTCTCTTCTCCTACCCTCTCCTCTCTGCTCCTCTCTTCTCCTCCCCTCTCCTCCCCTCTCCTCACCTCCCTTCTCCTCTCCTTTTCTCTCCTCTCTTCTCCTCCCCTCTCCTCTCCTCTCCTCTCTTCTCCTCTCCTCCAGTCTGTAGGTGTTGTGGGCTACAGGCTTCCCAGGAGCAAACACAAAAATTTTTTGTACAAACAAAAAATATGAAATAAAGCTTTATTGTTTTAGTGGTTGTAAAGACTGGTTGACTCTTACATCAATTAATTGTCGACTTTAAAGACTTACCGTATGTGTGTCATATATTTATCATATTTTGATTGACTAAACATTTTAATCCTCTTAGTGTTTCCTGCAGCTGTTGCCCGTCGAAGTTTGTAAGCCCTGCTTCAGATATGGCACGTTGCCTGGGCTTGCTTGCCTCCTGATTGAGCGCGCGGTTATCTCTGGAACGGCCCACGTTTTGACCTGAAGCGTTTCGCGGCGGTCCCTGCCTCCTCACGTCGAGCACGTCCAGTCAGAGCGCTGGGATTAGCCCAATTATCCCGCCCTAAGACTGAAACTATTTGGACGTGTCAGTGCACTTATTTTCCCCTTTTATCTAGCGGGCATCATTCCTCAGCGAGTTCCCGCTTTCAGGCGATTGGCTTTTGTGTCTCGACGTCTCCCGGCATGCACCAGCCGGCTGCAGGTCGAAAGTGTTCCGTTTGTCAGAGTGAGCCATTGGTCATCTACGTGTGTCAGACTTCTGACAACAAGGACAGTTGTCGACTCTGAAGAGATGGAAAAGGTGATTAAGAAACGACAGCATGAGAATGAGGGCCTCTCAGGCCAGAATTAAACCCACTCTCAGAGGAAATCATTCAGATTCACTAATTATTCTGTTGACGGAAGATCAGCACATGGTGAAAACACAATGAATTCACCAACTATGTAAAATAACCCCCCCCCAGAACAGTGTGGAAGGGGAAATCTTAGATACAGAAAAAGTTATGAATTTCTGATCCACACAGCAACCGCAGAGTTATGTTCCTTTAAGGTTTTTGAAATAAACAACACAGAGCAAAACAAGCTAAAACAAAAAAGGAAGGGAGAGGGTCTTTCCAGTTTCCTTTCAATTCCTGAAAAAACAAGCGGTTCTGACTCTTGAACGGACACGGGTCTGCCTGTGCTTGTTTTTATGCAACGTTTTCAAGCATTGTACAGTTTTTTCCGCACAGCAAAAGCGTAGCTTTTCTGTTTTAAATGAAATCCCTTAACGTTGCGGAACACGTTTGCGTGTCAAATGGCCAGTGGGGCTCCCTTTTTTATTCTAAACTACCGGAGAGGGGATTGCCTCCCCTTGCAGTTTTTTTGGGTGGCACCCTGAGGAAAAATCTTTTTTTTTTTTTTTGAGATGGAAATCTGTTTCCTAACAAAGCCGGCTGACACGCCATCGAAGGAGGTGTGAATCTGGGGAGCCTCCACATTGGCTGGAGGATGATTTAATTGGAAAAGCAAGACAGTGTGCCCCCCCTGTCTCCACTATTCAGAGGTGGAGACACCGCCCTGTCCCGGACCGTTCTCGGCTTGAGTGGTTGTACTCCCATTACCTGGGAGACGTTGTCCAGGAGGGACAATGCAATTAGTCCCAGATGATGAAGCTATAGATGATTTCAGGGGTGCAGGCAAACCACCTTCGGCACAGGTAGAATTACTGTGTATCACAGGCAGAATCGCTGTGTATCACAGGTAGAATCACTGTGTATCACAGGCAGAATCGCTGTGTATCACAGGTAGGATCACTGTATATCACAGGCAGAATCACTGTGTATCACAGGCAGAATCGCTGTGTATCACAGGTAGGATCACTGTATATCACAGGCAGAATCGCTGTGTATCACAGGTAGAATCACTGTGTATCACAGGTAGAATCACTGTGTATCACAGGTAGAATCACTGTGTATCACAGGCAGAATTGCTGTGTATCACAGGTAGGATCACTGTGTATCACAGGTAGAATCGCTGTGTATCTCCTGTAGAAGCGCTCCTTTTGATGGGGTGCTGTCTGTCAAAGAGGGCACTGTTGGACCAGGATCTCAACCTTGTTTTTCTTTGGGGGGGGGTTGAAAGATGTATGTGAAGTGTGCAGTGGGCCGTGCGCATTCCTCTGTGAGCTAATGACACTGCTTAAGTGAATGTTTGTGGTATGCTCTATTTTATATGAATATTCCCAAGATTCCTGTCTGATACTATTAATTATTATAATAATTTTTTACATTTTGTTTCTGATTTTCCTGTTTATCTCCCAATTTGGTAGCCAATCACACCTTCTATTTATTTAGATTAACCCTCCCCACACGGGTCTGTCGCTCGTCTCTAAGAGGCAAGCTAATTCTCCGTGGGCAGCGACCTCCGCTTTCCTCCAAAATGGAATTCGCCCACCCACGTTCTGGAGACTTCTTTTCCATGCTTCTCGGCGGACCTGAGCCGGCTCACCCTCCCCCTCCCCTGGCCAAATGCCGCCCCCGATCGGGGCTGACGACCAAGGCCAGTCTGGTAGAGATGCGGGTTTTGAACTGCGTCCCCGACAGGCAGCGCACACCACACCGGACCAGCCAAAGTGTGGTGCGTTAGACCGATACGCTATCTGCCGCCCCAATACTATACATTTTTATTTATTATTTCAGGTGATTAAAAAGCATGATTAAATCATATTACAATATTAAATACAAGTACAACCAAAACATTTCTCCTTGTTTTAGTTTTTTTTTGCTTGGAAAAGAAAAAATTAAAAAGTGAAAGACAATGACTGGTAAGAATGTGACTATTTGAACAGCATGAAAGACTGAGTTGACGTTTGAACAGCTCCTAATGCAATTAGCAAAGGTTTTAATGCACAATTGCCCAGTATATTATAAACAGAGATGAAAGGCTTACTAGCTTGGGGACAAAATAAGTGCACATGAGCATACTCTCCCTCAAAGAGTTTTTTCACGCGTCCGAACTCTTCCTGTGCCTCAGAGCCGAGCAGCGACCAAGGGCCTGAACGCAGGTGGCGAAACATTCATCCCATCACCTACGGTGCCAGGACGGCGCTGCGGGATGGAGGTTGTCAGGACAACACTGTGAGCCCGGTTCATGGATGGTCTCCAAATGGCCGACGAAGCGGGTGGGGGGGGGGGGGGCGAGCATGCGTGCGTGCCCACTGGGCAAGGGGACCTGCCGGGACCAACAAAAGCGCAAAAGCCCCCTCCCACGTGACTCTTTTCAGGACGTCCGGACACCTTTTTGTGTGCGACTCCGAGAGAAGGACGAGCATTTCGTTTCCATTTCAAGGTATTTTCCCCCTCCGCTACGCCCCCCAGCCTGACCCCCCCCTCCCCCCCTCACAGATGACAGTCCAAAACTGTATTCGGTGCGTGCCAGAGGATCACCCTGCCAGCTGCACTCGGCGAAGCATTCCAGCGCTTGGGACCAGTAAGTGTGAATGCGACCTGTCTCTTCTGTCGGTCAGCCCGAATGCTCGCAGACCCACAACCCTCTGTCTTTCTGCTCAGGAAAAGGGCAGGCTGGGAAACACGTAGCGAACGGTCACAGCCTAGGCACCGTCCTGAAAGAGCGTCTGTCTCATCGTTAATCATTGTAGTTGCACGATAAACAGGAAAAGACCAATGGGGCACGCCTCTACTCTCACAGTCACGGGGACGCATTTGGTGAGCCAGAGGAAAACTGTACACAAGCACAGTGCAGGGGAAGTTAAGAGCCCGCAGTACAGTCAAAGCGTGGAGGCTGCAGTTAACTTAGGGGGTGTGTATATTTGGACAGGACACACAGAGAAACCCCCCATGAACAAAGGGGGGGGGAGGGGGCACCAGGTTCATAGTGACAGTTCAGGTCCAAACCCAGGACCCTGCAGCCATGAGGCCACAAATGGTACACAAATCTCCTCTATAGGGGCAGCAGGTGGCATGAGCAGGACGTACGCTTTAGCATCAGGTGAAAAGGAACACACACAAAAAAACCACAGATCATTCACTCTCTCAAAATGATGTCATTAGACAAAACAGGGAAGACGGGGAGGGAAACCCTGAGAGAAAAGAGAAAAGTTTACAAAGGTTTTAGGAACACTGAGGCACAATCCCCTTGGTCCTCGTTCCATCACCATCATTCCTCCCCCAAAAAATACAGTGTTTAATGTTTCCAAGAGCTCCAGCATGTTCCAACTTTAATCAATGAGGCCTACCAACAGGGAGTCTAATCGGCAGGCACTGTTGCCAAGACAGTCCGCTAAAGCTACTGAAGATCACCATGGTGAGGACTCCCATTAGAATAGATGTTTTCTCAATGTTCAATGTCTGGCTTCAGACTCATACTGCCATTATACAAATCTCCTTTCAGAATATCTGTCTTTTTCAGCCAAGGGCTTTTTTTAGAGAGAGAGAGAGGGAGAGAAAGAGAGAGAAGAGAGAGAGGGAGAGAGAGAGAGAGAAGGAGAGAGAGAAGGAGAGAAAGGAGAGAAGCAGATTGGAAAAGAGAAGTGCCTGGCCCTATAATTGCATCTGCTAAAGTATTAAAATAAGGGTAAAAATATTCTTCAGGAAATAGAGACATCTTTACTGTCTGAGTGGTTACTGTATTTTTGTGCATTTCATGAGCACTTCTGGCAAGCATTGAAAATGGCCTTTGGTAAGCTCTTACACCCCCCACCTGCTTCCTCCTGTGTTCCTCCTCCTTTCATTCAAAAATGTGTTTGTTTTTCATCCACACACAAGCTCCCATATAGATGAAATGGAACCTGTGTTTTTTTAAACTTTTTTCTTTTACCTCTGTTGTCTACTGTGAATTAATTGGTTTTCTAGGAAATAAAAAAATTGGAAATATTCATAATATTCATAAATGAGCACTGAAGAATAGTATTGTTGAAAACAATGGTAAGTTAACCCACTTACCGAATCCTTCATTTTTCATGTTTAATAAAGTAATACAGCTACGAGCATTTTTTCCAGGCTGACGACGATGATGATGACGAACAGCTATAGCTATGCAAGGAAGAAATTGTTTGTCATCAAACAAATGCCTACAAAAAATAAATAATTCAAGGCTGTGTTCAAAAAGCGGTTGAGAATTTATTTTTCATAATTATAACTGCACGTACAGTACTAACCTCTAACTAAACTAACATCAATCTGTTGCTGTAAAAGCTAAGTCCCTGAGCAGAGCTAAGTGTCCCTACATAGCTTCCATAATGGTGTTTTCTGGGACAGAAAAAAAACACCATGGTTCTCTCCACCTCATTACTGCTAATTAGTGGCGATTGCACTCCCAAACTGTGTTATGCCACTGAAGAACAGGTCACAGAGGTCAGAAATGTCTTCTCCTGCAGTATCTTAAGGCTGAACCGTAATTCTTTCAGACACTGCACTTAAGGAATGGACTCTCCCCTAATAAATCTTCTGGTGGGACCTGATACTGGTGAAGGGCAGACAATACATTTCCTCCTGGTTTTGTTCTTGTTCTCTCTCTCTCTCTCTCTGCCCCCCCAACTCTCCCCCAAGAATTGGACAGTTCTTTGAAGTTTTTAACCATTTAATTGAGACCCGTTCCAAACCTAGACAATGGAAGCAGAGACCTCCCACCCCCCCCAGTTATGTGAAACCTGCTATCTGTGTATCGCCCAGTATTGCCAGTATTATATAAATATGGGTAAACTTAGCATATAACTTGCCTTTTCGTTTGCCTTCAAATACTATTCACTCCCCTGATGAAGATGGGCAAAGAAGGCTGTATAAAATAAACAATGCAGGTAATGCGCTATATTGTGCATTAAAAAAATATCTTAAATGCTTAAAATAATTACAATTATTTTGAATAAAATTCAACAAACATAAATCTGCATTAGTTTGCTACTCATCTCAATCTTAAAGGAGTACTCCCATAAAAATCCTGAACTCAAGATTTATATCATATTTGTGCAATAGTTTGGAAAACTTGGCCAGTGTAATTTTGTGTTAATTTCTGATTTACATCGCAGGACCAGCTGCTGAACAGGTTTCACAAATTGGTCTTTTTTATCCCGAGTAAGAAAAGTAAAGGTTAGTTAGTGAATAGCCATGCAAAATAACCTTAATTTGCTCTAAGAATTAACATTACAGTTCATTTGAAAACATGGCTGGGCTATATTTCCACAGAATGTGATATTGTGGAATAAGAAAGCTATGAGTTTGTATTCATTATTTCCGCTTGTCAGTCCTGCGTTTATGAGGGGTGGAAATCGTAAAAATGAATAAAATATTGTTTTATCAAATAAAATGGAATTGAATCAAATGAATACATTTTCTTTAGGTGTTTCGCATACCTGGCTTTGACGTGCAAGCCTCCTACATCATAAATCGCAAGGTTTTGATGCTAGACATATGGGCTCACTTAAATTGTGAAACATTAGATTGTATCTTCAACCGTCTCCGTGCCACGCCCCATCTCGTGCTTCCAAGCCCAAAGGGCAGAATCCTATTGTTCTTGCCAGTATTTAAAAAATGTTTTTCCTTTTTAGGCTTCCAAGCCCAAAGCACAACGTTTCCCAGCAGTGTTTACATCACAAACCACCTGCTTAATGGCAGAGAGGGCCTCCTCATAACCCTTCATCTACATCTAACTCATCACTTATCCTTCTCTTCTCTATCTATATCTCTGATTCTGCTAGCCTTTCTAAACTAGTGGAAAGCACATTTTAAACAACAAACATTTCATTTGTGTTGATCAATTTAGTAGCCATGATCCTAGGTTGGGGTAAGCAATAAGTGAAACTTCACGAGTTCAAACCTAAACTTGAATGTAACTGATAAATTAAATGCATGTGTTCGTACAGTATGGAATGGAAGAATGGCCAAAGATTACCCCCAAAATGTTCACTAATCTCAAATAGTGTGAATAATTGTGACAGTCGTGATATATTTGTTTGTCCAGCTCCGTCCTCCTCCTCCTCCACCTGTCAGCTGCATTTGATACCGTGGACCACCAGATCCTGCTCTCATCTTTCATCAAGATGGGAATCTCTGGATCTGCACTGACATGGTTCAAGTCCTACCTGGCTGACTGGTCCTACCAGGTGGCCTGGAGAGGATCCCTCTCCTCTCCCCATACCCTCTCCACCAGAGTGCCACAGGGCTCGGTGCTAGGCCCCGTCCTATTATCCCTGTACACCAAGTCACTTAGTTCTGTCATCTCTGCTCATGGTTTTTCCTATCACTGTTATGCCGATGACACTCAACTCTTTCTCTCCTTCTCTCCTTCTGAGACCCAGGTTCCGGCGCGGATCTCTGCATACCTGGCTGACATCTCTGCCTGGATGTCCATCCACCACCTGAAGCTGAACCTGGGAAACCAGGCCATATCGCAGCAATCACCCAGACCTGCCAATTCTCCCTCCACAACATCCGGAGGATCCAACTGTTCCTCACCCAAAAGGCTACACAACTCCTGGTCCAGGCCCTGGTGATCTCACATCTGGACTACTGCAATTCCTTGCTGGCAGGCCTACCTAAATTCACCCATGTCACCCCTCTACTCTCCTCTCTGCACTGGCTCCCCATCGCAGCATGCATCAGATTCAAATCACTGGTGCTTGCTTTTCAAGCAGCTAGAGGAACTGCTCCCCCTTACCTCCCGACACTCATCGCACCCTACACCCCAGCCAGACACCTCCGCTCTGCCTCCTCTGGCAAACTGACTGTCCCATCCCTCCGGACACCCGGCAGCCACTCCTCGCGGTCTCACCTCTTCTCTGTCCAATCGGTCAGGACCGCGGAATCACTTGCGATCTTCCGCAAGAGACTCAAAACCCACCTTTTCAGACTCTACTACCACTGAATTCTGTACATCTAGCCAATTGTCATCACCACTCCCTATCTGTTCAAGACTTCTTGTATATGTATCCCTGCTTACTCCTCATTTATATATAAAAAAAGAAATTTAAAAAAAGTAAAGAAATGTACTAACCTTTTCCTTCCGGGTGTTACAGGTATGGTATGCAGCTGCCTACAACGACGTCTATTGCTGTATTACTGCACTGATCTCTAGCACGAACTATGATTGTTCCTACTATGTATTAATGCACATATTGTAAGTCGCTCTGGATAAGAGCATCTGCTAAATGCTTAAAATGTAAAATGTAAATGTAAGTGTCTTGGCGGCTCTGTTATAATGTGGGGTGCATTTTCTTGGCTTGGTTTAGGTCCACCCAACCCCTTAGAGGGCAAGGTAAACACCAATGAATACAAAGCCATTCTGAGTGATCACCTTCTTCCTATGGTGAAGCATTTCAAGCTTATTTTATAAACTTTTAGCAAGATTTGAATTTAAATAGAGCATGGGTGCCAGAGTGTTATCAGACACACAGATTGCATTTAAAGGGAAAAGATAACTTTATCTTCAGTAGTTCAGCTTCTCCTGTCATTCTCATCCAGAATCAAGATAATGCTACATCTTAGTTTAAGTCTATCGATTCCCCCTGAAAACAAACTCCTGCACCCGAGCATAATTTTCCCAAGCTCTCACTAGGCAGATCTTGATCCTAAAAATAACAGCATCGAGCACATTGACGTTATCGGTTTTAAAAATCTCTTTAATTTACTGCAGACGATTAGGTTCCTTGGCATCTCTGCTCCACACAGTACAGCAACCCAAATACGTTGAGTGATGCAAGACATTACCTATTAATGAGATTTTTGAAAGATGTGAGATAAATCAAGCTCTTTTGTTTGATAGGCTAGCGCCCATCCATAATATGCCGGGATTACTTAAACTGGCATCAAAGTGATTCATTCTACAAACAATCTATTAACAGGCTTTATCCCCACCGAGCTCTGTGTAAAAAAATAAAAACAATCGCTGCCAATATCACAGTAATTGGCCATACTTAAGCAACTTTGAGATTTTGCTCTAATTAGCAACTTGGAGTCTCTTTTTCTTAAGTCGTTACTGCTAATGGCCTGGTTCTATTTTACAATTCCTGAGTGATTTTATGATTTTTAAACAACATAAATGTCCTCTAATTGGATTACAGAAAACTTTCAGATAATATTCTTTAAATGCCAACATCAAATAATATGCAAGTATGAAGATAAAAAAGCTTAAAATAATCATGATTGGGTAGTTAAATTTTTGACAAAACTTTTATCAATAGTAATGACAAAATGCTTGCCTATAGTTGAAGCGCATTGTTATGAAGTGCCATAAATACATTTATAATATCTCCATTTTTCCTGAAATCACCTCCCTTTGATATAAGCAGTTATACACATGTCATAAGCAGCTATGTCATATATAATCTATAACCTGTTATTAGATTATATATTGCTTAAATATTAGCTATTATTAGTTGTTATACTACTTTTACATATCACCCGGCTGGATCGGAATGTACTCCACTGCACAGACAAAAAATTGTGTACAATTCTGTAACATCTTTTTTATATGTTGTAATTGTTCAATTTTTATTCCGGAAGGTCATTTTCAAACTACTCCTTCCTGTTTGGTCTCCTGTTTGTACTCCTTCTTGTTTTGTTTGCAAAAGTACAGGGGGCCCAAACATTTTCCATTTCCTTTCCGATTTATTAAATTATATAGGGATGAGCACTACATGGATGCAATTTTGGCCGATAAGAAGTCGAGGACACATGCATTGCTGAAGTTTGTTGTTGGTCAGCAAGCAACGTGTGCTGGCTCTGATTGCATTCATGTGGTTAAAGATGGAACATAGGAGTATGTTGAGCCACAGTAACACAGTAAGCAGGAAAACTGCCAACTTACTCACGTTTGGGAGCTGCTGCTCATTGATGTGCTCAATCCAAAAATGTGTAACCCCAGCAGACTGCAGCTTCTGCTTCAGAACAAATTAGGACTGCTTGTCAACAAGCTCCATTAACAGGGGACCATCTTTGAGTGACACAATCGACTCTGAAATGAATCGCATGCCTTATCGCATTAACGTTGACGGCCCTACGTGATATGGAATTGTTGTCAATGAGAAATGCCATAGCATGCTCATTGCTGCCGTCTGTTATGCAAGAGACAGTGGCCTCTTGATTCCAAATGTGGGGGGGATATAGATATAGGGCGCAAAGCACCCACTGCCTCCTGTACTCAATGTGCATGTTTACTACACTGAAGAAGAAATGTCATGTACACCCTATTGCTCTTTATTTTGGACATAGTAATAACAACACACTCTAATAGTTCTAATTATAAGAACATAAGAACATAAGAATACATAATGACGAGAACGGGCCATTCAGCCGATCTAGGCCTGTCATGTCCTAATCTAAAGAGTATATAGTACTACATCTAGCCTGGACTTGAATAGCCCAAGTGTTTCTGCCTCTACTACCCGACCTGGCAAGCTGTTCCAGGCATTGATAACTCTCTGTGTAAAGAAAAACTTCCTAATATCTGTGTGGAATTTACCTTTAACTAATTTCCACCTGTGGCCTCTTGTTCTGCTGACCCCACTTATCTTTAAAAAATCTTTTGGTATTTCACTTTGTTAATCTCTTTTAGGAATTTAAAAACCTCAATCAAATCCCCCCTAAGTCTCCGTTTGCTAGGCTTAAATAAATTGAGTGCCTTAAGCCTATCATCATAACTTTTACCTTTCATACCAGGTATCAGTTTAGTTGCCCTTCTTTGGACTTTTTCAAGAGCTTCTATATCTTTCTTGTAGTGTGGTGCCCAGAACTGCACACAGAATTCTAAGTGAGGTCTGACAAAGGCATTATATAACATTAATATAACCTCCTTTAATTTATAATCATTATTTTTTGCTATGTATCCCAGCATCCTGTTGGCTTTTGTCACTGCTGTAGCACACTGCTTTGATGCAGATAGGCTTTGATCAACTACAATTCCTAAGTCTTTTTCAAATTGAACACCTTCTAACTTTTCTCCTCCCATAAAATACTCGTGTCTAATGTTTTTATTTCCCACATGCATAACTTTACATTTAGCAATATTGAATGTCATCTGCTATGTATCTGCCCATTTTGGGATTTTGTTTAAATCATCTTGGATTACTTTAGTCGATTCCAAACTGTTTGCCAAACCCCCAAGTTTAGAATCATCTGCAAATTTAACTATTTTGCTACTAACGTCCATATCAAGATCATTTATGTAAATAAGGAAGAGCAGAGGTCCCAGCACCGATCCCTGTGGGACACCACTGCCCACAGCACCGAGGTCAGATACGACCCCACCTACTGTTACTCTTTGTATTCACACTTGCAGCCAATTATGAACCCACTCTGAAACTACTCCTGCAATTCCTACTGAATTCATTTTAGCAATGAGCCTCTCATGTGGTATCTTGTCAAATGCTTTCTGAAAGTCCAAATATATAATATCATAAGCCTGGTTCAGGTCAACACACTTTGTAGCCTCTTCAAAAAAGTTTTTGTTAGGCATGACCTCCCTTTGAGAAAACCATGTTGGCTCTCCCTTAAAATACTATTGTTTTTCAAGAATGATTCCAACTTATCCCTAATAATACATTCCAGCATTTTACATGCGATGCAAGTTAAACTGACAGGCCTATAGCTCCCTGTGTCAGTACAGTCCCCCTTCTTATATATTGGAATTATACTACCCTGCTTCCAGTCATCTGGTATTTCTCCAGTGATTATGGATTGAATGAAAATATCTGTCAATGGTTTATATATAATTTCCCCAAGTTCCCCAAAGTCCTCCAAAACATTCTGTACCTTGTCTATACATTTAGGCATATTTATAACCTTTTCTATAGTAAAGCTCTCAACAAAGTAACTGTTTAGTGTGTTAGCAATATCCTTATTATTATAAACCAAAGTTCCTTCCTTATTCTTAATGCACTTAACCTCATCCTTAACTTTCCTTTTTCTACTACAATATTGAAAAAACTTCTTAGGATTACTTTTTGCATCTTGGGAAATTTTAATTTCAAATCGCCTTTTAGCTGACATTATTTCATTTTTAGCCTTAGCCCGCATATTACAATAATCTTACTTGTTTCTCTCTGAGTTATCCTTTTTATATACTCTGTACAGTCGCTTCTTTTGCCTCAAAATCTCCCGTAAAGATTTAGTCATCCATTGCGGAGACAGTTTTTTCATCCTATTTTTCCTTGCTTTTGGGATGAATCTACACTGTCTACAATAACCCTTTTAAATATAGTAAATTTTTCATTCACAGTTCTGCAATCTAGAAGTTTTACCCAATCTATATTGCTTAAATTCTCTCTCATTTTATTAAAGTCAGCTTGTCTAAAATAAAAAATTCTAGAGCTAGCTTGACTTAAATAGCGGGTCTAATTGGCTACCAAATTGGGAGAAAATGGGATAAAAAATCTGAAACAAAAATTATTAAAAAAAATAAAAATTCTAGAGTTAGAGGAGACTGTCTTAACTTGCCAAAAAATATCAAAAATAACTGCACTGTGGTCACTTGCCCCTGGTGGTTCTCCTACCTCTGTGCTGCAAATTCTATCAGGATTGTTACACAAAACCAGATCCAGTATTGATTTCCTTCTCATAGGCTGAGTAACAGACTGTACCAAAAAGCAGTCATTGACCATATCTAAAAACTCCTCTTCACATTTACCCTGACCTGTCACTATCTCCCAATTAATAGAGGGGTAATTGAAGTCGCCCGTTATTATCGTCTCTCCTTCAGCACAGGTTTGTTTTATGTTACCAAAGAGCGTACTATTTATGTTGCTCTCTGAAGCTGGAGGTCTATAGCATACTCCTTCTCATGATCTCCCAGTAATGTAATCCAAATGTCCTCACAAGAAACAAATGAGTTTATACCTGGAATTTCCTGCACATTAAGATTGTCTTTCACATAAAGGGCCACTCCCCCTCCTCTTTTATTAGTTCTATCCTTCCTAAACAATTTGTACCCCTCTACATTATATTCATACCCATCCGCTGTGCCAAGCCATGTCTCAGTAATCTCAACAATGTCATAACCCCCATTCAACATGACAGCCTCCAGTTCCAAAAATTTTTTTAATGCTTCTCGCATTTAAACACATGAACTTCAGAGCCTTACTCACACTTAAGTTGTCCTTCCCCTCCACCCATAACTGTGCCGAACCACCTCTATTCACAATATAATCCAAAAAATCTTTATTAATTATATCCTCAGATTTATTATACTCTGCCCTGGTATCTTCCATCTGGGCAGTCTGTACCTCCCTATCCATAATACTACTACTACTAATTTCCTTCCCTGCCTCCCCAGTCCCTAGTTTAAATATTCTTCCGCTACTCTGAGCATACACTGGCCCAATGCATCTGTACCCCTCCGGTTCAAGTGTAGCCCTTCCCACTTGTACAGGTCACCCCTGTTCCAAAAGGAGTCCCAGTGCCCCATAAACCTGTACCCCTCTTTCCTGCACCAGGTTTGTAGCCACGTGTTAAATCTCCATATAAAATTCTGCTTGCCTTTGCTAGCACGTGGTACTGGCCGAATTCCAGAGAAGACCACCGTGGAGGTTCTGCCCCTTAACTTTGATCCTAATTCTATAAATTTGTCCTGCAGAACCTCAAACCTACCCTTACCTATGTCATTGGTTCCAACATGGACCATGACCACTGGATCCACCCCTGCTTTGGCCAGGAGCTTGTCTGCGTGTTCCAGGAGGTCTCCAACCTGAGCACCAGGCAGGCCATGCAAGATTCCTTTTCCCGCGAACAGACTATACTGTCTATACCTCTAATTATAGAATCCCCCACTACAATTAACTCCCCTTTCCTGGGTGGCATGGCCGCCAGGGTGCCCTGGGGCTCATCAGTCCTCCCACTCACAGAGGGCTGGGCCAGATCCTCTTCCTGCAAGGGCTGGAATCGGTTGGACACCACAATCTTTGGAGATGCCGCCCCTGCATGTGCGCGCCCTTTTCTACGCTGGCGCCCTACCGTCACCCAACTCTCTCTCCCTACCTGCTCTAGAGGCTCCGCTTCGGCATTCAGACTAACTCTCTAAAGGGCATACTAATTTCCTGAAATTTCTAAATGGAAACAACTTGCTCTCGAGACTTAAAGCTAATTAGAAAACCTCCTGGAAGTCTCCTTCCAGAAATGTAATCCCTGCAACGTTGTCCGATGGCCACATTTTCACCCTAAATATATCTATTGCAAGAATGAATTACTGCCAAAACAGAGACACCAAGTCGATAAAAATACTATACCCCGTGGTTCCAAACAGTCAGGTGCAGAAATTTCAAAATGGAAACAACACTTAAAGCTAAAGAAAACCTTCGCCGGTTGTCTGGAGCAAGAGAGCTGATGCTACACTGATGCTATATGTGTGGGTCCCTTACTAGCTAGCTAGAATATTTTGCTGCATAGTTTTACAAGACCCATATACTTGATTCAGCTACATAGATTCTGCGTTGCTGGAAATAAGCCCACCCTTTTCCTCTTGGACATGGCTCTGAATCTAATATCTGTAAAGCCAAACAAATATCTTTAAAAGGAGTACTCCCATGGCTTTAAATTAAGCCTATTTCTCTTGGAAATAATACAATAATGTTTTTATATCAGTAAAACTACTGTCTTTTTCAATAAAGCATCCATCAATAAACATCTTTTAAGCCTATTTCCACATGGGAAATACAGCATCCTCCTGGATGGGCGTGGTGATGATATTCAGTCCCCTAACTGCCACCCCCACCAGCAACCCATACCAACGTGGCTACTACAGGCTAATATGGCACACATGCACTCCCTTTGAAAAGTAAAGTAATTCACATCAATATCACCCCAACAGAACATGGCTTACATTGTAATGCGTAGTTAAGGATATTGCTGTTTTTAAAAGGCTAAATAACCTTTGATTCAGGGAAAAGTTAGCGTATATTTTCTTATAAAACACGGATTGTGGAAATAATCAACACAAACTCATAGCTTTCTTATTCCAGGACATCATATTCTGTTGAAATATAGCCCAGCTATGATTTCAAAATTCATTCTTAGTGCAAGCAAGGTTATTTCACATAGCTTACACTCATATAGGTGAGAAAACAATAGCTTAATTAATTTCTGTTTCATATTTTTTCCTCCTTTTTCACGCTTTGGCAGCCATTGAGTAGAACAACCAGAACAACCATCGCCTAGGGGGGACAGGCTTTCTAGGGGGGGCAGGTGTTCTACAGACACCGTTTCTTCCGCGTTTTTAGTTTAAAAGTATTTCTGGGATATTTTCAACAGAGAATAATATTTTATTTTTAAAAAGTGGTGGGGACAAAGTTGGCCCTTTCAAAAAGTGTGTGTGTTGGGGTGAACAAGTCCTTGTCATCCCCGGTGGAGTCTATGGTCTCTTACCAATCAGCCAATCGGATCCTGAAACTAAAGAGTGATAAGAAGGAGCAGCGTTTGACACAAAGACTAAAGGATCACTAGAGCCGCGAAACACCGGAGGACGCGGTGCACTGCCCCTCGCGCGAGTACCCTCCGACCGGCCAGCAACGGCCCGCTGAGGCGTGACACACAGTGTGCTGGGTCTCAAAGCGCTCTCCATCATCCCCCCTGTCCGCTGGCTCGCCCAAGCAGATGGGCACTGCGAGGCTCAATGGCACATTCCGGCAGCGCAATCTGTCTCCAGCAGCGGATGAACAGATCCCAGGGAACGCCGGCTCTCACACACACTGCTGCGCATATGTATTGCTTTAGCTTGTGCCCACGTCAGTGAAATTACAATCACTGGAACCATTTCTTTTTAAAAGGAGAACATATTATCTGTAGAGGCGTAAAAAAATATGAAATAATCGTGCATCACATGGAAAGGCTTTCTGCGACCACATGCATCGAGATAAAAGCCCGAGCCAAAGTTGGGAAGATGGAGAAATGCACCGTGACCAACATGTTTATCTCGATCCCCCCCCTCCCCCTGCACTGTACGCTTACGGGTTAATTCTCAGTGACGCAAGTCGAAAGCGTTGCAGCTCTCTCCATATAAGCGTAGACGAGGGTATTATCCCAAAAGATGTTTTCCATTGTCTGTCACTTTCCCTAAATGAAACTGAGGAAAACGTCTTCTGAAAAATGATCGATGCTCAACAGCGCTGAGTATACAGGCTGATTTTTCCATGGTGCTTTTAACAATGTTTTTGACTTATTCCAAGTTTGCCAGTCCCGTATTTACAAAATGAACTCCAGTGAACACTGATGACACTTGTGCGGCCCATGTTGAAAACAAAATATGCAGCGGGATTCAAAAATGACTATTCTAAAACGTCCCGTAAGAACAAGAACAAGAGCTTTTGCCTTTTTCACGCGTCCCACACACTCAAGGTGAAGTAAGTGAGGTGGGGACGGCCCTAAGACGTGTGATATGTGTTTGGATCCAGCAGCGGACACGGCTGGGGATGTCATAAATTATATATAATGCCACTGGAGATGTATAAAGAATTTAACAACATAAAGGATATATGACAAATGAATCAGGATTTAAATCTCACCGGGTGCCAGTGGGAGTTCTCCAATGAAAACCGTCTGAATAATTCAATGAGGAGAAGAGACATTTTATCAATGAGTAGAGGAGTGGAAAAGTGCTCTTCCTCATTTTGCTTCTGAGGACAACATGGGAGGAAAGCACTCTCCAACTTTGGAATGAGCAGAACCATTGCAGTCTCTCTTTCTCTCTCTCTCTCCTCCCTCCCTTCCTCTCTCTCTGTCTCCCTCTCTCTCTCTCTCTCTCTCTCTCTCTCTCTCAACACTGAGCTCTTCAGTTTACTGCATGGTGTTTTCTCCAAGAATTTATGTTTTAATAACAAAAAACAAACTGATAACCATGAAAATTCTGTGCACTCGTTTTTAACAGGCTACAGCATATTTTATTTTGCGGTTGTTGTTTTTTAAATTAATTTCAGCAAATCCACTGGAAACTGGTTTGCCTTCTACAAATGAGACTGAACTCTTCAGTTATGCTTCTTGCATAATAGGTTGTGGACCAGGGTCTGCCCGGTGCCAAGAGTGGGTCCTCAGAACCATCTGAAATGGGTCAACAAAATGCTTTTGGTGTAATATACAACACCTTACAAAATTATTCACACCCCTGATAAAGATGAGTAAAGAAGGCTGTATAAAATAAACAATTCAGGTAATGAGCTATAGGTAACTGCCTTAATAGGGCATTGGGCTGCCACAAGCCACCAGAACAGCTTCAATGCACCTTGGCATAGATTCTACAAGTGTCTGGAGCTCTATGGGAGGGATGCAACACCATTCTTCCACAAGAAATTCCATCATTTGGTGTTTTGTTGATGGTGGTGGAAAAAAACTGTGTCAGGTGCCGCTCCAGAATCTCCCATAAGTGTATAATAAGGTTGAGATCTGGTGACTGAGAAAGCCATAGCATATGGTTTACAACATTTTCATGCTCATCAAACCAATCAGTGACCACTCGTGCCCTGTGAATGGGGCCATTGTCATCCTGGAAGAGACCACTCCCATCAGGATAGAAATGCTTCACCATAGGATGAAAGTGACCACTCAGAATGGCTTTGTATTTATTGGCATTCACCTTGTTCTCTAAGGGGTGGAGTGGACCTAAACCATGCCAACCCTTTACTCAAGTATTTCCTGACCTGTGTATATATTTAAAGAAAAAACATTTGGTTGTTTTCCACTCAGGTCAGGCTGGGGATCACACAAAGGCATATTGGACCCATGCCATTCACTAAGCAGTTATAAACCACACTGTTCATCACACTGCATCGCCTAATCACCTGTAATGTGACAATGATTCATGAAAAGCTGATTAATGAAGACCATTATGGTTATAGGCAACAGAGGAACATGGGCTACCAGTAAATCAAATCAAATCAAGTTTATTTGTATAGCGCTTTTCACAACAGAATTGTCACAAAACGCTTAACAGAGGGGGAACCCAGGCCTAGACCCCCAAAAGCAAGCCTAACGGCAACAGTGGCAAGGAAAACTCCTAGGTAGGGAGAAACCTTGGGAGGAACCAGACTAAAAGGGGGGAGCCCATCCTCTTCTGGCCGGCACAGGGTATGTCCAAAAAAGACCATGTCATGGTCAGTCCAAGGTTAGTCTGAGTTAGGTAGTCAGCGGGGGCTAAACCACGCGGAGAGGGTCCAGATCCAGGAACTGGGGTTGGCGTGGGGGTGAGGGTTGATGGGGGCAGCTCACACTTCTCGCAGGATCTAGGGCTCGGGGCAGGTGCCCCGAGTCAGAGGCCGAGGCAGAGAAGAGAACATGCAGTCAGAAAAAAAGCAGTGCTATAGCCAGTAGCACTATGTAAGAGCAGGGGAGCACAAGCATAGGAAATATACAGTTAGCCCCAACAGGTGTAAGCTATGGCAGCATACCTATTAGGAGAGGGACAGAGAAAACACGCAGCCATGTGAGAGTTCCAAACAATCCACACCTGATCAAGGATAACCAGCATAACAGTGGTGGTAACACATTGAGGAGGTGACAGTATGGAAAGTTTCTCACTCCATAAGACACTAAGGCACGGCCTTCTCCATCTCTCCACCTAGACTATGTTTGGCAGTAAGCTAGGCTGAAAAGATATGTTTTTAATCTACACTTAAAAATTGAAACTGTGTCCGAATCCCTAACATGCCTTGGTAAACCGTTCCACAACAGAGGAGCTCTAAAAGAGAAGGCTCTACCACCAGCTGTGCTCTTCAAAATTCTAGGGAGTAATAGATGGCCGGCTTCTTGTGAACGAAGCAGTCGTGTCGGCTTATAGGGGGCAATCATTTCGGTTAGATATAAAGGTGCAAGTCCGTTTACTGCTTTAAAAGTTAGCAACAGTACTTTATAATCAGCCCGATATTTAATAGGAAGCCAATGTAGTGATGCTAACACTGGAGTAATGTGCTCATACTTTTTGGATCTAGTCAAAATACGTGCCGCTGTATTCTGTACTAGTTGAAGACTCTTTAGAGAGCTACTAGAGGAGCCGGATAATAAGGCATTACAATAGTCTAGCCTCGATGCAACAAAAGCATGCATCAAGGTTTTAGCATCCTCTAATGACAGAAAGTGCCGAATTTTAGCTATGTTTCTTAGGTGAAAGAAAGCTACTCTGGAAGTGTTTTTAATATGAGTGTCAAATGTAAGGTCCTGATCAATAATAAAACCAAGGTTCTTAACCATAATACTTGATGTAACTATGCAATCACCTGCATTTAACTGCAGATCCAACTTGTTCCTTAATTTTTGGGGCCCAAAACCATCATCTCTGTTTTATCTGAATTTAAAAGCAGGAAATTTACTGTCATCCAGTTCTTTATATCAGAGATACAAGCCTCTAATTGAGTGAGTTTAAGTGTTTCACCTGGTTTCATTGATATGTACAGCTGTGTATCATCGGCATAGCAATGGAAATTTACACCATGTTTACGAATAACATTACCGAGTGGTAGCAAGTATAATGAGAACAGTAATGGTCCCAGCACTGAGCCTTGTGGAATACCATATTTAACCTGAGAGTAGTCAGAGAACTCTTGATCTAATTGCACAAATTGAAACCGGTCTAATAAGTATGATTTAAACCATGAGAGTGCCTGTCCACGCAAACCAACCAGGTTTTCTAGCCTATGAAGGAGAATCTGGTGGTCAATAGTGTCAAAAGCAGCACTTATGTCAAGGAGCACTAGAATAGAAACATAACCAGTGTCCAATGCTAACAGTAAGTCATTTACAACTTTAATAAGTGCTGTCTCAGTGCTATGGTTTGGTCTAAAACCTGATTGTAATGTTTCATATAGATTATTCGTTTTTAGGAAAGCAGTTAATTGTTGAGCTACAGATTTCTCTAAAATTTTTGACAAAAAGGGCAGATTTGAAATGGGCCTATAGTTCTTCAGATTAAATAAGTAACAGTAATCAGATTCAATAAAATTTGAACCTTAACTTTAACTCTATTAAATGCTATTTTTTGTGTTCATCTTCACCAACGTAGTCTGGAAAATAAATTCAGAAAATAACCAAAACGAACCCGTGAAACTGTTTTTGTGCAGAAAAAAATCTAACATTGGAATTTATTTTTAAAGTTAAAGACAAAATTTAATTGAAATCAGTCCAGACACTTTGCACAGTGGGAACTGATACTTTAGATGTCCCCAATTCAACACAACCACACAACACAACACGATATCAGGTATGGACTTTGATAAAGATAAAATATCAGATGTGGACTTGAGGGTTTCCATAAAAAGTGACGGGGCAGACGTTTTTGCTCTGGCTACGAGCGGACCACGGACTTGGTGGGTAAACCATGGTCGTCATGACGGACGCCTCCAGCTCCAGGTAACAGTGAGGAGAGAAACAAACAGCAGATTCTTCACCTGAAGGCAAATGAAAGGAGAGGAAGCAGGGAGGGGAGCGGGGAGTGGCGATGCTCCGTCGATTTCCAGGAAGCACATCTCCACTCACATTCATTATTCATCCACCAGCACAATTAGCTCTGCAAAAAGATATTTTTATGCACGCTGTTAAGATGGATTCTGTGTATAACAATACACACACATTGTTTTATATTGTTTTTTTGTTTTGATTCTTAATTTATTTATTTGGTTTGAAAGTCGGTTCAGAGGAATGGATTGTGTTCAGAGACTTGGTGTGTGCGGTCCAGCAATTCAGAAATAGTAGTCCTCTAATTCACTGAGGTTTCTGATACCACAAGGAGTTCCCAATGTGATGACCTGGAAAAGCCTAATCCATAATCAGAGATTGGAACCCATTTGATGTTATTTTAAGGACTCAAAACTCTTCTTTTCTGACTTCATGTCAATAAAAAATAAAACATTTTTCTGTCCCCCACTGTGTTACAGGTTTTGTGACATTAATTTTGTGACATTAATTTTGATGACAGCAATGATTGGACTGTATCTCACTGATCTACAGCACTAACAATGATTCTCCAGCCAGTTTAATTCACTCTTGTAACTGCTACTATATTTAATAATACATTTTATCTATATAGCAATTTTCATTTTACAAGAAAAATCTGAAAGGGCTTTATATAGCGGTACGTTGTTAAAAACTGTGTTAATCAAGGCAAAATGCATAAAAAGTCCATTAAAATATAAAACACAGGACGAGACTGTATTAAAAAAGGAAGGCGCGCTGATAGAAATGAGTTTTTAGTCTGGTCTTAAGGCAGAGGTGGACTGTGTCTTACGCAGGTGTCCGGGCAGACCGTTCCAGAGGTGCGGTGCAATGGAGCACAATGTTCGATCGGACATAGTGCGGAGAGTGCATTTAGTACTTTGTGCACCCTCCCCTTGCCAAGACAACAGCACTTCTTCAAGATAACAGAGTCTTCTCCTATAATATTTGATGAGATGGGAGAACAAATAGCAAGGGATCTGAGACCATTCCTCCATACAGAATCTCTCCAGATCCTTCAGAGGCCTTGGTCCTCACTTGTGGACTCTCCTCTTCAGCTCACTCCACTGGATTTAAATGGGGTTTAGGTCAGGGGACTGGGATGGTCATTGTGAAAACTTAATTCTGTGGCACTGTATATACAGGGGGCAAACAAAATAATGGAAGCAACAAATGAAAAAGCACAAATATTGAACTAAATTACAATTAAAAATGAGTCTACACGTGTTTCATATTAATGCAAATACTAATTACCAATGTGTTTCTGCTATAAAAGACAAAATCAATACTTTAATATGTAAATTTCTAAAGCAACATGCTAGATGTAAGAGATTTTGAAAGTTTAATTATTGGTGCCTGAATTGCAGATCCGTCAGTCACAGAAACGGCAAAATTATTTAATGTGTCAAGGGTAACAGTGTCAAAAATCATGACAGCATGAGAGCAAGAGCAATCAGCACAACTGCAGAAAAGCCAGGTGGATTGAATGCACAGGGCAAAAATGCCATTTTATTTTTTGAAGAGAGAACAATAGAAGATTTTTCCCACCATTCATCTAGTTTTGAGAAAATAGGGCCAGATCTCTTTTCATTGCTGTTTCAGCCCTGGGCTGGAACCGGGCCAGAGAGACCTGGCAGGGCCACAAATGTGTCCAGAACCGAACTGGATCACACTGCACCGTGACTGTGTGCTGCCTGGATCTTAAATTCTGATTAATATTAATGCTACAGTTACTCCCAATCAGTTACTCTTTTTTCCTCTTTTCAAGCTTCTGGACCTTTAAATATCAACCACTTGTGATGTCAGCACTGTGTAGTCTTCCATGGTTTTTTCAGCCGATATAAAATATTGGTTTTAAGCGTTTATTAAATTACTGGATACATTTTCACGTTCAAATATTGACTGTCTTCATGAAAATATATATCTTTTTTAAAAACAAACAAAAAAACAAAACAAAAGAATGTTTCTTCATCAAGCCCTTCATTCTAGGTAATAGGTGTTTTAGCAGACAACTGAAAAACAATTCTTCAGAGCACCCTGCGTCGTATTTTGGAACGTTGTGTGCAAATCCCAAAGTTATGGGTGTGACACAAATCATAGCAAATTGGCAGACCTGCCGACTTCAGGAGAGCAGAGAAGCATAGCTTTGGCAAGGTGATAACATGGCCGTGCTGATGACTCCGTTCTTCACTGTCATACATTGTTTTATTTTATACATTTATTTATTTTTATTTTGTTTTCAGATTTTTCCTCGTTTTTCTCTCCAATTTGGAAGCCAATTATATCCTCTATTTATTTTGATGAACCCTCCCCAACAAATTCGCTGTCCGCTTCTATGGGGCAAGCTAATCTCCGAGGCTGGTGATGATCCGCCTCCTCCGAGACAAAACTCACAACCCCATTTCTGGAGACACCCTTACGTGCTTCACAGCGAATACTTCAGCGTGCTTCACCCTCCCCCCTCCCTCAGGAGAGGACAACCAAATGCCGCCCCCGATCAGGGATAATGGGCAAGGCTGGTCTGGCAGAGATGGGTTTCGAACCGCGTCGCTGATAGGCAGCTCGCACTTGTAGAGGACCAGCCAAATACGGGTGCGTTAGACCGCTACGTTATCCACCAGCTCACCTGTAATACATTACTTAAAGATCAATGCTGTACTTTCCTGGAAAACGTTCTGCCTATCTCAGCGGCGTTTGGCTCTGTGGCACGTTTCTTTCCTTCCCAGATGTGAACTGGGGGCTGAGCGCTCACATATCTGTAACCCACTTCCTACTTTCATCAAACCACCACTTTATCTTAATAAACCTCCCTAATTTGATGAAATGGCAATTTGTGCTTCATATCTAAAATCTGCTGCGATATCTCAAATGTCTGGCAGCAAAATTGATTGTTTTGATATATAGGGAACGGTGATATTAAATTTCCTGCATTAGCAAAGATTTGTCTCAATGTAGTCAAGTTGGCTCACCTTGATCCTGTGAAGCACCTGACATTGACGCCGGAAACAAAGCTGTGCAACTACATGGAGATTTTTGGGTGGAAAATGAATCCTGGCTGAAATGTAACCCTAACCCTAATTAAACATTTTTTTTACATTGATTCAAATTACTTTTGAAAATTGAGGGCCCTATTTTGGTGAATTAGGATGGTGTTGGTAACGCAGACGCAAAGCGAAGACGGTGGCGCTTTAGGGCGTGTCTAACGCTATTTCGGTAATTTCGTGAGTTAGGACAATAGCACACCTCACGGCGCAGTTGTAAAAGAAGTTGGATTAACTTTTAAAAAATACATGTGGGTGTGGTGGGGGTTTGGTTTCATAATGGCCAATCAGAACACCTATTTTCTATCCCTTTAAATACCAGTGCGCTAACGGTATAGCAAATTGGCAATTTCCTCACATGGATGACAGTTTTGCTCACTGCGCCAGGAGCACTTCTCAAAAGGTGTAGGAGGTGCGGAAAAGTTGGCGCACGAATCAGAGAGGGAAAACAAGGCGCACATTAATTTGTTATTTTCATGATTTGAGTTTATATTTTGAGACCTACATTGTTAAAAGAAAGTTTTTTATTTGACCATCTCTTCTTTTCCTTATTTGTAAGCTTTCCAACAGGCTTTATTTTTTTCCCAACAAAAGAACGGTTCTTTTCTTCTAACTTAATGTAATTGTTAAATGGAAAGCAATAAATAACAAACTCACAACTGCAACTAGGCTTGTTTCTTTATGTTCTTCATGCAGAAGAAACTGCATGTACAGCCGAACTGATGTCTGGCCAACACCGGCTACCAAACCCAGGGTATCGCTCACAGTATCGCCTTCGGCGTCCAATTATATACTCCATTTTCTGTAGTGCAAATGGAAAGAATAAAACCCTTTCACATAAGAAAAACAATGTGCATACAAACATGTATTTATTCAATAGGTGTATCTTACTGAACGGTAGCGATGGATGGCCTGCTAGCTTCAGTCTTTCATGTCCGTGCATTGAATAACCACAAGCTGTGGTGAAATAGTTTTTAGCTTAATTCATTACGCTTGCAACATTCTCATGTGTTTTCAGATAACCTTATGTTTATATGTGCGCATCAATAAAGTCACCAAATTTGAGTGCCAGCGCTTGCGCTAAGAGATGGTCTAATTGGACGTTAACGCAAACGCATTATTTGACACCAAACTTGCATAGCGCTGACTGTTTTCATTGTCACACCCCCTATTGCGCTGCCCAGCCCGTAGCCGCGCAAACGCCTTCATTGCACACCACGAAATTGCCAAACTTGGCAGAGATGGGAAATATTCCATTTGGGACAGATGAAACTGGCAATTCGCCTGCGCTAGGGCATAACGCTGCTTAGCGCCGGCACGAAAATAGGGCCCATATATTCATGCATTCAAATGCATAATTGACTACAAAACCTAAGACAATTTTTTAGTTTTTTATTGTAATCAGTTGTGCCTATATATCTGGTCAAAAATGAATGATTTGGGGCCTCCCGGGTAGTCTAGCGGTTACAACGTTCGCCACTAGCCACTGCGACTGGGATTCGATTGCACTGTCAGTGTCGGCTCTGGCCGGGAGTGCCACTAGGGGGTGGCAATTGGCTGCCCGCCCCAGGGAGGGGGAGGGAGAGGGAAACCGTCATGAGTTTGCTGCGTATAGGAGTGGCTTTGGAGTACCGGAGTTACAGTCGATGACTTGGCGAGTGGCGTCTCGGAGGAGACGATACTTTACGTTTGTCACTGCCGGTCTCAGGACTACGGCAGCGAACTCACAATATGAGGGGGGGATTGACATGAAAAAGAGAGGGTGTAATTGGCTACTAAATTGGGAGAAGAATGGGACAAAATTAGAAACAAAATCTGTCGCGGAGGACACATTCTCCAGGTGGAGCTGAATTGACTGATTGTTGATTGATACCCACCTGTGAACACCTGCTTGCCTGATTGCCCCAGAGCATAAAAGGCGGACTTCACCAGCTTGTAGACTGTAATTGTGTGTTTCGTGTGTAGATTGCGGTTGGATGTACAGTGTTTTCTTTGTTTTGCCACCTTATTAGGTAAGTGTAGGTCAGAGTAGGGAAGCAGCTTCCCGTAAGACCCACTACTTTTCCATTTGCCCCGGTAGTGAGGGATAGAAGACCTTGACATTAGAATAGACGTAGCACAGCAGTGTCGCTGTTCCATCTGTTACGTTTTGTTTTGTGATTATTGCTTATCTTTATTTATTGTTTAATGTGTATAGTGTAGCGCAACCAAGGGTGTGGGGTTTCCACTCCGCCAATAATCTATAACTTAATCAATAAACAACGGAAAAATGGAGACAGTTCAAAAGTAAAACAAGATTTATTGATTACAACGGAGTATTTCCGTGGAAGGAAATGCCGCTCCCATGGCAGGGAAACATGGCTGGCAACAAATGTCACTGGCAATACAACAATGTCCACAAACTTTTCACTCTCGTTGTTGTGTTGTCCGTGATCCAATTCCATAGTCGTTGTCCGTTCCGGGGTAATTCCTTTGTCGTCGTCGTCGTCCAATCCATTGTCGTATATCCAAAAAAAGAATCCGTCCGTTTGCCACAAAATAATAATTCCAAACAAAAACTTCTCAAAAGAACAAAGTCAACACACGTACTTTCTAACAAAACTCTCTCTCTCTCTCTCTCTCTCTCTCTCTCTCTAAACCCTCGCCCACACAATCCCATACCTACTCCCAACAACGCACCTGAGGGTGACAGACGAACAAAGTTTCAGTCAGTTATTTCTACAAAACTGAGCCACTTTAGCGAAGGAAAAGTGGAACAACTGTGAGGACCCCAGCCTCTCTCTGGAGGATAGAAACATGCCAAAGCTCTTTTCACATTGCTCAGGCAAAGGGTTCACCCCTCTCTGCATGGCTCACCCACGGAGGAGGCCCACAGATGTGAGCAGCTAACAAGCAGGCCCCGATGTGTGTGTGTGTGTTGTAAACGGTACAGTCATGGCTTTCTGAATGAACTGGGCACACTTTGGGAAAATGCGTCCTATGCAACGGTAATGGGTCCATTGTTGAAAGCTTGTTAGAAACAGACAAAACAAAAATAAAAAAGATGAAATGCTACAGAGCAGAAACAATGGCTCAGCTCAGTCTCTTTGTATCGGCGCAAACAAAAGAAGCATTTATTGCCTGGCACCGAACGGCGGTGGTTTAATTATGTGGAAGGACAGACCGTGAGTCTTCATAAACACAAAATTCTCCATTGTTCCTCGCTCAGCCCACACCTCGAGCGTGCGGATGTTGGACAAAGACCCATTGTGCGCAAACACCTTGCTCTGCCATGTCAAGATTGACAACAGTGTCGCCCGTGCTAGACGTGCACGGCACGGAGTGGAACTGCGGGCCAGAGGAAAATGCAACTCTGGCCTTGAGAGAAGATTGTTTAATCATGAAGGGGAGCCATCGTGGTCATGCGGGGGGCAGACTAGTGAGGTCTTCAGGCTGTTTTACTGTTACTTTTAACGGCCTCCCACACGGTCGCTCAGCCCAGCTCCGGTGCCTGCTGGTTAAATGGCTGAAAGAGGTTTCTTCTTCCCATCCCCGTCCCCATCTCCCTGGCTCCACAGATGCAGGAACATCTGGGCCGCGTGGCTCCACCGCACCCTGCTCCCTCCGATTTTGCGTCAGGACTCTGACGGGCATGAATAAAGGAAGGAACAATCTGGAGGTTCTGCTGCATCAGCTGCCACGGGGACCGGGGAGTGATCAATTATATATCTGCAGAGATTAACTTTCTTCTTCTTCTTCTCCCCCAAATCTGTCATCAGGAATGCTGGTACTGGAATGTTTCCCAGATGAGTCGACTAGTCTACCCCCGCGCAGCATCAGCCTGCGCTTGTTATGACTCCCTGTTCCTTTTTTTTTTGGTGCCAAATACCCACATCCTACCTGTTCTTGTCTCCCTCCCCACATCCCAACACCCCCTCTCCCCAGGTAATGCCCATGGACTTGGCCTTGGCTATTCACTAACCCGACAGAAGTCGTCACCCCGCCCATAACCATGGAGTAAGATTCCGGGAGCACGATCAAGGCCCGTCTTAGCAGCGAGACAGAGGGACTGGGACGAACCCGAGATGCTAATAAGGTGCGAAAGCGATAATGATTTCATAATAAGTTAATTAGAGAGAAGTGCCTCATCTGTGGTTTCTCCCTGCTGTGTTTTATTGTGGGGGCTTGGAAGGAACGGGAAGACTCCCCGCTGCCACAGTGCTGAGCCTGCGAATGCTGTTTCTGTGAGCGAACACTGTTTTTCATCACAACAGCCTGGCAGTGGGCATCCACCCTCACCTGATGGTTTAGACCTGAATCAATTCACTGCTTGTTGGATGAATTAACACAAGAGCTTAAGACATGTTGAGGAAAGCAGTGGAATTTATTATATTGCAGAAATTTGAGTTTTGCAATTAATATCTCAGTGAGTATTAATACTGTTTTAAATGTTTTAGTTTTTTACAGTTTTATACCAATGTTGTGCTTGTGGTTTCGACCTGCGTGCACTAACTATGATTGTTCCTACCATGTATTAATGCACATCTTGTAATTTGCTCTGGATAAGAGCATCTGCTAAATGCTTGAAATGCAAATGTAAATGTTGTGGGGACAGTCACTCACAACAGAATGCTGCCTTTATTTTAATGTCCCATACCTTACATATGGGTCAGGTCAGAGGTGTCCTTTGGAGATTCATGAGTCACTGGCCTTCAGCCAACAGAAGTCTCCAGTTATTTAACTGGAGCCATTGAGTGGAGACCTAAATGATGTGGTGTTCTATCAGCCAATCAGCTGCTCTAAAACCTTCATGGTCTCGAACGCCATGAGTCAGTACCATTAGCATAGGTGGTGAACCTCAAACTTGGCATTGGGCCTGAAGCTAATATGATCTGGGAGAACAAACAAAAGTCTGAGGGTCAATCCTATCACCTTCATTGTGCCCAAAGAGAAAAGCACTGTCAAAATGATATCATGGACATGAAAACCAAAAGGTGAAGTGATTGGGCCTCGAATGCCATGTCTTATGAGCTTTAAATGAACTAACATTAGATAAATGCTAAGCAGTCATTTTTATAGTCAATTTCTTCCAGATTTGTATTTCATTTGGCACTTGAAGTACAAGTATATTAGATAAAGAAAGGATTGGCCAATAGAAATACAAGGAAAAAGAGAGAGAGAGAGACAGAGAGAGAGAGAGAAACTCTAGAATAAATAAATACAATTCTTATGCCAATAAGAAATTGTTACAAAATTAAATTTGTATCTATTGCTTTAATGCTTTTTTTAAATCCTTTGTGTTTTCTTTCCTGCCAGGCAAGGAGATGTGAAGAGCTATAACATGTCCTATCCCGGATACTTTTGGGGGCGCTCGTATTTTGAAGTCCCCTGCATTGCAGTGCTCCGGTCTCCCCTGCTGTAAGAGAAGGCTTTTAATCCTGTGGAAAATGACTCCTTCTCAACCGGCCCTGGGCATCATTAAGGGCTGCCTTCAGCCTGAGGCCATGCATGAACCTTTTCTTCAAACTGTACACTTTATCTATAATTTAGCCGTCTTTCCTAAATTATTCAAGCAAATAGTGGTGAAAATAATGGAGTTCACTGAATCTCACTTACGCATAAAACTATTTTAATGTTGATTTGAATTTCCGAAAGCTTTTTTTGATTTCTGAAAGGGATGAGAAGCACACCGCTCTGCTCTGAACCCGGTGTGCCTGCCTGCCAGTCGATATGAACACGTTGTCATTGGATGAGGTCTGAATAAATGATCAGAGAAAAACAGAACCAACACCAAAGACCTCATTCATTTAATGACCCAATGTCTTTACAGTACAAGGGGCAGAATTATTCTGGTTTAAAAAAAAGTGTACTACCTACATACTGTATCTGTTCATTGACAAATCACATTTACATATACCTTATTTCCCCACAAAAAGTTTGCTTGGTTACTTTCACTAATGTATTGCAGATTATTAACAGGGAAGGTCAAAGTAAAATTGTGACATTAATAATGGTTTGTTTCTATTTCTTACATTTCCCATTTTCAATTAAATTTTAAATCCAAAATCAGTAATTTGGCATTCCTGGGTTTCTAATGCACAGATTCTATTGCCATAAGCAGGCCTGTCAAGGAAGGGGTATTCTGAACCAAACTGCTAATCATTTTCTATCATGTCCGCTCAAACCCTCTCTTTGAATAATAAACATGAAATGGGAAGGCAATTAGGATTCATTTGCTGTATGGATCATTAAAACAGACCTCCTGGGATATTTTATACACACAGACACACACACGCACTCACGCACACACAAACGAACACACACACACACACACACACACATGCACGCACGCACGTACACACACACATGCACGCACACACAAACGAACACATACACACACACGCACACACACAAACGAACACACACACACACGCACATGCACACAAATAAACACAAACAGACACACAAATGCATGCACACACAAATGATCACACACACAGACACACACACACACACACACACAAACAAACACACACACACAGACACACACACACAGACATACACTCACTCACTCACACACACACACACACACACACACGCATGCACACACAAATGAACACACACACACAGACACATGCACACACACACACACACACACGGGCACACACAAATGAACACACACACAGACACATGCATGCACGCACACACAAACGAACACACACACAAACAGAGAAACAGACAGACACTCACTCACTCACAGGCACACATGCATGTATACACAAATGAACACACAAACACAGACACACGCACACACACAAATGAACACACACACAGACAGAGACAGACAGACACATACATGCACGCACACACAAATGACCACACACACATACAGAGAGACAGACAGACACACATACATACATTCACACGCGCAAAAACAAACACACACAGACAGAGAGATCAGCACTTTGATGCCGTCCCTAACTGTATGAAAGGAAGGGGGGGAGAATGAAGTGATGAAATGAAAAAGAGCAGGCCGGGGTAAAGGGCTGTATTTAAAAGAGGCAGTATCAACATCAATTGCTCGCTGTTCCCGAGACTTGTGTCAAATCAGTCGATCCGCTGGATGGTAATCAGAATTCCGTGGCGGAGGCACAGGCCGCTCTCCTCTCCTGCTTATGGGTGGGCCCGTGGACGTTAGCCTGCACCGTACCGAACTTTGGGCGCAAGCAGGGAAAGCAGACCAGCCTGCTCCTCGTCGGAGCTCCTCTCTGACATCGGGAATGTCGCATCGTGCGGGAGAGGGAGGTCTTCTCTAGGGCCTTTGTATCTGTGACAGGCTTTTCAGATGGGACTTGAACCCATGTCCTCAGGACCTGGACCCCCCCCCTCCCTCCCCGCTGAGCTGACAGAAGCAGCCCATGCCTGGTTGGAGCCGAATCCATCACCTAGCCACCGCCATCTGTGTGCGGCACTAATGAAAATCTCACTCATGTATGGCGGTGTGGGTTCATTAGTGACGCCACCCAGAAATAACAGATGATGGTCTCAAATTAAAGACAGCGAAACTGCTAATTTATTCCTGAAGGACGAAAGCCGGGCCTCGTCCATGCGCACGCTCCTGGCTACGGCGCACGTTCTCAGGTTTGTTTAGAGCTAAATCTTAGCCCCCCTGCCTTTCATCTTTTTTTAACAACCACCCAGTGCAATGAAGTAGGCTTATGCTGTTTTTATACTAGAAACCTTCTCTCTTGAATCTCATCCTCTGTTTATCAGGGCAAAAGTGGTCAATTCCAATAACTTTAAATGGTCTGTCAAATCTCCAAAATACCCTCGCCTTCCAGACCGCCCGTATGCTATGGCGTCGCGATTACAGTGCCACCAACAATTTTCCCCTCTACCGTTCATCTCGTGGGAAAAATCTCACCGCCGGCAGGAATGTCCTCACCTTTGTGCCTTTAAAAAAGATGGAAATCAAAAAGCTCTCACCCCCGACGATCCCAGGAAAGTGGAGTGGCCACAGAGGTAGGCCGCGACGTGGAGCTCCCAGCCCCAAACGCCGTGACTAATTTGACACATATCTCCAAAAGCTCTCTCACTGTCTACCACCATCAACACTTCAGTCCTCACTACCCAGAGATGGGAATAATCCCTCCGAGGTCTAACATCCTTCTAACCGTCCTCGGCGGCTGTTTTTCTAATCACGCTGAAAACCTTAAGCCGTGTCCCATTATTTGCCTTTACTGTGGCAGAGGCTGAATCTAGGAGACTCGTTTTTTTGGTTTATTGCTTTAAGTTTGTCACGCACTCACAGAAATGAAAGGCACATGAGAGCGACGGTCTTGCTCGAAGACGTCAGCGAGTCACGCACACGCAGACCTGACCTCCCATTGGCCGACCAGATAAAGCGCCTTTTGAAGACAGGATGTCAGAAAAATCTGCAAGGAAAAGAACTCTGCGATGCCCGGAGTTTCCCGTCACGGTCGGAGAACGCAGTCGCCAAAACTAAACAAGATGGCCTTCTGCTCGGCTCAAAGACCCCCTTCATCATCATCTCCATCGGGTCTGTTGTGAAAGAGTGCAACATGGTTTAAACTAAAAGAGAATACTTGTTGATAGGTTTTTCTCCCTTGGGATTGCAAAAAAGACACATGCGCATGACTTCGCATGTGTCACAAGACCTTGGATTTTGTATTTATTTTTTATTTCTTATACATTTTGTTTCACATTTTTCCCAGTTTTTCTCCCAATTTGGAAGCCAATTATACCCTCTATTTATTTAGATTAACCCTCCCCCCACGAACTCGCCGCCCATCTCTATGGGGCAAGCTACTCCCCGAGGCCAGCGATGATCTGGCTCTTTTTTCGAGACGGAACTCACCGACCCCCTTTCTGGAGACACCTCAAATGCCGCCCCCGATCGGGGCTAATGGTCAGGGCCGGTCTGGCAGAGATGGGTTTCGAACCGCGTACCTGATAGGCAGGTCACACTCATACATGACCAGCCAAATACAGGTGTGTTAGACCGCTATGCTATCCGCCAGCCCGACCACACACTTTTTAATCGATTAACCGTCCTCGATTGCATGCAGAAGGAAGTATACTATGGCTTGCCGACAGTTTTGGAATGCATTTTTTTGATTGGGTGTAAAGAATTATCTTGAGCTTTCAAGCAGGAAAATTAGAATGCATTTTACTTTCTGATATCAATTTGAGGCATTGCTTACAATACTACTTATTGCATTTGTCCCTTTGTCCTTTTTGTTAATTAAAACAGAATGAATTCATGTTTGTATGAAAAGAGCTATGGTATCCTATTATTTTCAGTTCCTCCAATGGATGCCTCATGACATAAACATACAAACCAACAACACATCTACAGGTAACTGCTAAAATAAAGGAAACACCAACATAAAGTGTCTTAATTGGGTGTTGGGCCACCACGAGCTGCCAGAACAGCTTCAATACGCCTTCGCATAGATTCTACAAGTGTCTGGAGCTCTAATGTAGGGATGCAACACCATTATTCCATGATAAATTCCATCATTTGGCCTTTTGTTGATAAGTGTTCAATTGGGTTGAGGGTCGGATAGAAGGATAGAAAATCAGGATAGCAATGCTTCACCATAGGATGATGCACTCAGAACGCCTTTGCATTTATTGCCATTTACCTTTCCCTCTAAGGGGTTCAGTGGACCTAAACCATGCCAGGAAAATGCACCCCACACGATAACAGAGCTGCCAGAACCCTTCATTTACTCAAATGTTTAGTTTCCTTTATTTTGGCAGTCACCTGTATATACCTCTCCTTTTAGCCTTTTTAGGTAACAGAGGCCATTTCCAGTGTAGTGGATGATACATAAAGCGTTTGGACATTGGGAAAGCATTCTTTATCCAGATCCAGAGACCATAAACTGGTTGTAAAAATGTCCAGATTACACAGGAAAACAAGATTTTGTAAAATGCGTTTGACCCTTCAAACTCATGAGACCACCGCGTTTTCATGGAGTTGAAAGGCCGCTGTGACATGCCTGGATGTGAGGCTCTCCGCTGGTGGCCGGTCACAGGGAGCGCCGTTTTCCCACCTTGTGTAACGTGATGAGCGCTGTGAAATGTTGATTACATGCAATGAGGAGAGCTGCGTGAAGCGACCCAATTTTTTATTCTTCTAATAACAATTACCGAAAGGGGAAAGAGGGGATAGAGGAAAATAAAGACTGAGACACACCTGGGACATCTACTCCCAGACACAGGACATTCATTCAGTTTAACAGTCACAACACAAACTACAATCTTCACAATATATATATATATGTATGCATACAGTACATTTACACGATTGATAAAGATGAGCAAAAAAGCTGTATAAAACAAACAATGCAACAAAAATAAATTTGCATGAACATTGCTACATTTATTGTATTTTTTTACATTTGTTTCAGATTTTTTCCTGTTTTTCTCCCAATTGATTCAGTGGCCAATTATACCCCTTTACTTAGATTTGCCCTCCCCACACGAGGTCGCCGCTCGTCTCTACGAGGCAAGCTAATTCTCCAAGGGCAGTGAACTCCGCTTCCTTCCACAGCCAAACACCACCCCCGATCGGGACTAACAGCCAGGGCTGGTCTGGCAAAGACGGGTTTTGAACCCTGATAGGCAGCTCACACTCATATTGGACCAGCCAAGATACGATATCGTATCTGCCAGCCCTCTACATTTTTAAGTTCATGTCAATCTTAGGGAACTGTATTGTGGCCTCCCATGGCCTCCTGTCTCACTGGGGTATAAAAATGAGGGAACACACATGCAAAATCATTTTCTCATCCATCACCATGGGGAAAGGGCAAAGGAAAAAAATATGTAAAACAAGACAAAGGGTTGTTGACCTTCACAAGTCAGGAGTTGGTTACAAACAAATTAATAAAACTAAAGATACCACTTTCCACTATTAGGTCAATAATTCATACGTTTAAAACCACTGGAACTATGGTAAATCTGCCTGTTAGAGGATGCAAGTGCATCTTGCCCCCACACACAGTGGCAAACAAAGATCCAAGGGCCACAGGAGGAGATCTACAAAGCTTTGTTGTGGGCACAACAGTCTCCAAATCTATCATCAGATGCCACCTCCATGCCAATGGACTTTTTGGAAGGGTCACCACAAAAACCATGTTGAGGGCAATTAACAAACTCCATGCACACCAGTGGTGGGTTGGTGTTGGAAAAAGTATGCTAATGGTGAAAAAAACGTAATACCTACAGTGAAATATGGTGGTGTATCTTGGATGTTATGGCATTGTTTCGCATCTACTGGTCCTGGGGCTCTTGTTAAAGCAATAGTACAGTCTTTACATTATAATTATAATTGTTAAATAGAAATATGCAATTATTTAGATAATATTTGATGAGCTACATCACAGGTTTGAATAATTAATTGAATAATAATGGGATTTATTAATACATGCAACAGAGCTGACAAAAGTGTATTGAGTAGACGGATACATAAGGAATGTGGGTATAAAAATGAATATAAATGAAAATAAATAAATATAGCAAATACTAATAACATTGGTAACAGCTTAATAATGCTATAATGACATCTAGTAATTTATGAAACTATAATTTTAATAATTCTTATATAATATTATTATTGATTATATAAATAATGATAATTATGCAACAATCATACAAATTATTTAGTTTAGTTGAGTTTATTTGACATTTCACTTTAAAAGAATACAATACATGGATACATCCTGATGTACATGTACATTTTAAAAATACATATCAAGGATGACACAGAAAAGTCCTCTGACTTATTTCCATTGTGGTCCTTATATAATAACAATACAAAATACATTAACATTAGGCATTGGCAGCATAAACTAAATTCCAATAAATAGCAACAATACCACATACATTTACATTACTCCCATTAAATCAGCAATAGAGTTCATAACAATCAATTACATTTATATTACCCTACCTACCCGACTGTCTATTTACAGAGGAACATTATCTAGAAGCCAATGTTTAAGTTTAAGCCCTGAAGGTGACTGGGTTTGCAGTCTGTTTAATATCATTAGGGACCTTGTTCCAATCCTGAGCACCCAAGTACCTGAAATAACTTTTACCTTTTAACTTTTACTATAACATCAGTGCTATAATTATAATGGTTGAACATAAATATGCAATTATTTAAATAATATTTGATAAACTACATCCCAGGTTGAATTATAGAAGGACAGGATTTATTAATACACGCAACAGAGCTTTCAGAAAAAGATTCTTAAACTTTTAGTTTTTATAAGTATCTATGGTTGCTCTCATTATGTACAGTTAGTGTTTATTTTTTTAATTTTTGTTGCTATTTTGCTGTATTAAGTGGATGTACTTTTTCTAATGTGCTTCATGCACGTATTTTGTTTTCTTTGTTTTTATTCTTTGATACATACTTTTCTCTGTAGTTTTTGGGGACAAGTGCTAAAAATTAGCATTTGGCTATAAGCACTAAATACAATGCATCTGATGCTTGTATTTTCAGACTCCACTACCACTGAATTCTGTACATCTAGCCAATTGTCATCACCACTGCCTACTTGTTCAATACTTCTTGTATATGTATCCCTGCTTACTCCTCATTTAAAATAATAATAATAAAAAAATTTTACTAACCTTTTCCTTCCCAGTGTTACAGGTATAGTAATATATGCCATTTAATATATGCCATTTAGCAGACGCTTTTATCCAAAGCGACTTACAGGAGTGAATGCATACATTTTTCAGTATATATGGTCCCAATGGGAATTGAACCCATAACCTAAGCGTTGCCAATGCTGTGCTCTACCTACTGAGCTACAGAGAACCACATGCAGCTGCCTACAATGTTGTATTACTGCACTGATCTTTTTCACAAACTATGATTGTTCCTACCATGTATTATTACACATCTTGTAAGTCGCTCTGGATAAGAGCGTCTGCTAAATGTTTAATGCTTGTTATGCATTGTAACAATGCTTTTGCTATGTTCCTGACAAATAAAATTCATAAAATGAATAATATAATATAATACACATAGATACATGCATACATTTTCTTTGGAGAGAGAGAGCTTGTGCTCCAGAACTGCTCCAGGACCGAGTCATCTGAGTCTTCCATAGCTAGCAGGCTGTGGTCGGTAAACTTCGTTCATTATTAACTCAAGACGTGTGCACCGAGCACATGACTTACACCGGCCAATGCACTCATGCATCATGTCTTGGAGTGTGCCAGGACATAGCAAGCTGTGATCGATCCCTTTTTAAAATCTTAGCTGCTATTTTAGTATAGCACCATAGCTTATGAGAATATTGCAACATACTATAATACCATATATAACAGTATGCAACAATTTATTGTGGGTGCTGTGCATTTACATACAGTTATCAGCGCTGAGCTTTGAACCTGCTCTTACAGGTATACACAGAGTATCACTGTGAGCAAACCATTATTTCTTTAAAATGTCCACCAAGTGTAGGGGTGGGGGGGGAATATATAGAATATATTGCAAACATTTTCTTGAATGACATAGCTAGTTGGGTATCAATAACTTAGCTTGGCTAGCTATCTAGTCCCCCCACATTTTAAATAAAATGTACCTCCTCATACATATATATCATTGTGAAAAACCTGTCATTTACTAGAAAAAAAGCAACTGCAGACAAATAAAGGGTCATTTACACATGAAGTATTGTGTGGGTATTTACGCTAGGTGCAGACTGACAGGTGATTAAGGGCATTTCCATAGTTTGGCCATATCTAAATGCGGAATTGCCCGGTGAATCTGGTCCTTGTGAGTTATGAATAACAGTAATTGTCTGCCCTGTTCCCTGTCTTTGTGCTCCTGCCAGCTGGCACCTGTTCGTTCACCGTCACATGACACTACAGCTGTGTCCACATGTTCCTCTGGTCACCCCATCAGCTCAAATAATGCCCGCTTTTGATCAGCCCTTCCAGCCTTTCCAAATGATCTCATCATATTACCCAAGATTGCTGCCTATTATGGCGGATACTTATTTAGCAATTTAGCCCCGAAAAGTGGCCGGCCCAAAGGCTAATTTCAGCAGTGACATTCTAGCACACTGCTGCTGGACAGGCAGAGAAGGGGCTGGTAGTTAACACTAAATGAACACCAGACCTGTTCCACACAACATACCGTGCGAGAGGAAGCTTCTCATTGAGTTTATCTCTTATTCTCTTATCTCCACTCACTGGAAAAAGGTTGGGGATGCAGCTTCTGCTTGTAAGACAGACCTCCGGAAGATTCCGCATCTGTCATAGAGGCGACAACAGGGTCGAATTCAGCCTGAAAGGTCTTAGTAAAAAACGACCCCTGTTCAAGCTAGAAGGCTGGAGTAATTGATATGTGTTATGTGTCAGATCCTCTGCTCTTGTAAACAAATGCTTTACTGAAAGTGTGGAAGAAGTCTGTGGATTTATTGTGGTTGCTGTCTATTTAGATGCAGTTATCAGTGGTGAGCTTTGATCCTGTTCTTACGGGTTTACACAGAGTATCACTGTGAGCAAACTGTTATTTGTTAAGAAATGTCCACCAACACATGAATGTGCAGGCTGAGTCTGAGGGACATTTACCCACAATGCAGTTTCATTGGACCCGTGACAGAACTATAAAATCATTAAGTGAACTAACCAATTGGCGAATCAGCTTTTCAAATCTTGTTTTGCTGGGAATTAGTCATTGTCATATAAAACAAAGATGGACCTTTTGTTGACAAATTCAATTAAGCCATTAGAGGAAAGAAAGAAGAAGAGAATTAGACAAATTAAATTAGTAATTTATTTTCTCTTCTTGAACATAACAAAACAAACCCTTTAAAAGTGGACAATGGAGCAGTTTTTATACTGCAACACAAAGAATGTTGTAGAAATCTGCTCATTCATCTGCCTGAATTGGGTTTATATTTAAAGTATTCAGAAACAAATGTAATTTTTTTCTGAATTATAAACTGACCTTGATTTGGACTAGTTGGGGGATTTATTGAAAAAGAAATCTGGACAAAGTATTAAAAATGGAATTATTACATATAAATATGCAGCCTATTAGACATACAAAAACATAAAACTGAATATGCCAAAAATAACCCCACTGCCGTCCAAGGCTAAAATACGGTACTTCGATTAGCCTAATGGACATGCCTGCACACATCATTCAGCAGAAGGGAAATCACCAGGCCCTGCACAATAAATGATCCCCTAATATGTCATACGTATTTACATTTAACTGGATTAAACAAGGTGGTGAAAGAATTCATATTTTCAAGGAAAAAAAGACGATAAAAAGCGACCGAGGCTTTTCGTATTCTGTGCACAGGTAGGAGGAGTCAGAGGTCCCCCGATTAGATATAACTTCATATTAGTAAATCGAAAACAGATGAATTATTGCCTAATGATAACCAATTTGGAGAGTCTAAAAGGACACAGCTGTGGCTTGGGCTAAATGTATTGGTCTTTTATGAAGTAAAGCCAGCCCGTTTAGACGAGAGAGCGCTGCGGTGGAAGCCGGCCTCCAACAAATATATGCATAATGGAAAAATAATACTATTTATAATAATTTGTTTAGCCCCAGAAAGAAACAGAGGGAATTAGAGGACCCCATAGCTGCAGTCTCCACGCTACATGCCCCTGGTCGTCTCCGCCATAACAAGATTAGAATTGAAACTGCGGGATGCGAGAGGCTTTTTCTCCAAGATGTGATGAAATATTAAAATAGGCTACGGCTCGCTCTGCGCTGAGAGCTTTTTCAGGTGTGCGTGACATTTTCTGGCACTGACATGTAGCTGCCAATCAAAGTGACTGACAATAAATTAGGGACGAGAAGGGCCGAGCATCTTATGGCTTTGTTTTTGTTTGCTGTGCTGTTTGCTCTTCGATGGTTTTGTTTTTGCTTGGTGTGCTCTTTGCTCTTCGATGGTTTCATTTTTGTTTGGTATGCGGTTTGCTCTTCGCGGAGAGCTAAAAATACGGCATGGCCTCACTTTTATTTTTTCTAAATAATGAATTATTATCTTTTTCCCTCTGGTTCTTGGCAAAATGCACAGGACGCTAGCTACCTGTTCTGTCTCTTTTTGTTGATCAGGTACATTCATTATATGGATTTGACCTGACTCCATGCACAATGTACGTCTGCTTCAAAGAGCCATAAAGGAATTACATGAAAATGTAGCCTAATTAGAATATAATCATTAGCCCATGTCAAAATACTATACATGGCGTACATTTTAAATGTATTGACCAGTTTAATGCTGTAATTTAATGAGTATGTCATGTCGCAGGGTGTGTACAAAAACATATCAACAATAAATATATGATTCATTCAACAAGCAGCAATATGAAACAATTAAATGAAGGGGATCTCATTTATTTATTATTAAATTTAATAAAATATGATATGCTTTCATATATGTTCAAAATATGCTCATTGTATGCTTCTGCATACATGTTTATGAAGCACCCGTACTGGAGGATCCTGGGAAGTGTAGACAGTGTATTTGTGCCAGACGTGACAAAGCAATGCTCAACACCTGTCAGTGGTGCAGAAGATGTGTCAGTAAATCTCACCAAATACAAACACAGAAGGAGATGCACTGTCCAGAGACTTGTTTCTGATATTTTTATTGTGAGGAAATTTTCACAAAATCTAAATTCAGAATATTAGTCTTTATAATGCATGGCTGTAAATGCAAATTAATAGCCACACGCTCCTGTGGAGTCAGCTTTATAGACACAGCAATAATGGTTAGCCTGACAAGAAATAGACTATCAATTAGTTTGCAAAATCTGTCTATCTGACTGTCTGTCTTTCTTTATTAAAATTTGAATTCAAACTGGCTTGACAAACATAATATATTGAATTGTCAAAGCACACCAGTAATGGAGACAACACAATTAACAACAGGGACAATGTACAATATAGCCTAAATGTAAAAGGTAAATAGTAAAAACTGTCCCTGTCTCTCTCTATGTTACTCTCATTCCCTTTCACTTTCTCCTCTTGTCTCTGTCTTGCTCTTTCGTTCTCTCCCTCCTCTCTTTCTGTCTCTGTTGTTTTTTGTTGTTTTTTGCAGAGAGGTTGAATTGAATTGAACATTGAATTTGGGTCACAATATGTTATAGTCCTTTAAGGGCAGGAATTAATTTTTGAGGGGGGGGTTGTGAAGAGTGAAGACTACCTGATATATGTAGGTGATATATGACAGGCTCCATGCTGTACTCGCACTAAACTTATGTCTGTGAATAAACAGTTTGGAACTGTCACAAAACATTTCGGGGTGGGGTTTAAACCTGAAATCCACTCCTGTGTCCCAGCTTTGCTAGTGCTTTAGAGAACCCACAAACGTTTTCCTTTAGCATGTCCTGAGGAATATGTATACCACCCGGCCAGCTCGCTTGGTGGACAGGTGAAGCTTGTGATCGCAGAAAGGCAGAAAGCGAGAGAGTGTGGGGGACGCTGACGGATGATCAGATCACAGTCTTCCAGATGTTGAAGGAGGTCTTTGGATCAAATGGTGTTGCCGGATGCTGCGGCCGGACACCAGGGCTCTCCCTCCCTACATGGTGACCGTGAAGGACCTCACACTGCCAGCCAAGATCAGTTCAGATCAGCTACGCTTTATTGGCATAACTATACACTGCTAAGCAAAGATTGTAAATGTTGCCAATGGAAATCATGTGACTTATACACAGTAACACAAAAGCCACTGATAATGCATTAAACCAGGGTTCTGTGTGTATGTATGTGTGAGTGTGTATGTGTGTGTGTGTGTGTGTGTGTGTGTGTGTATGTGCGTGCGTGCATGCATGTGTGTGTGTGTGTGTGTGTCTGGGTGTGTCTGAGTGTGTGCTTGTGTGTGTGTGTGTTTGTATCTGGATGTGTGTGTGTGTGTGTGTATCTGTGTGTGTGTGTGTGTGTGTGTGTGTGTGTGTGTGCACATGTGTGTATGTAGGTGTGTGTGTGTGTGTTTGTATCTGGGTGTGTGTGTGCGCGTGTATGTGTGTGTATCTGGGTGTGTGTGCGTGTGTGTGTGAGTGTTTTAGATCAGTAGCTGCGGACACATATCTCCCAGCACTACTGTAAACCTGTTCGCTACTGCAGCATATTTATACTGGGTCAGATTATTGAGACTGAACTATCTGACATATATAAATATAAATTAGAAACACCTCAGAAAGACGTATATATGTTCAGTTAGTCCCTGTGCCAGTATACGAGTTACATATCAATGGACGTTATTGACTGTTTATGCATGAAGGATGAGGCAACAGGTAGTGAAAACATTTGTGCACTTAGTTTTGTTGTGTTGCCACAAGAGGGGGCTAAAATGGTAGTGCAAGGCACCAGTGTCAAAGGGAGACATCATCAAACTTTTAACTTGCCTTGGAGATTCACTTCAAGACAGAGGAAGTCTGAATCAGGAGAGGGGGGTTGCTGAACTGTGTTTCTTTGATGATTACATAAGAAGATATTACATACATGCTGGTCTGTGTTGGGTATGTACATGCTGCTCTGTGTTGGGTATGTGCATGCTGCTCTGTGTTGGGTATGTGCATGCTGCTCTGTGCTGGGTATGTGCATGCTGCTCTGTGCTGGGCATGCTGCTCTGTGTTGGGTATGTACATGCTGCTCTGTGTTGGGTACGCACATGCTGCTGTGTGCTGGCTGCTGCGTGCTGGGTACGTACAGATCATCCATGATGTCTCAATGTAAAGTACAGCCTATTAACCAAAATAGTCTATAGCCTAAAACACAGCAGGTTCTAATTATTATTAAAGGAGTATAGTATATAGAGGTTCCACACAAAAATAATTTATTTACTGAATTACACAGCACTGCAAAATATCACAGCTGTTTTTGGTTTTTTGCAGGTCATTATATTAAACTCAGATGACTCAAAGATATTAAAAAGAATATGCAAGAGCTACAGGTAATTGTTAGGTGACCAGGTTTTAGAATTTCCATTAGTTGGTCTTTAAAAGAGCTGAATGCCTATGGTTTGATTCCACCTAGGTTGCGCCAGTTCGGCTCTGGCAGGGAGTGCCACTAGGGGGCAGAATAATAATTATTAAATAATAATAATGAGACTGCTGAGAACTGCTATATTGCTTAATCTGTCATCTGCCATTTGATTCAGATGACAGATTTTCCACAAGAGTACCCACTATAGCAGACAGTCCATAGCAAAATTATCTTGATTGAAATCCGCTATAGCAGGTAGATTTACAGTGCTGATTCTACTGGCATGATGCTGTGTTGGAATTAGTAAAAACAGAGAATTGACATCCCATGAGGTCCAACTGGACCTCCTCCTCACTATCCTCCTCCTCCTCTTTCTCTCTTTCCAGCTCCATCTCGTTCTCTTGCTCTTTCTCTTGCTCTCCTCCCAGCTCTTCAATCTCGCTCTCCTTCCATCTCTCTCATGCTCTGTCTCTGCATCTTTTTCTTACTCTGACTCTCCACCTCCCTGCCCATTGTTTGCCCTTTTTTTCATTAAAAAGCTGAGTATATTGCACTGCTTCCTCTTCATGTTCTCTCTACTCTCTTACACCTATACAAGATGTAAAAGGAAATCAATATCTCTAGTCTTAAGTCATAAACACATATGGGTCCATGATCAATGCAACATAATTAAAAAAAAAAATGAATGCCAACACAATAACTCAAATGATCAACTGGAATGATATCTGGAATGTTTGCTTTGAAAGAGACAAATGCTAAACATGGTATAAGTACTTACTAGGGTTTTAGACTGATAGCTAGCTATTTTCTAACTGTTTCAAGGAATAAATCAGACATTGAAATTCATTGTAGACTGCTCTTTTTTACAAAGACACTGATACATTCATGTTCATGAAAGTGTTTATTAACGTTATGTCATGGTTGTTCCCCAGATTCACCGCCAGGTGGCGGTGTTGCGCCTTCCTTGGGGGAGGTGCACAGGTGGACTCAATGTACTAATCACCTTCCTATTTAAACTCGCACCTGGCCTTGTTCAGTGCGAAATCGTAAGCCATTGTTACGATCTAGCCGGTAAGGTTTGTTGTGTCTTTTTAAAGACGTAACTCCAAAGAAACTTACTATAGTTACAAGAAACTTTCGCTATTCAAAACCTTCGCAAAAAGAACCTCTTTGTGATACCTAATTTAGGAACCTTCCTCGCTTTTAGGAGTTTCAGTTTGGTTTCTTTTGAGCAGTCGGTTCGACTGTGTTTTGGGTTTTCATTTCCGTTCTTTTTGGCTCTACTAGCCTTTCCTCGTTTGTTTCGGACACACGGTTGTCTTTGGTTTTGTTATTAGTTTTCCATTACCATTGGGTAAACCGGTGGAGGTATTTTACCACCACGTGTTTTGGTTACTTATATCTTTATATAGGGTATTTTGTTTATCGGGTGTTTCCCACTACCCTTACCTTATTTACTCTGCTGAGTTTTCTCTGTTCGTTTGTTTGTGTCTGAGTGACACTTAGTTGGGTGATAATTTCTGTTCCTCCCCTATTTCTCTGACCTTCAGAGCTAGTGGTTAGACTGTAGGGCAGTACAGTCTTACTTATTGATCCCCCGGGGTTCTGCGAGTGGCACCAATCACCAACAACCCTCACACATTACTGCATAATCTAATGCAAATTGATTAATGTTAGCCTGCACGTTAGTCTGTAGCCTGATAGAGCAATTTGTCTCAGTATAAAATGCTGCAAAAAGTCGTTAACGTTGTATTATGGACAACAAAACGGATTTGGAAAAGAGGTGAATTGATACGGGCTCTATGATTTTCCCAAGCCAAAACAATCCCATTGTGCAACGTTGTCCGTTTATTATTCATACCTCCGTGACTGGAACGTAGTAGCTAACGTTATATTTTCCCTGCCGTGATATAATTGAAGAAACATACGCTAAACTAGAAATAGTCTGCCAAATCGCAGTTCGAAGAATAATCTGCTTCTGTTGGGTATGTACATGCTGTCTGTGCTGGCAGGGCCAGCTCTACACATTTTGGTGCCCTAGGCGAGATTGGCATTTGGGTGCACCCCCCCCAACAAACATCAATCAGACATCACCATGGATTCAAGACAAAAATTATTTTTAAAATTTTCTTTTTCAAATAAAATCACTTCTCAAACAAATCACTTACCAAAGTCTCATTTAAACAGGGAGGATAAGAGAAAATGGTAAGAAAACTCACTTTTAACACAATTGTTAACAAAGTCTGGGGGCTTTTGCAGAAATTTGCTGAGTGTATCTGTAGACAGGTACAGTTATTAGCCTATTACAAGCAAAAGCAGCTGTAGGACAAACAACTTAAATTGATTTTTTATGGATAGCTAGCCACATTATTATCACTGATATAATGTTGTAGCCTACTACAAATTTTAGTAGCCTAATAATAAAGCTTGAGACTCAAGGCAAGCATGATGGTTTTGCAACTCTGCAATTCAGGTGTAGTAGCCTAGTTTTGGTAATAACTACAGGTGGGTACTAATAAGCTTCAAGCCAAAACGTGAGGGTAACGGGGTAGCATCAGCATGCATTCATCCTTCAATCTGTATGAGTCTAGCAGTAGCTCTTAGCATCGCATTATCTAGCTAGCATTAGCTTGTTTATTACTTAGCTAGTTAGCTCCCTAACCTCCTACAATAACACAGAAACACAACAAAACAGCATTTTGATGACATAGCCTACCTCTTAATTGGGCTCTCTTTTCCTCCTCCTCCTTCCTCCATTTTCTCCCCTGCGCACCTGAAGGCTTGTGCCTTTTCAAAGTCATTGTGCAAATATAAAATCTGTCATCGATCTGATATCAATCAGTAGTGCGTGCCTCTCTGACCCCGTCACCTGCGCTTGACCCGACAGGCGATAGCACGTCTCTTGGGTTGCCTGTGATGCGCACACGTAACCCCCACTTTCAGCAAGCAGCCAGGCATTGTATCCCCCACCTCAGTAACAGCATCTCTGTCAAAGTGCAGGCCAGATGAAACATTGCGTGAGGAACAGAACAGGGGTGCAAAGTGTATTTATTTTTGTTTATTTGTTCATTGGGAGGAAAGGAGAGGGCGCCCACCAGCCACCAGCAATTAAAAAAATAAAAAAATAAATAAATAAATTGTGAGGGCTACCTAGCGCCCCTAGCCGACATGGCGCCCCAGGCAGCTGCCTGTATGGCCTGTGCCTTGAGCCGGCCCTGTGTGCTGGGTACATATATGCTGCTCTGTGCTGGGTAACTGCATCACACATCACACCTCACCTCCACTACACTAAATGCCTATAATAAAGTACTATAAATAAGTACTTTATGATATAATAAATAGCAAGCTTTTGATACATTTTGAAAATATTTGTTGTGTCATTTAGATATTTAGATATCAAATATGATTTTGTGGTTTCATTATACTGTATATCATTGCAGAAATTAGGCAATTCTGTCACTTCATTCATTTTCAGTTATTCATGTTGTGCCAGTACGTTACGCTGCGTGTATGTAGTGTGTATGTAGTGCAGTTCAGATTAAGCAGGTAAACATTCACTAGAGAAGGTGACGTCATCCCCTTGAGCTTCGAGCTGTGATCAGATCTGGGGACCTTTGGTCTTTAGCTCGGCGAGGTAATAGTGTCTCTTATTGTGCAGTACAGCCAGCATGGCCAGTGGGTTGAATCCCACAGACCAGCAGACCCCGGTTACATGTTCAGACAAGATATTTGGACTGTACAGCCTAATGATGTCAAATTCAACCATTGAAGACAGTGTGAGGCAATAATGGTAATGAGGGATGTTTTCACTGATGGAGTTCCGACTGAGTGGGCCAGTTTCAAGCGCCGAGTGAGGGTGTAAACCTTTGTATCACTAGTACAACTGAACCAGTAAGAACTGGAATGGCCGTTCATAGTCATAGTACAAGATGAGGAACAGCTGTTCCAGTTTAAATAGGGGGTCAGTGGTCTAGGGGTCTAAACGCTAGTGAAAACCCAGGGAGCTTTGTTCCACACTTGGGTGAGATTCAACACAGTTTGAGAGAGACCGATGGAGACACTCAAAGGTATCAGTGAAGGATTGAGGACGCTATGTGTTCTGAACATAAATACCATCTCTCGCAGATTGCTGACCTAAACATCTGCATTACAAATGATCTCAGAACTAACAGCAGTTTTGCCACGAAAAACTCTTTAAGACTGGCAGAATAGTGCTTTCATTTTATAATGGCATAAGAAAGATTAAGATTATGTGCCTCGATGTAAACGAGACGTCAGAATAAATGCACAATGGAGACATCCTGGGTCACTCTAAAGCAACTTCAGGTTACATTTCTAATGCAACATGAACATGAATCCTGTGCCAGGAAAGAGGGGGAAAAATACAAGTTTCGATTTCATCCATCAGATTCTAATTTGATTTAAACGGCACGTTGACATCATTGACCAGCTTCTTGTTTGCACGTACTCACTGAAAAACCTGGGGCTTTTGCCAGAAAGCGGTTGAACAGGTGCACAAAGTTTCTCTGAGTCATCCCTTGATGACCAGTATCAAACATGCATAATGGGGGCAACATCCCCCCCCCAACATAGCTAGTTTGACTCAGGGCTATGCTGTTAGCTGGCCGTAACCAGAAGTCTTCTGCAGCAGAACATAACTGGCTTTGACCTGAGAATAGGATGGTTTGACATAGGTCAGGTTCCGCCTTCCGTCGGTTAGTTAGTTACTTTTATTGTCCGTTATTTGCTTGACGCCAAAAACTGTACTGTAGTAAAAAGACCCAGTACAGACAAAACAGTGAACAGCATGACATGACAATGCAGCACAGTACAAACCCCTTATCAACTCATCAAGTCCCTACTCTGAGAGATCTTTTTCAATTGGTGACAGCTCTCCTGTCGCTGTGCAGCTTTTAGTAAGTCACTTATTGTAGCACTTATTGTGAGTCGCTCTGGATGAGAGTGCATGCTAAATATCTACATTTTAATCTCATGTAAAAATGTAAGAATACGTTTCAGTGCAGAGAAGTCCGGTCATGGGTTAGTGCACTGGAAGAGTGCGTGTGCCCTGCCTCCGCTGCCACATCTACCAACAAAACGTTTAATTTCTGTTTAATCTCCATTCATTCCTTTTTTAAGGATGATGACACCCCAAACCCAATTCCTTCACGAAGCCAAGTAAAGATATGACCTTCGTTCGTATCTGATCGTTCAGGTTTGTTGGTTGTTTTTTTGTGTGAGGAAGATCACGGGCGGTAATCTCCCCACGGGGTGAAGCCTTGTGTGGTCTAGTGAAGGAAAGTGTAATCGTTGTGTTTATTACCCCCAGCAGGGAGCAGATTAACTCCAGTGCCATGTTCTGAAGGCATGCCGGCCACCACATTTATGTTTTCAGACACGCTGGGGCACTTTTCACTTTTGCCTGTTGACAAAGAGATTAGCATGGCACACATAAGCACGTGGAAAAACACGGTGAATTCAGTGTGGTTCAGTTTTTGAGTTCTAAAACAGGTGAATTCAGGGTGGTTCTGTAATAAATAGTGTGGAGTAAAAATCTAGGTGTGTAAAGAGGCACATTTTGGCTGCAGTTGGCTTGGCTTGGCTTTGGCTTTGGCTTGGCACTACAGTGCCAAGTGTCTGGTGAGTGGCACAGAAAACGAGATTAAGAAAATAATGAGTAAATATTGAAGTAATTCCTGCCTGCTTTTACAAACATCTTCTTTAAAATGTGTTTTTGTGTTTGAGCATATGCAAGTTACCACCGTGTGTGTGTGCGTGCATGCGCGTGTGAAAGAGAGATGGGTAGTGAGATGGAGAGAGAGATACATTTCTGGAAAAAAATCCTTCTAAATGGATTCTTCTAATGTCTTCTCTCTGCCCAGAGTAACTCACTGCCAAATTGCCAAGATCTGGCATTTCAATTCACTGAAGAGATGACATCCATGCAAAAACAAAAAAGACAACAGAAACAGAAAAAATCTACACCAAAGGATGTAAGCGCCATCCAACTCAGGAAACAGATTTTAGACATTTTAGGGAGGGTGGGGAGGGGGAGGGGGAATCCTGAATATGCTCAATACGTCAGAACATCCCTGCAGTGTGTGAGAATGTGTGAGAGAGAGAGACTAAATTTACATTACATTCTACATTTTAGGCATTTAGCAGATGCTCTCATCCAGAGCGACTTACAAAAATGCATTTATGCATGGTAAGATTAATCATGGTTAGTGCAAGAGATCAGTGTAGTAACACTGCAATAGACATTGTTGGCAGCTGCACGTCGTACCTGTAACACAGGGAAAGATAGTGTTTTTTTAATTGAATTTTTTAATTTTATTACATTTTTAAATATGTAAACAGTGGTGATGGCAGTTAATTAATGTATAGAGTCAGTGGTAGTGCAGTCTGAAAAGGTGGGCTTTTAGTCTCTTGCGGAAAATGGCCATTCCACGGTCCTGACCGAGTGCGGAAGATAAATCCACCACCGGGGGGTCAGGACAGAGAAGAGGCGAGACCGCGAGGAATGGCTGCCGGACACCTGAAGGGATGGAACAGTCCGTTTTCCAGAGAAGGCAGAGCAGAGGGGTCTGGCTGGGGTGTAGCGTGTGATGAGTGTCTGGAGGTAGGAGGGAGCGGTTTCCCCAAGCAGCTTGATAAGTCAGCATCAGTGATTTCAACTTGATGCGTGTTGCAATAGGGAGCCAGTGCAGAGAGGTGAGTAGTGAGATGACGTGTGAATTCGGGTTGGTTGAAGACTAAACGTACGGCGGCATTCTGCACTAGTTGCAGTGGCTTGATGGCACAGGCCAGTAAGCCTGCCAGCAAGGAATTGCAGTAGTCCAGACATGAGATAACCAAAGCCTGGACCAGGAGTTGTGTGGCCTCTTGGGTGAGGAACGGGTGAATTCTCCAGATGTTGTGAAGGGAGAATCGGCAGGTCCGGGTGATCGCTGTGATGTGGCCCGAGAAGCACAGCTGGTCATCCAGGGTCACTCGAAGACTCCTGTGAGACTGGGACGGAGACACTATGGAGCCTTTCACAGTGATTGAAACATTAATCATCAACCTGGGTTTCAGAAGGAGAGAAGGAGAGAGAGTTGAGTGTCATCAGCATAACAGTTCTATGAAAAACCATGAGCAGAGATAACCAAACAAGTGACTTGGTATACAGGGAGAATAGGAGGGGGCTGAGCACCGAGTCCTGTAACATCCTGACACCGGTAGAGAGGGTTTGGGGAGAGGAGAGGGATCCTCTTCAGGCCACCTGGTAGGGCTGGTCAGCCAGGTATGATTCAAAAGAGGAGGAGAGTTTCTGTAGAGTGACCTGCCTTGAAGGCTGATTGGTTGGGATCAAGCAGGTTGTTCTATAGGAGATAGAGAGACAGTTGATTATATTACAGCCCGTTCGACAGTCTTGGACAGGAATGAGAGGCAAGAGACAGGTCGGTAGTTAGAAATGTCAGCAGGATTCAGAGAGGGTTTTTTGCTGAGGGGGATGACATGGGCCCTTTTGAGGGCAGAGGGGACAGAACCAGAGGAAAGTGAGGAGTTGATTATATTGGAGACAAAGTGAAGGATGTCCAAAGCGATGGACTGGAAGAAGGGGGACGGAATGGGATCAAGCAGGCAGATAGTAGGAAAGTGGGACTGAATAAATTGTGAGATGTCAGAGTCAGAGAGGGGTGAGAAGGAGGACAGGGAGGCGTGTGGTTTGGGTTGTGAGATAGGTGAGGGAGGGTTAGATGCGGGAGGGGTTGGGGAGAAGGAGTTGTGAATGTTATTGACTTTCTTGTGAAAGAAGGATGCAAAGTCATCCACAGTTAGAAAGAAAGGGGGAGGAGAGAGGATAATGTAGAGAAGAGTTTGCATGGGTTAGATGCAGAGGACTGCATTTCAGAGAAGAAAAATGCAGACTTAACAGGGGAGCGGTTAGAGCAGGGGATGTCAAACTCATTCCATCGTGGGCCGAGTGTATGCAGGTTTTTGTTGCAACCAGTGCACTACACCAGGTGATTTCACTAATTAGCTTCCTTCTTCAACCAAGGGAGGGACCTAATTGAAATCACCTGGTGTTGTGCACTGGTTGCAACAAAAACCTGCACACACTCGGCCCACGACGGAATGAGTTTGACACCCCTGGGTTAGAGGGAAAGGTAGCCAGGAGAGTGTGGAAGGCTGCCAGGTCAACAAGACTAGTGTGAGTATGCATGTGCGTGTGTGTGTGTGTGTGTGTGTGTGTGCATGTACATGTGTGTGTGTGTGTGTGTGTGTGTGTGTGTGTGTGTGTGTGTGTGTGTGCATGTGCATGTCTGTGTGGGTGTGTGAGAGAGAGAGAGAGACTAGTGTGAGTATATATGCATGTGTGTGCTGTTTGTGTGTGTGTGTGCGTGTGTGTTTTGGGGGGCATATGTATAACCCTGTGTGTTTATGTGTGAGTTCATGTGTGAGTGAATGTGTTTGTGTATCTGTGAGTGGGTACTACTGTATATGTTTGTGTGTGTGTGTGTGCATTTGTGTGCATGTCTGAATGACTGTTTATGTGTGTGTGTGTATGTGTGAGAGAGAGAGTGTGTGTGTGTGTGTGTGTTTGTGTGTGTGTGTGTCTGTGCATGTGAGAGAGAGAGAGAGTGTGTGTGTGTGTGTGTTTGTGTGTGTGTGTGTCTGTGCATGTGAGAGAGAAAGTGTGTGTGTGTGTGTGTGTGTGTGTGTGTGCAGCAGGCTGAGGAGACAGGGTACGTCTGGATTGGGTCCAGTCCATACAGTGCCAGAGCAGCCTGCCAGGCCCTGCTGAAGCGCCTCTTTGTGCTCCCCTCACCAGCACCGTCTCAGACACCTCTGAAGCCCTGCCTTCCCGCTCTCCTGTGGGCTATGACCTCCGGAGACCAAAGTAACTGCAGACTGACACACATACTCACACACACACACACACACACACACACACACACACACACACACACACACACACACACACAGAAACTCATGCACATACTCACACACATATACATACACACACACACTCACACACACACACACACACACACACACACACACACACACACACAAACACACACACACACACACACAGACACACATGCTACCACATACATATGAATTCACACACACACACACAGGTCCTGGTGGTTTTCTCTGTGGACCGCTCCGGCACAGAGGGGTCCCTGGGAGGAGGGAGACGCTTGCCCGGGTCTCCCCAGGGCAGGAGTCAGCTGTCTGACAATGGTTCTCAGCTCATTAAATCAAATCCCATAGACCCCGTAAAAGAATTTAAATTAGACCCCCGCATTTGATGTGTTGGTAACCTCTTTGCCCCCGTTCCCCTCCCCCCTCCCTGTGCTGTGATGTGAGGAACAGAGAGACTGGGTGGCAAATGGGTTGTTCAAGGCAGCGACGGGCGCAAGGCCTGCGAAGATGACCTTCGGGAACTTGGCTGAAACTGTATATGTGTAAAATATGTGTAAATGCAGGGCAAATCCCCCCTCCACCTCCCCCTGGAAACTGGATCACAGGGCTGTTTACAGAACCTCATGATTCATCCTGGATAAAGGGGGCTTGACAGGGAAGGGGCCACGATCCCTGTTTGAAAAGTTGGTAACCTAAGCCTGCGGAAACATTCTCAAAGCCACTTAATGAGGGCACGTGAGATAACTGGCATGAAACAATTGACTTTGATCTTTCCTATTTACTGTCGAGGTTGATGGAAAAAGAAAGAGGGATATATCGCTGTCGGAGAGGAGGCTTTTACTTTTACTATACTTTAATAAGAAAAGAGGGGGAAAAAAACAAGAGAGACAAGCCCTGAACATTAATTGGTACGTTTAATAGTTGCATGACAACATCGACAACAACAACAACTTTTAGAGTTTTGAGGTTCAGTCTTCCATGGCCAGGAGTTGTATTTTTCTGAGAGGGATCCTGGTTTGGTAGCAATGGTGTATCAGTGCCACTTCAGCTGTCTGTGAGGGAATGCGGTCTTTACAACATCCTGCCGCTACAACGGTAGATCCTCCATCATGGACACGTTTCACTAGCCCCTGGCCAAGAACGAGAACAATAATCAAGAACAAACACGTTCACAATTAAACACTGTCCAGCTATCAGCTCCCAGAGATCGACAAGCGATATGACAAAAATATAAAAATAAAATCTTGCCATGTTACAACACAGGTCCTCCAGCAGGAACCTTTGGTAGCATGTGCAGCAATACAGTACACTATGTGTAATCAGATTCTCCCAATTGAATGCTTTCCTTCTGAATGAATAAATTGTATGAAACTAGTATGAAAAAGTCATGCATATTTAGCAGTTTGCATCAGGTCAAGCTCTCCGTCTCCGCTGGAGGTGAACATGAACTGCCAGGGCCCAGGCGTGGCAGTAATTGTAAAGGGGGAAGAGGCAGTGCTGTCAATGCAATGCCAATGCACAGGGGTTTTGTAGCTAGCCGCTTGAGTTGCTGTAGACAGCAGAGAGGCCGGCTCTGAAATCACTTGAACGAGCTTGGGCATTGACCGAGCCACGAACAGCTCACCGTTTGCGTCTGTCCTTGCCAGGGATTTTCCCCCTGAATTCTGCGAGCCCTTCCCCTCGGCAACCCCTTCGTCTCTGAGACGAGGAGAATGAGTGTTCTGTATGATGTCCGTGAAGGCCGATGTTACACAGTTTTGTTATGGTCCGATCTAACCCAGGGCTGTGCCGGCCCTGATCTCCTTCTCCATTTCGCCCCCAGTGACTCTCTACCGGGCAGATCAGTCTGGTGTTTAGTTCTCTGGAATTCTCCACATGTCTCCAGTGAAATGTTGCTTACAGGTGTAAGCCAGCCATGGCCCTTTTTTAATAGAGGCTCTTGTGACTGTAAAGATATGCCTCACTTGTATATGCACTGTAGATACACATAGGGTAGTATTTCCAGACCTCACTCTGAGCTCCGGCCTGTAATCCTGTTTGCCTGGTTAAATGAGATAATCCTCACAGCTTTGACGGAGAATCTGTTTGCACTTTCCCTCTCCAGTCTCCCTCCAACCTGCTGGCCCCCTTGGACCCTCCCACACCCGCACACTGTCCCTGTACTGGCTAGGACGACTAGTTATGCGTGTCTGTTCTCACAGCGCCTGTTCCAGATCAGCCCAGTAAGGCCCGGCATGGTTTGGCCTGGCTCTGCCATAGCCAGTAGGACCAGTTGCAGTCCAACACAGCCCAGAATGGCCCAGAATGGCTCAGATGACATGGTCCAGCCCCCCAGGCAGGAGAGCAAGTCATTTGCATAGCAGAGGCTCTAAGGCAGAGACACTCCAGCACTCAAAACCATCAGGCATGGGCTGAGATCCAGCAAAATCCCACCATCGGCTAAAGCTTGCTCTGTGAACCTTTTTTCTTTTCTTTTTCTTCCTAAAGGACAGGTACGGACTATGAATTTTCAAAGGCTTTTTATACATGAGTGGGTGGTCTGAATGCCCTGGCTACCAGTCTTAGCTTGTTGTTGAATGTTATTTGTCTGTCAGGGGGAACACTGAACGCCACTGCTGAGGAAATCCAAGTGGACGGGTGAGAAGGACTCTGGACAAACTCAGATTTTTTGAGGGGGCACAGACAAAATGTTTCACTTAGGGTTCCTCTCCGTTTGGCTCTCTGCGTTTCCTCAACCTTGCAGCCATTTGCGGCTACTGGACGAGTGAGCATTTCACATTCGGATTCTGAGAGTGATTTCAGCATTCACCTTTTTTTCCATTGCTTCATTGTTAGCATTGACTACATCTGCGACAAGACAAGTGATAATAGTGAAGTATTAGTGAAGTATTGATCATATCTGAGAGAACAATGCAAGGTGACCTTTAATTATTATTGACTCTTAGCAGCTATACTGCTCAAATGATTCGTTTTCCAAACACTAGAACACACATGTACCTTTCCACATAAGCCTAGATCATACGTATAGAACCTCAATCACTTCAACTGCTATTTAAAATAATGGATCAGATTAGAAATACACGTAACAGCCAAAATAAAGGAAACAAGATAAAGTGTTGGGCCACCACAAGCCACAGCTTCAATGCACCTTGGCATAGATTCTGCAAGTGTGTGGAACTCTATTGGAGGGGTGCACTGTTTTTCCACAAAAATCCATCATTTGGTGTTTTGTTGATGGTGGTAGAAAACGCTGTCTCAGGCGCCGCTCCAGAGTCTCCCATAAGTGTTAAATTGGGTAGAGATCTGGTGATTGAGACGGCCATGGAATGAGGTTTACACCATTTCCATGCTCATCAAACCATTCAGCCCTGTGGATGGGGGCGTTGTCATCCTGGAAGAGACCACTCCAGAATGCTTCACCATAGGATGAAGGTGATCACTCAGAATGGCTTTGTATTTGTTGGTGTTTACCATGCCCTGTAAGGGGTTGAGTGGGCCTAAACCATGACAGGAAAATGCACCCCACACCATAACAGAGCCACCTGAATCCTTAATTTACTGAAGTGCTTCCTTTATTCTGGCAGTTACCTGTAGATATTTATTTGGCAGAAATATGTTCTGATGTGTTGTTCTGATGAAAAGTTAGTGCTGAACAGAACAGAGATGGAACAGAATACAAATACAGTCAGTGTTTATTTGGCAGACACCTTGCCTTATCAACGGTGATCTGCAGAGGTGCTTCAGTTATAGATATAGTAACATCATTCACAATAATAAACATGTTTTGCAATTTATGAATGAAGATAACAGTCATAAAGCCAATAATACATAATCAAAATTAGTGTAGAAGTAAAGTATATTATGCAGGTTTGAATCCTAGGCCTTACCCTGCTGTTGTAGCCAGGTACAGGTAAATATCCAGCAGCGTAAATGTAAACATGTTAAGTGTGAGCAGATGGCCTTGGATAACTGTAGGTAAATGATGTCACACATGCCACAAAGTGCTGATTGGGGGTCTGAGTCAGTCCAGTGGATCAGGGTCAGAACAGGTAGGAGTTCCCCACATTCTGCCCATGGAGATGAAACTCCTGACAAGTGGGTGGCAGTGAGTATTTCAGCACTTCTGATGGGGGAGAGGATGTTGTACTGCCGTCAGTGGTATGGAGAGGAGAGAGAGCACCCCTGCTGAGGGGATACCCTGGCAGACAGACCAACAGGCAGACAAACTGACGGGCGAACAGACAAGCTCATAGACAGACAGACAGACAGACAGGCAGAAAGACAGAGTCCAGCAGTGGCCAGACACACAGACTGTCAGGCAGAAGAGCTAACAGAAAGTCAGACGGATAGGCGGGCAGACACAGACCGATGGCTGGACAGACAGCTGGCATCAGGTGTGTTTGTTTTCTGATGTCACCACTCTTCTGTTTCCCAGTCCAGCTCTTGTTATATCCGCTCTGATGGGGGCGGCTGTTTACCCACAATACATTCCTGCCAACCGCTCTTTGACAGTTCCTTTGTTGAGACCATACGAAGTAAAATTTGATAGATTAATTGAATCGGAGTGGCAATCTTTTCCCCATCTGTTGAAAGGAAGTCAATTTGCCTGCCTTTTTGCTGTGCTGCAGGAGACACCGTGAAATGGGGTCTGCGTTTATTTAAACATATAAAGAACAAAGCTGAGTGGGGGAAAATCACAGAGTAGCTACAGTGCGCTCTCAGTTGTGTGGCTAACTATCGCTCCGTTTTATTCATAAATGGTGCACTGCTGATTCACGAGGTGTTTATTTTGGTCCCTGCTGTTTATTCACTTAGGAGGCTAGTGAAACCCTTTTTATCAGGTCTGGCCCTCCACAACACATTTGTGGATGTGGTACTTTCTTCCCTGCCCACACAGCCTATTTTTTACTTTATTTATTTCATTTATTTTTCCGATTTTCTCCCGTTTTTCTCCCAATTTGGTAGCCAATTACTCCCGCGAGTCTTAGTTTAATCGCTGCCATAGCCCTGTGACCGCCAGTGAGACAGTACTCGTCGTGCTGTCGACTGTAATTTCGGCACCCCAGAACCACTCCTGTGCGCAGCGAACTGTGTCGGCTTCCCTCCCCCCTCCCTGGGGCGGACAGCCAACTGCCGACCCGGTAGCACTCCTGGCCAGAGCCGACTCTGGCGCGACGGGGGATCGAACCCCGGTCGCCGTGCACACAGCCTATTTTAATACAATTAACACGCTTAACTAACATGATTAACATACTATCATATTCCAATTAACGTATTCTGCATAATTAGAGCTGCCTGTCTTGCAAACAATATATATATATTTATTGGCAATTTTAGTCGTGTGAGACTTGAAAGGTCTACAATTACGGGGAACGTTTTACTATAAACAGGAATTTAATGCTGATGATTTTTTCTTTTGCTTTTAATAGTACCTCACAGAGAAAGCCAAAACAAATTACTGGAAACTTGAACTTAATTGTGTGTGAGTTCCTGTAGGTGTTTCTGAGAAGGACTTGAGCTGCCTAGTTTTCCTCAGCTGAAACCCCATCAGTGGTTCACGCTCACAGCTGGCCTCTCCTTGCTCTAGCACTTATGTGGATTTTGAAATTGCTTTCCAAATTGCAACTCAGACAGATTTCCTAAGTATAAAGGGAAGGAAAAGATTCTACATCAGGTTTCAACAACCACTTCCTAACCCCAAACACACACACACACACACACACACAGTCACACACGCACACACACACACTTTACGATTACCCCACAGCAAATAATATGTCTGATGTAGCTGTAGTGTTGATTTAGTGTAGATGATGGAAGTGGCTGTGTGTGCAGTGCTGGTGTGAATTCAAATGGAGTGGGGTTTTGAGTCATGGTGCAGAAACCATTGTATGTTCACAGCAAGCGGCTGATATAAAGAAAGCCAGACAGGGGATTCCCACGCAGGCCAAAGGCCCCCTGCTTCCTGGCTGTTTGTTGTGCAAGGCACAGAGACAGTTGAGGAGAAGTGGATCGTTACATCCCAAGATTACACTCCAGCGCTGCCAAACGCTCACCCAGCCATCTTCGCCCCAAAGTTTGTGCCCACATCTCCAGAGGTTTTGACAGCAATGTCCCCAGTCACACATTTCAGAGGTCCTGCCTGTCTGAATGGTTTGTGCATTCAGGGATGGGGTTTTAAAGTCTGTTCACAGAGCGGAAGTGGGAGTGAGGATTATCAGAAACTGATTTTGGACCCAGCCAGTCTCACGCTTTGTCTCACTGCAATGCCTCCTTACAGATGTTCTCAAGATGCTCAAGAGTTGCATGGCTTTGAAACATGAGGTAGAATCAATGATGCCGCATGCCATGCGACTGTCAGAACCTCAGCAACTTTGGCTCTTCACATCAAGTCCCCCAGACTGCTGCAGTCACCCCTCCCTTTTAAATCGAGCGCCGAACCCCGACCGTGTTTTGAAATGAAAGCAGTATATTTTCCCTCCGTCCCCTGAACATGTTTGATCGCTGATTCATCGCACTTCAGATCAGTCGCGAGCGCATTTCTCTTTCTCCCGGGGAGATGAATCATTGCGAGCCGAGTTCGACTGCTTAGCGGGCTGAACAGACGAGCTGTGTAATTACGGCCTACAAATAGCGGGCTCCCCTTCCAGCAAACAGGAAGTGGAAAAGCAGGCTGCCGCGCGGGGGGGGGGGTTTGGCCGGGAATGGCCCGCCATCCCGCGTGGAGCCGGAGAATCCGCGGCGACAGTGACATCTGATATCGTGCGGCGAAGGAACCACTTTTGGCTCTGGGGGGGGGGGCGCTGAAAGCACGCCGGCTGGCCTCAGGAATGAACAACGTTCTGGAAAGCGTGTCCTCCGTTCTCTTGCTTTTCCCTCGACTCCTTCCTGCAGCCAGGTTTGAACCGTGTAGTTCGCGGGTGAGGCGAAACGGAGATGAAGTGTTATGCCAGACGCACAGCGATGCGATCAAAGAATGGTTTTAGATGAATGCCCGCATTCGAATGTCGAGCCAAGAGCGAAACCGAGGCAGTGTTTTGTCCCATCCTTCTCTTGCTCTGAAATAGGTTAAACATAATGTGATGGATGTTATGAAAGCACTAAGAGTGAAGTCATAATTGTTCAAGTGAGTAGCTGCACACCAACTGCAATCACATTTTTATAAGGACAGGGTCCTGCTGTAAATACAAAGTAGAGGCAGGTGTGACCTGGTTTGGCATCTGGTTAGATATTTTGTTAGTTTGCCATCAAAAAAAGAACCCTTCTCTTCTCTATGCTTTTCTCTACTTCTATTTTCTTCTCTCCTCTCCCTTTTCCTTTCTCTCTTTCCCTCCTCTCAGCTATGTGAGGCCGGCAGCAACGCCAATCCCACTCAGCCACTGTTTCTTGTTCCAGATCAAATGTAAGGCTTTAAAAAAGCCAAAGTTTGATGTGGATGAACAATTGACTATACAGCACTGTGATCCCCGATTCTGTAATGTATTTAATTTCACATTCTCCGATGGTATCGCCCCTCCCTGCATTATCGGGGGGGGTGACAATTGTTGTAGAGGAGGGACTGAGCTAAAAGCCACTGAGCTCTCTGCAGTCCTGGAAGCACAGAGAGAGAGCGGGGGCTGCTCTAACCCACTTTGAGTGTTTGTATTCAAATAGGATGCCCGATCCTCAGAATTGAAATGATGCCATAGTTTCTGCATCCACAGCAGTGCCAAGAAAAGCCCACTGCACAGGTGTGACTTCTGAGCTTCGGAAAGTCTGAAGCCGAGGCTGCTTACAGAAGTTAAAATGTGAACCCTTCAGCTTAAGACGAAGGTCCGCCTAAGTTTTCTTTCAGAAAGCAATTGATTTTAGTTTTCCCAAATTAAATTCATATTTCTAATGTACTATGTTGAAAGCAGAAAATTGAAATTTAATATGATGCTATGTGGCTATTGTTGTCTAATATTTGGCATGGTCCAAGTTAATGGGATTGTGCAGACAGCATTCATAACCACACTATCCGTAAATGCAACGAAAAAAGCATTTCAGAAAATGCTCATTGTAACATATTTAGGTCAAACTTCTAAAAATGACTTGGTTAAGCTCAGTTCATAATTTTCCAGCTGCTGGCTCAAAATGAGTCATTTTACTGAAAGTGATGTACAATTACGGCATGATGAGGGATGCACTCTAACATGTGCTTTGGCAATGTGCTATCTATGTCACTGTATGCATTTCCCATAATACTAGCTCAGTTATAGGATTTAAAAAAAAGATTTACCCGCATAATCAACAGTTCCTTGAATCATGACAATAATTAACAGCAAAGTTCAGTTTGTAAGCTTACCAAAGGCACACACACAGAATATTGAACTGTTGCATCTGAACACTTGCATTTCCGAATGGATATTCGAAGCACACCTTTTTCCCTGAAGTGTAATTAAAGCCCAGGTACAGGTATACTGTTCCTCCAGGTGTGGTCCTCAGGGGCCCCCCTGTGGCTTCTGCCACGTGGCCCCAGTGATGCTCCTATTGAGTCCTGTCTGAGTCATTTCCCCTGGGTTTGTTTGCTTATAACAAGGGCTTTACGGATTTTACACTTTGCCAAACTCACAAGAGGCCCACAGACCCTTCTACCACTAAAGCCTTGAGTGTACCCTCTTACCTGACACTTCACACCTCATTCAAATAAGAGAGAGAGAGAGAGAGAGAGAGAGAGAGAGAGAGAGAGAGAGAAGAAGAAAGGAAGATCCTATAAAATCCAAACAATTAGTTTGAGTCCACCCGATTAAAACACACCAGAAACAGAACTGTGCCACCGTTTGGGATATGAGCATGACAAACTTGGCAAACAGAGAAAGGTATTGGTAAATAAACTGCAAAACTGAGGAATACTTTGAGCACCATGGTCTGGTACCGAATCCAGACTGTGGCAGTGCTGACTGTCGCCAGCGGTCCCGTGGGGTGGCGCATAATTGTTGGTAGCATTGCCCAGGGAGGGAGGGTTTCAGTTGTCCAGGTTGTCTGTGTCTTGTGGCACACCAGCAACCCCTGCTGGTCAATCAGGTGCCTACAGTCTGCCGGCCTAATGCTGCACATGACATGTCTTCCTTCGAATGACTGTGCAAGATTAACTTGTGAACTGCGGTGTGAAAAGAAGCGGCGGGTGACATCACGTTTTGGAGGAGAGCCTGTGCCTGTCTATGCTCTGCTGAATTGACTGGATATATTGTTTTAAGTTATTACTGTATCTGTTGCAAATGTCTATGCTTTTGGAAATATTTACTGATATGTACGTCATACCAATATATGATTTGGAATTGAAGTGAATTTAATGGAGGGACAGAGAGTAAAGAAACAACCTTAATGGATGTTAGAAGGCAGGGGCACCACTCTAATCAGGTAAAGTCAAACTATACAAGTGCAAGTGTGGGGTAGGTGTGTGCTGACTGCACAGTTAGTGCTTTTTTGTGTTACTATTTCAAGAAGAATAAAGTACACTGTTATTCCTTCTAATACGTACATAGATAGGGTAGGGGTAGGTAGGAAAGGAAAACAACAAAACATTGGAGAAAATGGTTTGAAGATAAACGCAGTGCCTTTGCTAAAACTATCAAAGCATCTACAGCTTCAGGGAAGAGCGAGGCACACTTTCTGTGTGCTGTAGGTGTCTAAGGAAGAACTGGCTTCAACAATAATGAGCGCGACTGTCAACCTGAGTTCTTTGCCTGATCGGAATTATGCTTTTGTTTCTGGAGTTTCGTTGAGCTGCAGAGAGCAGATCTCTTGCTTGGCGAGAACACGCATTCGAACTCTGGTGCGGACCAAACAATCGAACCATGGTCCTCCCGAAAAGTCGAGACTTGGTTCGGTTCCAAGTGAACCATGGTTTGGTTCGTTACATGTGTGAACGTAATCGGACCTAATATAGGAAGCAAACCAAAATACAGTGCATTGTGGGTTGAAAGCAGAAGTTGACACTTGTCAGAGACAGCCGCGCAAGGGATGAAATGACTGTGTAATAAATACACAGAGAACATATCGTAGGCATCCATTAGGGCCCGCCTTCTCCTTTGGTACCCTCTTGTACATCTCCTCTGAATTGTGTGAAGCAATAAGCCTACATTGTTCACACGTCTCGAGGTGTGCTCACACGTTTCCGCTGTTCTTATTCGGTTGGAACATCAAATCATAATTATGAAAACGATGATCGCAATCGCAATACGCTGCTGTTACTCCATGTTGTCCGTGACCAGAAAGTGATTTTCCCACAGAAATGTTCTGTCCAATAGATGAACGACCTGTACGACCGCATGTCATTTGTTTACAAATTTTGGTTTGCTTAACACAGGACCATGTGAACACTAACCGGACCTAATGAAAAATGCAACAAAGTAGCAACTTGCTCTTGAATCGGACCAAATCTATCGAACTGTAGATGTGAAAGCGACATTAATTGAAACTGCGGTGCATTTCAATTTGGAGAAGCGCTTAAAAAGTCAAATGTTTGATTCACGATGCATTGCTTTGCAGCTGAATGATTGAAACAAACGCTCTATTGAGTTCATAACGGACACTAAAAACAGCAGGAAGGGATATACAGTATGTCTTTCGCAACAAATCCAATTAAGTGGAAAATGGCTACTAGCATAATGGACCCACACACATTCTAAGTTAGCTAGCTAACATGGAGAAGGAAATGAAATAAAACTTGCTACACATAGCTATCTATGTTATTTCATACAATAGTCACTGTATTCCTATAGCATACATTAAAAAATAAATAACAGTTTTTGCTACTTTGGGACTATAATAAATGCAATAGAGCCCAGGATGAACTGTGCTTGGAGGCCCACCAAACCCACCAAGACATCTTACAGGAAACTACTATTCAATCCAGCCACAATGCCATTTTAAGGGGAAAAAGTCAATGTGTTGTAATACAGCACTGGGTTAATATGGATCTTTTTTTTTTTAAGTCACCATCCCTTAAGGTGACTTGGTATTGATAGAAAGAGGAAATGTGCAAACCTTTATGTTGTTTCTATCTTCCATCTGTACACTGGCTACTTTGCTCCACCTCATCACCATTCTGTTCACTGCAAACTATGGCCTGGATCCAATCAAAATTGGTCCTTCACTTTGATTTATGAATGAATGCAAGTATAACTTTTTCTTCATAAAGGCAGTTTTGGCAAGTCAATTTATGCAATCGCTGAACTTATGCCACCTTATTCACTTTATTTGTGAATAAACTTGAATTTAGTTTTGAGTCAATGTTAAGGCCAAATGTTTACTGAATCCAGGCCTACATTTTCAACCTGCTAGCTTATATTAGCTAAATTTTTAGCTAACACGTAGCTAACAGAAAAAAAACATTCAAATGTATAACTCAACGCTAGCAGTTTTGGTTGAACATTGTACAAGCAAATGAATTGCTTCCACCTGAAAAACAGAATAATGACTTGATGTTTCAGTCAAGGTGACCTTTTTCAAGATGTTTCCGTCCGAGCAGGTTTGACTGTGGCAGTCTTCCGACTCTAGAGCATCAAACATCTCTTGTCAAAAAAAAACTATCTTACGTGCATAGGCTACATAGAAGGGCGATGATAATTGCTCTTTATTTAAAGTAGCTGTTAAAACAGAACACCGCTTGGTAGAATAGTGCGTGGTTCATTTTGACAAACTTTGGTAGTTTCTCTGAGTCTGCCTCTACTGATCTGCTCTCTGCTTATGGATTCGTCTGCATGCTCCTCTCTGACCGGTCTCAACCCACATCCAAACTGCGTTAAATGACCTATAGTCCACAGAGTAAACTGCTGTCACATTTTCTCACCCTGATTTTCAATAAATAGGTTACTACTTAGGTCAAAAAAGTGAACTATGGTTATTCATCTTGAAGGGCTGCATTTGATATATCATATTTCATGATACTCACAGTGTGTTGATGTGCCTGGGCTCCTCTGTGCACAACCACAGTATCTTCATTGGTTTACACGAGCATATAATCAAGTTTTTTAAATGTACCGCAGGCATAAAAATAAATCAATGCACTCACTTATTTCTTTATTTAAATTGTGAAAAGGCTTCGGCCCCATTATCGCAGCATTTCTCTCCCTAGGTTTCTCCCATGACCTCCAAACAGAGTGAAATATTGTGCCCGGTCAATAATGGAGCCATAATGACTGCGCTGTTAGGCTTTCAGTTTGGATGAATTTATTTCCCCTCTAATCAATAACTAATCTTCAATGTAGTGAAAAATGAAATAAACTGCAGGATGATGAGGACGGTGGAGAGCAGGACTGGTGCCTGGCGCTCTCCGCCTCTCTGGGAAAGAGAAGATGGGTACATGGCCATGCGTCCAGAATTTTGGCGTGTTTTTGGAGACGTACACTTTGTCATGCGATTCCTGCTGATGAAACTGAGAATGGAACGCCAACCAATCGCTCCCTCTCTGTCCATCTCTCTCTCTGTATCCATCTCTCTCTCTGTCTGTATGCGTCTCTCTGTGTCCATCTCTCTCTCTGTCTCTCTGTGTCTCTCTCTCTCTCTCTGTCCATCTCTTTCTCACTTTTCCTCTGTCTATCTCTCTCTCTCTCTCTCGGTCTGTCGGTGTACCTCTACTATGGGGTACTGAAGAAGTGCTAATTATTGGACATAACATCTTATTATGCAAATAATTCTGCAGACATAAAAGGGGACAACTAAAGAATCGTTTCCCTTCTCCCACTCATTAGGAATCATACCGTGGTTGTTTTTCGAGATGCCAAATACGAGGGTCCTGCCTACTTGTTGTTGTTGTTAATTGAATGTATTGCATGTTGTTCTGTGCAGGCACAGTAAGGCGGGCCAGGCTCGATGGGGGAGCACCTGGCACAGAAGACACTGAACACAATCACACAGGGGTGCGAGGGGAAGATAGGGCAAGAATAAGAGAGTTAGAGAGAGAGAGAACGAAAATAAAAAATTAAAAAGAGGGGGGTAGTACAAGAGTGAAAGGGGGGGCACACGGCATGTTGGTGCTAATTCTTCCATATCTAAGCCTCTTTGTCTTTGTCTCTGCAGAAACGCTCTTTGTCTTCGAACTCCAAGTCATTAAAGCCTAATCCTATAACTCTAGCTAATCTGAAGCCGTGGAGCCCCGGCCTGTCCAGCTTTCCTGAGAGGGCCTTTTGTGCCCGTCCAAACGGAGGCGGCCAGATTTTGGTCAAGAGAGCGACAGCGGTCCACTCTCCTGACTCCCCCCGTGTAGGTCTCCCTAATGAAGAGCCAGTAATGAATCTTTTCCTCCCTAATGCTGGATTTGTTGGCTCCAATTGGCATAGTGCTCACAAGCGCATGGTGCATTGTCATCCGACTGGGTTTTAGAAAACAACCCCCACCCCCAAACCCCAGCCACAGAGGAATGGTTTCTGTACGGCCATTAAGACACTCTCAGGTTTTAATTACTGAGGACTTTAGACCTTCTCTAGATGACAAAGCGTCAAAAGGGAGAAAAATAAAGAAAACCTGAGAGGAGATTGTAAGGGATTTTCCGCAAGATCCAAGATGAGGAAGGAAGAGTTCGGAGGGGCGTGTGGGAGGGGGAGTGAAAGCATTAGAGCATGTTGTTAAATAACCCTTGGTATTTTAATTCAGAGGCTGGAAGGCGGGCAGGCAGTGTTTACGGCAGCGCTCAGACGCTGGCGCTGGGGCTTGTTAGCTGGGTGCTTACGTGGGGTGGGGGGCAAGCAGGCAGCAGTGTCTCTGTGCTCGTCGTGTATTACATTGTGTTTCTGCTGTTTTGAGGCTTTTGGGCTCCAGTGGGGCCTCTAACCCACCACCACCTTCATGAACACGTCAGCGCATCACTGCGTGATGTATACCAGTCTGATTAAGAGCAAGAACCAGGATGCCCATCAGAGATCAAACGCACTCTGGCCAGCCCGGGAACGGGCCACGTTTGCCTTGCCAACAAAGTGGGCAGCAGTGCTGCAATTAAGCGTCCATTTTTATGCTGACCCAATTCGACCCTGCCAAAGGGCAGGATTCCTTGGATAGTTTAATGATGATTTCTCTTGATTTTGAGAATTTTTTCATCCACCTCGATGCGCCTGGATCTGAAGGGAAGAGGGAAGTTTATTATCTCTGTCACTCTCTGATGATCTTCCCTAGAAGGGAAGAGGGAAGTTTATTATCTCTGTGACCTGATTGGTCCAGTGTTGGGTACTGGTAGAATTGGCGGGTGATTGTCTCCAATCAGAGGCCAACTCTGCCACATTGCTGGTTGTGCTGTAATCAACATAATTACTGCTAACTCATCTTGCAGACAGCATTGGTCCTGTATGCTTTGCATCTGAAGCCAACTGTGCCAGCACAGTAAATGTCAAGCAAGTATTTTTATCAGAATGTTATCATAAAATAATACATTTTTACTTACATTTTTACATTTACATTTTAGGCATTTAGCAGATGCTCTTATCCAGAGTGACTTACAAACAGTGCATTTATACATGGTAAGACGGTTAGTGCAAGAGGTCAGTGTAGTAACTTTGTAATAGACATCATTGTTGACAGTTGCACACCATACCTGTAACACAGGGAAATAAAAGTTAGCATATATATTTTATTAAAACATGTAGACAGTGGTGATGACAGTTAATTAATGTATAGAGTCAGTGGTAGTGGAGTCTGAAGAGGTGGGTTTTTAGTCTCTTGCCGAAGCTGGCCAGTGATTCTGCAGCTCTGACCGGGTGCGGAAGATCATTCTACCATCGAGGGGTCAGGACAGAGAAGAGTTGAGACTGCGAGGAACAGCTGCCGGGCGCCCGAAGGGATGGGACAGTCCCCCCCCTCTTTTATTTTTTATTTTCGTTCTCCCTTTCTCTAAAATCTGCAACAACATAATACAGTATAAGCCCAAATTGTTTCCCAAACCTCAGAGTGTGCTAGCACTCAAATGTTTTTGAAGAGAAAACAGGCCATCTTTTCAGAAATGCCAACATTTTCACATTTTCATTGACGTTTTCACTCTGCACCATGCGGTAGTCACACAAACTCAGCTCAAAAGAGAAAAGATGTTTCGGATGAGCATTTCAGGCTGCCTGCCATCTGCAACTTAATTGAGCTGCCAGATACATTAAATATATCATATTTAAAACATTTTCCTCTGGTTTTAATGCATTATTTATTAATGTGCACGAGGTTGTTTTTGTGGGTACAAGGCCTAAGGATACACATTTCTACCTCTGTGAAATATGTGAACTTTACAGGGAACAACACCAGTCTCAAGCTTTGGACCCATTTGGTGTAATGTTCTGGGAGTTTTTACTGAAGTTAATATAAATGTAGTACAAATATAATACATATTTTTAAATATGCACAACCGGTGATTAAACAGTGACTGCTAAAGTGAAATATTCTACCACAGCTTATATTTTTCATATTGCATACCAACAAAGATCCTTCTGCGCAATTCAGCAACTAATAAAAAAATTCAAAGTTAGTAACATCCATCTGCTACAGCAATAGCAATCGATAGCAAGACTGGAAAGCATTGAGGGAGAAATCCTTGTAAATAAAGATGTCCATATGTTTTTAATATAAAACATTTAATATAAAGGCTCTACGTATATTTGGCTTGAATATTTTTCCGTAAAATAAGGACAAAACTCGCCGTGCTGAAATTGAATCCAGGGGTGAGTAACGACATGGAATATACACCGTTATCATCCACTTGTCCTAATATGGCAACTTTTTGAAAACAAAATCAATTCAAAGTAGCTTGCTGGACCCCTGCATTGCTCAGTTGAGCGAGTGGCATCATTCAGAATGATGCCACTGGTAGCCATAACAATATGTGAAATGAACAAAGTGAGGACGTCCTCACGGAGACACCAGAGATTTATGGGGTTGCTTTTAGTCAGGGCTGGTGCCCACTCATTCAATAAATCACTCTGCAGAAATGAATCAGAATGAACGGTCTGAATGGCAGAGTTTACAGTTCAACTAGGACAAGGACACGCGCACGGTTTAACACACCCAACAATCAGTCATCTGGGAAAAAATAAGTGTGTGTCATCCAACAGCAAGTCTACATGACATCCTGCAAATGTAATGCCCTATAATAATAATAATAATAATAATAATAATAATAATAATAATATATAATAATAATAATAATAATAAAACAAAGGCTGTATCAAATAAACAATACAGGTTTTGCGCTATATTGTATGCTCAAAAAACGATAAAATTATATTATTTTATACTAATACAATTGTCCAGAGGAAAAGATTTTCTTTAACAAGCGATGCTTGTCTTAATGTGAAATGCTGAGTAGCTAGGTTGCTAGCCGGGCGTAGGAATGGAACAGAGCTTACCTAGTCATCCTGGCTATGGTGGGGGGTGGGGGTGGGGGGGTGAGAGGGGGGTTGTAACTGAGATTGTACTTTGCTGTTACGTTTTGTCCCAGTACTCCCCCTAGTGTACAAACATATACATTATATCCATGTTTAACTATCTATTAAAGGTAGAAATCAATTTAAATTGTCCATTCACTGCCCTTTTGAAGTACTTCCTTACTAGTGTTAATCAAACATGAATGTTGAGCTGGTTTCTGGAACAGCAAAAAGTGTGCCGTACTTTCATGATCTGTTCTGTCCCGCTGTTACAGAACTCTATGTGTCCCGGGACTCTGAAATCTGTGTACTCTTTTGCATCCTCCAAGGAAAGGGGACAGTGCTGTTTACTGTCCTGCGGAAATAAAGCACAGTTGTGCTGTTCTCTTTTGTGTGCTCCTCAAGTGCAATACAGTCTATGGCACACTAGGGGAGTATCGGGACAAAAACAACACAGTACAATCTCGGTTACAACCGCTACTGTGTTATTGGTTGAAGTAGACATTACAAATGGGATTTGAAATGGGGTTATGGAGCATTTATGATGATGTAATCACAAGTTACATTAAGAAAGACAAGCTGAAGAAGAAGAAACACAAAAGAACCTTTATGGACTTTATTGTGTGGCCGTGTGAAGTTGTATCTGAAGCTGAATTATGTGTATTCATATTGTATGCATGATCTTTTTTTTCTGATTCCTGTTAAACAAGATCCTGAGCCTCAATCCGATACAGTGCTACAGCATCACACATCTTGATCAACATCTTGATCTGTGGAGTCGCAGGGATGTGAGAGATTTGTCCTGCAAGCTATTTTCACAGCCCTAGAGTGGAAGCAGCGCTCACTCACAAGACCAGGAAACACTCGCTAGCAGCTGGCTCTGTTCAGATGACCAAAAATCACCCAAGTGCCTGAAACAAGCATTTATAGATACATTTAAAAAAAAGTATATTTATAAAGGCATAAGGTACACATATACAATGGGGTATTTTTTGTTGTTTAAATATGCAGGAGTGGCCTTTTTGTAAAAATTTATATTTCTGTGTGAGAAACTGCATTACAGTTACATCAACTTCCATACATTTTTTTTAAACTTTTGTTTATGTATGGATATCTGAAGATGTTCCATTCATGCCACAGATTCCTGGCTTTGTCTTTACAAGTTGTGTGTGAAAATGAACAGGAGCAACAGCGTTTCAGAACTGGCTGTGTATAGAGATACTTTCCAGTGGGTGAGGCTGGATTCGGGGACGTCGGTGTGAGTTTCCTCTCGGGAGATGGCAGGATTTTCAGCCTCAGAAACTATTCATGGACTTTTTGATGGTAGGTCTGTAATCAGTGGAGACAGCTTGAGACAGGACAACTCTGATTCGCTACTGCCCAGGGCAGGGCCCAGGCCCAGGGGAGTCATCCTACGTTTAACACCAGTGTGTGCACTTTTAACATGGTCCCTTCAGCTGCTTATTCAAAACAACACTGATGAGAGTTTCATGAGTTCATCATGCTCAAACTCCAAATTCATTTTCTGCTTTAAAGCTTTGAGCATTTGAGCATGAGGTTTAAAATTGAACACAGGTTCAATTTTAGGGAATTTAAGGACTACAGTTATTTAATGTTTGCAAAATGGGGAATATATATATATGAGTGCTCCTGTGTGTTAACAGCTTGAGTTGGTTCTGCTCAAGACTATGGCAGCAAGCTCTCAGTGGATAATTGACATGAAAAAGAGGGTTTAATGTCTACTAAAAATTGGGAGGGGGATCTCTGCCCGCACGCGACAATCTCGAGACAAGAGAGCGATTTAGCTCGCTGAGCTGAAGACTTTCTGTAGCAGACACTCACGTACCAGAGCTCATCCGCTACATTTTCCCCCTCAAAACTCTTGCAGCAGCAACCACGGCCCGACTGATTGCCATCAGTCGTATAATCCGAGTCACGGCACCAATGTAACAGAGTTTTGGTTCTGCCCGCAGCAAGTTTCAAACTGAGGGATCTCGACCCGACAAGAGAGCAATTTAGCTTGCTGAGCTAAAGACTAAAGTCTCAAACTCCGGGAACTAATCACACTCCTATCCACGTCACATTCTGTAGCGGACGCTCACGTACCAGAGCTCATCCACTACATAAGGAAAAACAGAAAAAAAAATATATATGACAAAAAATGTTTGCAAAATAAGAAGCTGTGTCATTTCAGCACTGTTTATTCAATTCATGTCCAGGCTAGATCCAGTACTCTTTAGATTAGGACATGACGAACCTAGATGGGCTGAATGGTCCGTTCTCGTCATTAAGTATTCTTATGTTCTTATGTGCCCTGCGATGGATTGGCGACCTGTCCAGGGTGTATTCCTGCCTCTCGCCCGGAACGCATGCTGGGATAGGCTCCAGCACCCCCGCGACCCTGACCAGGAATAAGCGGCTTAGATAATGGATGGATGGATGGATGTTCTTATGTTCTTAATATCACACACTGAGAATTTTTGAAAACCCTCTCTGGTAACACACAGGAAACAAAAACAGAGTCCTTGTCTGCGAGAGAATAAAGACACACTGAAACCTGTGAATCTGGACTTAATCGATTGTTATGCTTCCATTCCAGAGTGATGAGTTCAGTAAAATTTCCACTCAAGTTTATCAGCCTTCCCAGGAAACTTGCTCTGGTCTTGGCTAACAGTTCTCAATCATTAAAATGTGCAGCTTTGTTTCATGTATGCACATTGCACACTGCTTCCTGGTTTAAGTAATGCATTTAAATCCTGCTACAGAAGAACACTCATCTAACCTTACTGCCCAACCTTTAAACTTTGGCCTTGTTTCAGATCGGAATAAGGAGCGGAAAATGGGAACCCTCTGGTGATATGGATTCCGCACTTCCTCCCTGGTCAGGTTGTTTGTTGTCAGAGCAGGTGTAGGGATTATGGCATGGATGTTCTTGGAACCAGCCCACTAATTCCACAATGCGTGACCACATTCTCCCGCTGGGTGGATGAGTGGAAATGGATGCAGATCCCTGAGGAATGGCTCCATGACACCTCCCTGGCCTTCGTGCCCCGCTGCTTGTAGACAGAATGCGGCAGAGGGGCTCATTAGGGGACGGCCACACCACTTTGTGGCGGGCCGGACTCTTCCCGCCTACTCGCGGGAAAATACGGATCTTCACACCTCTGCTCTAGCCCCCTCTTTCACTCCCTCGTTCCCTCTCTCAGGTGCTGATCGATTCACAGCCTCCCAGGGAAGTGTGAGACTCGTCCCTGCACTTCATGATTGGCCCACACCGCGATATGGCCCCCGCTCCTCCCCCGGTGCTCCCTCGGTGCGGTCGGGGCAGTTGCCTTCACTTTTCACCTCGGGGCCTCGCCTGCGCTTACGCCGACGGTATGTGCAGGCAGGGCCCGCGAGATGGGATCACACTAATCCCGGGATTTCTTCGCGCGCCTCTGATCCCATTAGCACACCTGAAATAATAGCTGGAGTGACAAATGCTGTTGTGCGGCTATGTGGCTCCATAAAAAAGGGAGCGGTTTCTCCACCCCGCGGTCTCCACTCCGCGAGTCCCGCACGTTTCCATGGATACAACACAAGCAAAAACAACCGAACAGAAAACTCTTGCCTCCAACACGCCGGTTCAATAACTTAAGACAGTTAGGTTATATCACTCAGAAGGCTGAGCAGAAGGCTAACAAATATATTATCATATCCGTAGATTTTTTCCCCAGTTGGGATTTAGCACTTAAAAACTCAATGTAATGGAAATGAACAGAATGATACTACAGGAGAGATCAGGCATAGTTTTCTCAGTAAAATGTGCCGTTTTCGTATCAATTTAAGACTGACGAAATAGACTAGGCTACACATGTTCTCAATTTTTTATTTGATAAAGTTATCTGAATGTTTATTTGAAATAAATGTCACAAGATTATATTGTTCTTCCAATGAAGTTGCAGCGATTTATACACGGCGTCTGCATTAGTCTGACAAGTTGATTTCGTTTTTTATAGCCTATAAGAAAAAGATAAACAACAACAACAACAACAATAAGAATCTAACAGAGTTAAAATCCTACCAAAACTAAGTGACAACTATTTATTGTATCGTTTGGAATTGAACTAGTAACCCCAAAGAGAAACAGCCATAAAGTTAATAGAATAAATACAATCAAAATACTACAAATACTAACAAAATACTACTACAAGCCTACTGCTTCAAGAAGAACTCCTCTTCCTCCTACCCCCCGCTTTTCCTACAGCTACTACTACACCTTCAAATAACAATAATAATAACAATAGGTGTAAAAAGTCCGAGTGCTTTTTAAATAATTTGTAAGATTTACTACAACTCAATAGCCTACTGTCATTACGTGGACAGTGTGCTTCTTGGCTTTGAAATAGAACGCCTCCTTTTGTTATTTCTTGTCGATCTTGTTGTAAAAGCATCACAAATTGTGCATAGCCTACTCTTCATATAAAACAAGAAGCAGCCAAAAGAGCCATTATTTAAATATGGACGGAAATTAATAGACAAAAAAGTAGGCTAATAGGGCTAGACTTATAAAAAACGCATCTAGCTTGAAAGTGATCGCTATTGTAGACATTAGGTAAAAACAAAAACACACACATATATTTTTTAATAATTTAGCGATATTTGTTAATAAAAAGAAAAAAAGTTTCTTTTTTTTAAGGAAAAGCCCATGGGGGCCTGGTTTATCCCACGCCAATACATCTATATGATTCAAACTGAAATTAACATGTTATATTTCAAACTGGTTGGAAGTCTTGCGTTTGGACCTTGGAGCCTATATTCTAACGTTCAATTAAAACTGTAGTTTCCTGCATGTCCAGTAGACGGCGCAAATGATTAAGCGTAGGCTACACGTGTTTCCAAATAGAGAACTTTAGACCAGCACTTTGGCCATCTTTGTATTTAGATGTGTAGGCAAATAACCAGCGATCCATTCAGCGACCAAGAATTGCTTGTTTAACAACAATCTAAAAAATAAAGTTTTGACACTTCGCAGAAGGTAAATTGATTGGAATTGTATTCAATTTTAAAGTATATCCCGACTCTGGAACCATTGCAGAATTCTACTGTGAGGTATTTGTAAAAACATGACGTTGTGTGAATTGACAAACTAATGCTATTTTAGGTACGGGGGTAAGAGCTTCTAAATAGAGCCAGATTATAGTAGATTTAAAGTATTGTATTTAATGTAATATTGTATGCAAATATCGTAATTTCGCCATGGGATAATATCACATTGACACATGTTTATTTTCTGGTGTATTGTCTAGAGACTGAACTGGTGAAGAAGATTTGTGAAGATCTATATGAGTATGTCAAATATACGTTTACACTTTGTTTCTAATGGGATGTCTTTATCCTAGCATTATTTGATAAACTATTATTTGCAAATTCGCGCGACGTGCCATTTAACGAATTAAATAACACATCCACTAGACTGCATATTTAATTAGCAGGCTATGGCCTTTTAGTTTGGAGAGGGGCTTGTTATGTGCTTTTCATTCAGGGTACCCTAAATTGCTCTGGGTAAGAATTATTTTTTGTCAAAATACGATGGGTTATGCAATGCAGTATGTCACTGCAGGCTAGGTTCTGCGTATTTCAACAAGTTTAGTCGCAGATCGCTGCGGGGGCTGTAAAAAGTGACCTTCGTTTGACTCCTGTGCTGCACTGCCAGTTGTTTTCAGTAGACGCACACAACAGGACGCGTGGACGACAACGAGAGGGAACACGAAATATTAACAAAATATAATAATTTCGACCGAACAATTCCTTGAACGCCCTTACTACAATTGCTTATTACTACTGCACTGCAGCTCTAAAGCGGATACCGTGCGCGGATACCACTATCATGGTCCCATATATGTATTTATTTATGCATTTGCATAGGCCTAAACAATACAAACATGCAGATAAAAAGACGCCATTCGTCAAGCGAAATAAAACACAAGAATCCTTGACGTCAAGCTGTTTTTTTTCTTACAAGATCTCTGCAGAAATATAAACCAACCTGAATTATACTTCAGATCAACACATATCCCATCTTCTTACTGTCATACAATGGACATAATTGCAACGACAATTGAAGTGCTGTCAGTTGAGATTTGATTGTCAGAAAGCATTAGCCACTGATTTAATTATGTGACCTATAATACCAATGGCAAAAGTGAGCTGGAAATGTGCGTTATGCCGAAATAATTAAATTTATTATCTCTCGCCACAACATAAATATGCTGACCCCTGTAAAAAAAAAAAAAAAAAAAAAAAGACACATGCTCCGATGGAGTCGGTGACAGTCTCTTGGAGTATTGTGAAGTTTTTATCATCTTCTTTTCTATATGCTAATCGAAGCAACTTAGTTTATAATTCTATTCTGGAAGGCGACTGTGCCGTAATTCACCTTTCACGCTAGCTTAAACTGCACTCGCACAATATGACATTCCTCACGTTAAACGCAAAAGCTGCACAAATATGGAAGTGACAATAGCCATGTATTCCCATGTGTGTGGAAATAAGAACAATTTAGAAGTTAGTTCTGTTTATTTCAGCACGATACACCAAACAATACAATACATTTAGCATATCATCGAAAACTCTAATTTGATTTGATCCAATTTGAGGACATACGCGTCAAAGTGACTGAATAAATTCCACTCAATAACGTTGAATATATATATATATACATATATATATATATATATAAACAATTAGGTAATGAATGACACTTACCACTCAAATCTTCCATTTGAATGCAACGTACGTGGTTAAGAAATGTATATGGAGCTGTTACAGATTCAACATACGGCTCCTTCTCTCGATATTTCTCCCAGCTCCCCCTTATGCTCCAAACGCTAGTCTGAGTATACGCGACTCGCCATCTCTCCAGCGCATCGCCTGGCGGTTTGGGAGTTTAATAGTAATTTCATGCCTGTAAATTTAGACGAAAGATCCCACTGCAACTCTACAACGGGGAATGCTGAACGCACGAACCTTGCATTATCCGATACGATACTTACTGGCACAGAACCGTTCTGATCGATGACTGATGCTTTATAGATAGGTTTCACCTCGTTATCGAGTAATTTTAGTACAAATAAAACGACATGGGCGACAGTATGGATCGCGAAGTCGGCCAAATTGTTGTTGAGGGCCGAGATAATTCAATTAAATAACCTCTTACATATTTAAAACTTATTATACTTGTCATGCGTCGTGCGTTTTTCTATGCACAGCAGTGGAGCACATTATTATTTCAATTAAAGTCATTTCAAAGTGCAACATTTCTATAAGGTTTATTTGATAATCATTCACATTTTTTGTTGATTGGTTTACAGATTATAATCATTTATTTTAAATAGAATCGTTTAGATTATTTAAAATGATTGCCATGTAATATGATGGCTACACATGTTCTGCTCTCCCCTTTCTGTCATAATTCCCCGTTATGGATTGTCCACGAATAGATTAGGCGCTGTTTGGGCTAAAAGTGATTTACTATCACCGAGTGAAAACATGATCTGGTCAAACCAAATATTCTGTAAATTGCAGATACTTAAAGAAGAATGTTTAATCGTATGATCAGATTGTCGGGTTTGTGTAATTTTACTGGCGTAACAGGCACAACGAGAAACAAATAATGTTGAAATAAGAGCACCACATGCAATATCTATCCGCAAAAATATATGGGTGATTTTATCAATTATATAGGGGTATTCTTTTGTTGGGAAATTTGCGTTTTGTAAATATAATTAATATATTGGTCTTATTTTTGATTAACTATTTCTTTTTTACAATACTCCTACCCTTACTTTAGGACTCTGGTTGATCGATCGCTTGGTAATTGATAATCTTTGTAACCAATGAAAGTTTTGCCAGGATGGAAAGGACTTTCTATATTAGACACCGCCTCCATAGTCCCGATGTCTTCAGCAACTTGGGTCAGCCCATTTCGCACTAGCGCAGGGGGTTTCAGCTAATGCCCTCAGAAAATTGATAGGCTACGTTTTTGCGAGCTCAGCTTACTTTGCGCATTCGATTTAGAATGCTTCCGTGCTCTTACATAAGGCACATACAGTGGCCACGTTTATCTCTACAAAAACGCGTATCAAGGTAAATGTAAAGTTAAAATCTAATGGTAAAATGAAACAAAATAGACACACGTAGCTTTAATTTTACAGCCAAATATGCAATGATATACCAATTACCTTGAGGTAGGGCGGCTAAAACATACCACTGTATCCTGTGCCTTTTAAGAGGTAAAACACAGTGGCAAAAGACTAGTATGAAGGCTCAATTTAATCACAAGCTGCAACGAATCAATGCACAATGTGTCAAGGACCTCAATAAATTAAAGGTCCTAAACACTATTAAACACTAAAAATACAGCTCACATATAACTGCATTTTTGTGGCGGCCTAAAGTTTGTGCATTTGAGGTGCACTTAAAGGTGCATGGTTGGATACATTATGAAAAATAAATCCGCAATTCAGTGCATATTAGATCAAATATCTATTACTTTCATTCTCGTTGGTAACCTTGCAGAAAAACATATGGGCATGATATGATTACAATTAAAATCATACAAACATAATCATTATAAAGAGAAGAACCCCGGGAGGGAACTCTGGCGGAAAATCTCTTTCGGATCCACTACCTAAACATACAAGTGAGAGGACAAATACGTATTTTAAAATACAAGCCTGAAGTAGAAAAAAAGACACAAAGATAAAACAGACGTTAGATTAATATAGAATTGACTCCAGTGTTCAGGCTGAATGTCGTCTCTGCTTTCCAAGGTTCTCTCACATAGTCACCCCCTCCTGTGTGAGCAACTTGATGTAGCCCATTGCATTGTGTAAGACGCGACCTGTTATGGCCACCACTACTTCCGGGTTTCAGCATTCTGGTCCAGATCCACTTCTCCGCTCCGTTCCACACACACATACACACATTATACACACACGGGCGGGCAGCTCGTAGCATCGATCGTGGCTCCTTTAAGAAAAACTAAGCCACAAATATCACTCCACCTCCTCTTGATCTCATTTAGAGGCTATTGCATAAAAAATCGCTCAGGAGCCGAGAGTGATCAAAGAAACAAGAGCTTGATTTTTTTGTGTGCATTTGACTATTAACATTTAAGGTACCCCAACCAGTGGAAGCGCACGGCGGATCATCATTCATTCAGTACTTTGACAACCTCGCTTTTGATTGACAGTTGGAGTGGCAAAAAGCCATGAGACTCACTAGTTTTGTCTGAGGGTCATTTTCATACTGTTTTGGAAAAGAAGATTCGTTCTCTCCCCGTCGCTGTCCTGGGGGAAGCGAGGGAGCTGTTTGCTGCGCTGTAGCCGAACTTGAGCCGAAGGTCTGGCTTCATCACCCGCTTGAAGGAAACATACGGAATTTGTAATCTCGCATTTGGAATTTGCGTGTTTATTTCGCTTCACCCTGGCCTCATAGAGGATATATTTGAAGTTAAAGGAAGAAGAGGGAGTAAGCCAGGCCGATGGCGCAAAGGGTACGTATTCAGAAAAGTTTCAGCAACTCAGATGTAGCTGGCTACAGCATTGAAACGTGGCTGATGACAGACGCTCACAACAAAAACTTTCCCCTTATTTGTATGGCATGTGAACCAGCTTCATAGTAGCCTATACTTGGGTTTTACACTTCTGGCATGACTACACGTACGCTTGTGTATTTGACTATCTAACGCTAGTGAACTTAAAACGTATATTTATATGAAGAATTCTATAAATTAGTTATGACATGTATTTGAATTGGAACACAGACCGATAAGTCCAAGCAGTTACTTTCTCGCGCTGAATCTTTGGCGTCTAACTCAATATTTTTGTCCGGAACTATTCACAACAACTTTTGATAATCTATAATTGAATAGTGTTAATACTCTACGATGATGCACATACCCTATGTGATGTAATCATTTTTTTTTTTTCTTCTTTTTTTGCAACTCGTTCAAATATATATTTATGTGTTTTATCAAGAATAGGAACCCAAGTTATTTAATAAAAATATTTCAGGCTGTTTGCATTAATAACACATTAGTCTCAGATTGTAGGCTATTTATATATTTGTATGGGCCTTATATTAGTTCAAGTTGTGTTTGGAGTTAATCGTAATTTACTATATGCTAATAAAAAAGAAAAGTACTTATTAAAGGATAAGTGAGCCATTTGTTTATGAGGGTGGGATTGCAGCAGTAGCCCACAGTACCGGTTATTTACACCTTTAGGGTTTGGGGCATAGATATGTTAAATCCCCTTTTCCCTTACTTTCACTGCAATTGCCTATCCACTTAAATATCGTCATGAATAATGAAGTACATACGTTACATAGAATTAAAAAAGATGTGATTGCAAAACGCGATTGTGAGTGAAAATACGATAGTTGTCATATTATGACACATTTGTGTTTATTTTGATTGCATATTATACTAATTTGGCTTTGTCGAGTAGATCCTCATATAGGCTAAGCTTTATGTGCAGTTAAAGGTAGCCATACATTTATTAACGTTTTGACAAATTAATATGTATTAATCATGACTAGAATTTCGTTGTATCCGACGTTCAGATATTTAGCCATTACAAATGATCAACTACAGCCACAAATGACTTTAAACACGATTAATATAGTAAATTACGACTACTGGAGCAATACAACAAACTAATGTAGCACAATTATGATGAACCTTAATAAATTGAAAATAATGCAATTATCTTTTTATTTGTTGTTAGTTTTAATGTTATTGCGTGTCATGTAGGCTACATATTACAACATCCACAACAATTATTTAAGAGTGATTAAGATTACGCGAGTTGGAAATCTGTCTGCTGCTTTAGAAAAACAAAACATGCGATTTAGTTGTACTTCATAACTTGTACTGGATTAAATCAAAACATTAACTGGTGACGCTTTGTCATCTGCATAAATTCACAGCTAAATTAAGATGATACAAATATAATAAGAACAACACAAAGTAAAAATTAAAAAATCAAACTATTACAGAGGCTACATGTGTGGTTCATTTCGGAAACATATACTTTATGTTAACATCAGGTACATACGTCCCCGTGAGAATTTTCTGGTTTCTTGTTGGTGTTATTATTTCTGTCAACAATTGTAACTGGGGCTATGTCCTTGTTTGTTGTGTGCAGTACGAAGATATACCCCATTATGGCATGGAGGGAGTAGGAATCCCAACGACGATGTATGGTGACCCTCACGCGGCCAGATCCATGCAGGCAGTGCACCTGAATCACGGTCCCCTTCACTCTCACCAGTACCCGCACACAGCTCACACCAACGCCATGCCGCCCAGCATGGGCTCCTCCGTCAACGATGCTCTAAAAAGAGATAAAGACGCCATTTACGGGTAGGTTTAGTTATCCGCTGAGTTAATATTTTATCCACGAGGTGTCCATGAAACACTCAAGGCATTCTTTTTTTTTGTCAGATAAGGCAGATTTTGTGTGTCACGCAGCCTACTCGGGAGGGAGATTTGAAAAGACGTAGAAAGATAAGTTTAGAAATCTTAGACAGTTGCAAGCGAAAAGCGAAAGCAATCGCCCTCCAGTTTACTTTTTTGTTTTTCCAAATCATTTCGGTGTATTGTTGGACGTCTCTTCTCATAGATATTCATCTATATATATATATAATTTTAGGATATTTTGAATGTATCATTGTTTATTTTTTATAAAAACGGCACAAAATGCAGTTGGTTACATTGCTCTGCAAAGCTTACAAATCTTGGGACGCACTGTATTTCTTTGCTAAAATCTAAGATTGTTAATTTTATAAATTAAACGTATGAACTTGATTATTGTGTAGAAAACATAATTGGTCCAGTAATTAACTTCCAAAGATCAACTTAACTTGAAACTTCCTAGTGTGAAAAAATAAACCACTGATTGGGATTTGTGTCTCTTATCTGGCACGATTAACATCTACGAACGCATAAGACATACAATTCGCTTCCAAGTGTTAGAGATTATAAACAACGGCTATTCTAACCAATGAATAAAATACGGCAATTCCAAAACTTTCAAATATTTGAATAACATATGTGATATTTAAATTATATTATTTCAAAACAAAGTGTTGCTGTTTTAAGGCTGTCGGAGAGATTTGAACTAGTCATGTGTATCACAGAATGCAAGTCTGGCCGTCATGCGAAGCTAATAGATGGGACTCTTTAAGAGTCGCTCTTCTGGAATGCCATATGCGTGTGTTGGCAGTCCTAAATATGACATCTTTTGATCGTTTAGCACTCTGATTTATTAGCAAGCCTTTCAATGAAGTATAGCTTTTCATGGTATAAAATGTTGATGTTTCGATGGGAAAGATGAGAGGGGTTGTGCGGAGGAGAGGAGTTAACACTAAGCAAGGGGCTCTGGTGAAGCGAGGCAAACTATTTTGGTGCAAGGTACCTCTGCTCTAAAAAGCTCACTAATCACAATGACATTGTTACTTCGGCTGCACTCAAATGGTCACCGTTGACCGTGGATTCATCTAGCACCGTAACACAGGACGGTAGACCAATTGATCTTCACGGGCCTCTTCTGTGTGACTTTCAGACCTTTCTCTCGCGCACTCAGTGACGGTTGCGATTGTATTTTATTCCAGGCACCCCCTCTTCCCCCTTCTAGCTCTCATTTTTGAGAAATGTGAATTAGCAACTTGCACGCCCAGAGAACCCGGGGTTGCGGGAGGCGATGTGTGTTCCTCTGAGTCTTTCAACGAGGATATAGCGGTATTTGCCAAACAGGTCAGAGAATGCTCTGTTACATTCAAAAGTTTAGCCATTTTAAATGAAGTTTCTATGCTAATGAAGCACATTCTTATTCATCTTTGATACATACCTGTAGTAATTGTTTATATTACAGCAGTAATTCACATGACGAGCATATTCTTTATTGCTAGTTTATTTTACTGCCTACTTCTTAAAATAACTACAACACAATTATGACAACAACAACACAAGACAGAACATATTTATTTAAGAATGTGTTACACTAAAGGTGGTGGGGATTATAATAATGGATTATATTTCTGTGAATTTGTTTAACTGCTTGATGGTTATTTTTTCTTTAGATTCGGGCAGAAAAACCTTTATTTTCTTCAAATCCAGAAATCGATAATCTGGTAAGCATATAATTAGTTTAATTGTGTTGCAGTATTGTGCATCGTGAATTATATATCTGAAGTGGACAGCATATATATGGCAATGGTGGCAGATTTGAAAAAAATGAGTAGGAAACCGGGCAGGCCCAGAAGTTTATGACCGATGGCTGTTCATGGACTCCACTTCAAATCAGATTGTTTGATGTCATGATCGCCCTGGTTGTCACCACAGATAACCGTCTATTGGGCTTGCCTTTGGAAAGCGCTCATATGACTTCGAATGCTGCTTTTTCCCCTCAATGGAATGTTTATATGCAAATTAATGCCATTTCGGTTTGCAAGGACTCCCTTCCCAGGACAGTGTTGTGCTGGTTTCTTAAACGATTAGTAGGCTAGTAGACAGACCCCCCCTCCTCCCCCTCAATCTATATGTGTAATTAAGACCACACGTTTATCACAATTAGGTATTTGATAAAGATAAACACAACAGAAAGTTTGTAAACAGTTCCACTTCAGAAGCATTTCGTGCAAATGTATGTATGTGTGCAGCATGTAATCATTTGGGTGTAATCAAAATGTGCATTTTAATATTAATTACTACATTTCGTGCTAATATATTTTACTTTTAATTTTCCAGATGATACAAGCAATTCAAGTATTAAGATTTCATCTACTGGAGCTGGAGAAGGTAATTTTTTCCTCACTAATATTGCCCGGTGTTATAGTTCAGACCTGTGGGGTACATTTGCATAAATGTCTTTTTTTCTGGTCTGTTGTAATTAGTGTCAAAATCAATCTTGGCGCCTATTTCTCTTCCGAGTTTAATTACAATTCAAGCTGCTAAAAACAGGAGCAGATATCCCATTACCTAGTAATAATCTCGCATTATGCATTTGCGCCTATTTGAAATAACATGTTCTGTGTTGAATAACGTGTGAAATTGATTACTTTTAGTTTCTGAAACACTGAATATATAATAGAGCGACATAATGACAGCCGCCATAGTACATTGTTTTATTAAAAAATATTTTAAGTAGTTATGGTCATAGATCTTGTCAATCCCCGTTTAAACCAATCACCTCATTGAATGGTTTTAAATAATTGATTTGATGAATCGCCTTAGCTTGGGTCTAAAGCACACTAGTTTTGAAAACTGAATACATGTACTTACAAAATCAAAGTCAGACTTGAATTTGGAGGTGTATTCATAATCCCATATAGACACAGACCATGGCTATACAATGGCGGTTTTATAAACTCCTAATCACTCTTATGTGTGGACATTACGCGTAGGGTCGCAGGTAATGCGTATGTCTCTGAAGGACAGGATTCACTGGAAAGGGACGGTGGTAATGAAATAACTAGACGAAATTAAACAGTTTACCTTAAATGTCACTCAAGCAGGTCACCCCTCTAATAGTCGCAGCCCCAGGAGCAGATGAATTTAGCACGGGTGTTGAATATGTTGTAGCCCGTGAGTCGTCTTGTCACTGTCAATTTTCTGCGATATCTCTATTTTGCAAGAAAATAAAGTTATTACAAATTCGGGATATGTCCGGCTGTCGAGCCGGATTGCAACACGAATTCCATGTTTGGAACATTTTTCCCAGTCCAAAAGGATATCTGGTAACAAGTTCCTGTAATGCCGTTTTGTAATTTTTTGTTTTGTTTTGCATTTCCCGTCGTCCCCAAAGGTACATGAACTTTGTGATAATTTCTGTCATCGGTACATCAGCTGTTTGAAGGGGAAGATGCCCATCGACTTAGTAATTGATGACAGAGAAGGCGGATCAAAATCAGACAGTGAAGAAATCACAAGATCGTCGGGGAACCATGATCAGGTGTGTGAGTTTTTTGTCTTTTCTGTATAAAAATTCCAGGCTATTCAGATTGTCTTCTGGGTCAGTACTCTACCTCCCTATTATTTGCATACGATTAAAGCTGTTTTAAATTCTAGCGAAATGAAACATTTTGAATAATAGGTCCATTATTGCTTCATTAAGGTTTGATCCCGGAACCGACCTGCGGAGATTAGCTTGTGAAAGCATCGCCGTAAATTTGACCTGTTTCTTGTCGATTTTAATTTAGTCTTTTCTTTTTTCACTTCCCTTTTAGTCTGAGCTAAATGTTATCTAGCGATATAATTATTATGTAGCTATGTAGTACACGGAAGGGAAAGTTCTCTGTGTGAAAATCTCAGATATAATCTGAGAGACTACGCAGAGAGAAAGACCGCTATGGTTAGGTGCTTGCGTTTTCTGCTGTTGTTCACGGTTCATTTGCTGTCTGGTCAGTATTTTTCCCTAGACATGAGCGCCCACCACTGCTTGTCCACGGCTTTTTTTCTTAAATTGCGCCATTTGATATGAATCCCTACTGTATTTTTAAGAGCGGAATGCACTGCGCATTTCAGACATTATGCACAATCAAGTAATAGCTATATATATTTTAAAAATCACTAATATTTTATGAACGGTTTCCAGCGTAGGCTACGTGCTAGTAAATGTATGTAGGCCTTTAGCCTGAAGATTTAGTATTACTTGGCGGAAAATGCCTTGTCTCCTAGTGATTCAAAATAACTTTTTACGCATCTGCCGAATAATATGTGCCTATACTGCCTTCAGAAAAGCAACTGTTTTCCTTAGGTGCCCCCTAAGGAAATGTATTTTGGAAGGGGCGTTTGACATGAACACCAAAGTGTTCAAACGACAAGAATGAGTAGCTTCACCTGCACATAAACGTAATGAAGCGATCAGGCTAAATAATTTAAATTTAAATATGAAGTTCCATATGGTTGAGTGATCAAGTGGACGAGGCAAGACCAACGGTAGTGTTCTTTGTTGATTCCGTCGGCCACCAGCTTTTATATTATAAAGCGAAAAGCTCGCGGCGCTTACAGCCCCATTCATTATTGAAATGGGAATAAAACACAGAGACCTCTCTCTGCTAGATATCTCCGTTTCGGTTTTTAGCTACCATTGTGATAATTAATGAATCAGAAATTAAACGATTCCATTCTATGTAAAGATATGTGAATGGAAATAACCAAAAAACTCGGCATTTGAACGTTTTCTTCATATTGAGGGGGTGTTCGAAATGTAGCATTTTAAAAGTGTTAAATTTGAGATAGCGAAGTTAAGAGACATAAATAGAATTTCTGAAGACCCAAGGGGTCCAAGGTATATGGAGCTTTCTGAGCAAATTATGTTGTGCTTGGGGGCATGGACTCGGATCTTTAATTGACTTTAAGATGAAGACATGCCCTAATTTTCCCTAATGATAGGTCTACACGTAGCCGAAATATTGAGGCCAATATCTTATAGGCTATGTTTACTGGATTACTAAAATAAAATACTTAGATAGGCTACATTTAAAAAGTAGCGAACTTTCCATTGTCGAGCCAAATATGGGGGCTATCGATGTTCATTTTCTGTGATCTTTCTAGGTTTTATGATGACTATGCTTCTAAAGATTATATGCTATTTACTCTCACTCAGTGTAATTACGTCTTTAAGACGTGAGCTAACCAGATACACAATTCGACGGTCTTTACACTGGACTACACTGCGGAATTAATTGGCGTATGTTGTGTTCCCTTTATCGCCGAATACCAGTTGAAAATATTTGTAACATTTTTTATTTTTCTTATGTGACTTGGGTCTGCTGTTGTTAGCCGGTGACATCCCTAACGAATTTGTGTCGTCTGTGCATTATCTCGTTCCATATGTATGTTTAATATATGCCCCCGGGCATAAAGTTGAATTGGACTGGAAAAAATGTTCTTTGTGCAAATTCTCAACAATGTTAACAAGAGGGAGAAGCGAGGCCCATTTATTCACAAACCAATTTATTCAAGCGAGGGGACTGTAGCATAAAAATCGAGGGGAAAAAATATAGTGAATGTATTAAACTCTTAGGCCCGTGGTTCTGCTTTGTTTTGGCCGCCTGCGCACCCAGGCGTCGGAGCAATAATGTTTTGGCTCCTTTATCTTTCAGTTTTGTTTTCCGAATGTTTTAATAAAAGTCTGGGAGTAGCGTGCTGGCGAGAGACCCAGGGCGCCTCCCAAAGAAAGGAGCAGAACACAGCTTTAAAGGTGAAGAAGTCACAGCCTCTCCACTCGGTTGTGAATGCGGCAGAGCCAGTTTTAAATCACGTTGTGTACTTTGGGTCGCGCTGATAAATGCAGAGCCCCCCTCAGGTGCTATGTGAGCCGGAGTGACTGGTTAGCTGCTTAACCCTTTCGCTCCAGATCTCCTTCCAGTGCACGGCCTCCAGATTTATCACTCGAACGATACAAGTTGTTTTAACTTGCGGAAATAGCAAAACAATTGTTTTTAAAAAAAGAAAGAAAAAAGTTTGTGTTCATTCTGTGTGTGTTTGAGATCTTAACCCCGCCCCTCCATTCATATAGTAAAAAGGCGGTTTGTTAACAGTATCAATGATAATAATTATATTGTTATGACCGTATCATTTACCATCAAGTCCATCGAGGAACAGAGTTTTCTCAACACTGTTTCCATTGGTCGATTTGTCCCGTCTTGATGACGCGTTTGCCTGGTGTGAGTGGTCACCATTTGGCGGCAAAGGCATTTTTAACCAAAGTAGGATTGGCAAAATTGTATTTGAGTGAGGAGCGCAGGGAGCTAATTAACCCAGACTTCAAAATCTCAAAATTAGTCAGGAATAACGCTGAAGTGTTACTACCTGTCTCAAAAGCTTGTTTGATTGTACCACGCTTCCTGAAGTAGGCTTTAAAGTTATTAAAATGCTCAGTGGTTGTGTTGTTAGCTTTTTATAACTGCTCAGGAAGATTTTAAAACAGGGACAGTACCTAAATATTGTTGCTGATATCGTTCATTTTGTTTGTGCGCTTTGTAAGTTTATGGTTAGCAACAGAGTTTGAGTAAATTCAGATATATTGTTCCTGTTATTGACATTATGTATACATTTCTGTTGCGATAGATATGATACGCTTATTTTTATTATCAGGTTTTTAACATGGTCTAATCTTGTTCTCTGCCTGGGCCGTGTTGCCTAATATTGCTCAAATATAATTTTCCTTTTTTCCTTTCTTCTTTGAAACTGTAGTCAAGAAAAAAGACAAAAAGCATTTTATTATTAATTATAATAATGACACTTATTCTCATTTATGCCTCGCACACAACTATATTATAGTCTTTCACTTCCATTGTCAACAGTTGTTGCCTAGGTGACTTTTGTAGCTTAGACGCTTACCTGTACCACATAACCATGGAAACCATGAATACCAATATAGTTTTTTACAGTTAGCACATCGGGATACTCCACTAAATCTATTTCTTTTGTGGTATGGTGTGTGTTGACTTACCTCTGGCTTAATGAGTACATGTTCTTTCTCTCAGCTGTGGTGTTAAAATTTATTTTGTTAACTACCCTGTCTAGATCAGTGGTTTCCAACCCTCTCCTCGCGAACCCCCCATCCGGTCTGTGTATTTGTTCAATTCCACCACCAGCACACCTGATTCAACTAATCAGCACTCATTAAGCAGTTAACTAGTTGAATCAGGTGTGCTGGTGGTGGAACAAACATATGGACCGGCTGGGGATTCGCGAGGAGAGGGTTGAGAAGCACTGGGCTAGACCACAGAGTGTTCACATAGTGATAATGATTAGTAATAACCCTGTAAATACATAAATCTGAGATTTTAGTCATTTTCCCTTTCTCCATGGTGGACAGTTGTAGGCTGCTGCTGAGGGTTGAACAAGTGGTACAAAGAGCCGACCACGTGACAACTTTTTTCTTTTCTTTTTTTCTGTTCAAGATAGCAGCAGCATAACAAACAGGCTGACTGTGTGGTGTGGGGTGTGCTGACCAGTCAAATAAAAACACACAAAAGTTTGGCATTTGACTATAATAACAGACACGAAAAACCCACCCCAGACGTTATACACAGCCTCTATAGACTGTAAAAATCATGACATGGGATTTTATTGAAAACTGAATATATTTCAGACAAGAGCTTGACGTTTGGTTTTAGAAGTGCTCATAGCATATGCATGTGTAATTGTTTGAAATGATTTCATACCTATCTGTATTTTAGTCAGCCATTTAGACTTACTCAGACCTGTGTCCATGTGATACGCATGGTAACTGGTATATAGTATGCCAGCAAGAAGGAACAGTGCATGGAAATAGTCAAACAATTGAAAATCATGATATGTCTACCATTTATAGCTGAGACAGAGGCTTACTGGTTTTCAATGTTTGCATCAGCAAGAAATTGCATTACACAGGTTTGTAGAGCTGAAGGTAGATTAGTTTCTCCTTAAACTTCCAGTGCTGCAGATGAGTTTCTGGACAATATAAATCAATTCTTGCACACAGTCACTCTGTCCCTGTCTCAGATTTCTTGCGCGATCAATGAGGTTGTCTATTTGTAACATGGCAAGTAGATCCTGTATCAGCAGACCTTCCACATGGCTGAACGGTGCAGATAGAACTTTCTTGACTTTATGTTCTTCTTGTCATCGCTATTAAAACTTCTTCTGTTGTTCTTTTGATTTAAGTTTCGGTTTGTTCATTTTTGAAAGGCGGGTGCAAAATGTTGAACGACGAGACATTTCATTGTGATTTTCGAAACAATACCTGAGAAGACAGTGATGTTGAAAGCGAAGGTAATTAAGTAAAATGTGTAATTATCTTTTGATGCCTTTAAATGTTCCCTTACCAGTTTTCAAACTTGAAAAATCCCAGAGGGACTTTCAAAGATGATTTGGCACACTCCAGAGGAAAAAATCCAGTTGAATCTCTTTTTTGCCCCCTTAATCGACAGTTATTATATTGTTTCTGCAGTGACTGTTGTGAGATTTGATAAAGGAGGACAGATATGGGGTGGTGGGGGATCCTTGGAGTTTTTTCTTTTATTTTTAGGATTTTTTATCATATCTTTTCAGTTCAGCACTCCAAATATTCGTCCCTGCTATTAGAATGTGCAAAGTTTTGATCTTTCTCTATGACACAGAATTTGGGTTTATGTCTGGTTGGTAGTCTGAAAATGTGTCTGTGGAGAGCCAAAAGTCATTTAGCTAGTTCATCTAATGCTCTTTGATCCAACTTTACAAAGGCACACTTTGAAATACTGCCTTGACACAAAACATTTTGCATATTAAATTATATATGCATATGTATGTAATTTTATATTTACAAATACCACATATACACACATGTGTATTAATGCACTTTTGTATATTAATAACTCTTTTTTAATGAGAGATGTTTGATAGAAAGAGCAATCCATAACAGCTCCCTAAATGTGTTTATTATTATTATTATTATTATTATTATTATTATTATTAATTATAAATGAATTGGCTACCCAACGTTTCTTGTTTGAACGATTGTGTGATATGGAGGGAGACTGTGAGAAAGAGAGGCTGGTGTCTAAGATCCAACACAATGAAAACGCAGTGAATTGGAATGCCTCACCGATCATAGCGGAATCAGAATTTCCAGCGAGGAAAATCTTTTCACGGTGAATTAAGTGGCGAGGGGGAAAACGGTAATGAAAAAAAAGGTAGGCACAGATCACAAACACAGCTCCCTCGGCTCGGCGGCGCAGGTTTAAGAACTTCAGCTTAAGACACACAGAATGGAACGTGGAAAATTGAATTTACCAAACAATTAAGCATTGAATTAATCTACATCCTGCACTGTCGAGAAGGAGAGAGAGAGAGAGAGTGTGTGTGTGTGTGTGTGGAGAGAGAGAGAGAGACGGGGGGAGGGGAAAGATAGAGGGAGAAAGGCTGAATAAATCTGAGCCAGCTCATTAGAGGGACAGTGAATATATCAAATGTGTTGTTGTGTGTGGCGGGACCCCTCTCCCTCCACCAATGCTTCCACCACTCACACTGCTAAACACACTCATCACGCTTGTTTACCTCCACACCCGCGCCCGCTTGTGTTTTCATCTGTAAGCCTCTTCCTGTCTCTAGTTCTCTCCCTCTCTCTCTCGCTCCCTCTCTCTCCCCTCTCTTTCTTTCTTTCTCTCTATCCTCTCTCTCCCTCTGTCTCTGTCTCTCTCTCTCTCTCTCTCTCTCTCTCTCTCTCTGCCTTCATGGATGTCCCGCCCTGTCGGAATCCTCTCCGTGTTGATTTGGCTTTGCGTGTTGCCGGTTTGTTTTCTATTAATTACCAGTTAGATCAGCGATCGACAGGAGCGTTGGGGGGGTGGGGGCATTATAAATAGACTGAGTGTGCCCTGGAGATGTCACTCTCCGGTTCTGAAGCCTCCCTCTGCTCCCGTGGGTCTCCGCTCCAGCCTCCCACATGACTCGCTGGTCTTTTGTTCAATTACAGTTAATGCAATAGTTTGCCATTTTCTCCTTCTAATTATATTTTCAAGTGGGATTTGTTGCACATAGAAACCCCCCCCATCCTTTTACACATTGGGGCGCTCAGGCTTTGTACACGGTGGGCCCAGTCCCTAGGGTGCTGTACGATTCTTTTACACAAAGCTCTGAATAAACAAGTCCCCCCCTTTTTTTTTCTACAAGAGCGTGAGTTGTAGAAACTGGAAATTGCCACTTTAACCCTTTGCATTCTGAGCATGTGTTCTAGATTACCTCTTACAACATTCTTTTGGTATGCTGCTGCATAATACACAGTTTTTTTTCTTCTTTTTTCATTTTTTTATAAAGCAGGCTTTTTAGTGAACTTATTTTTAGTGGCGCTGGCATGAAAATATGAATATGCACATGCGAGGTGGCCAATGTATTGCCCTGCAGAATTATTATAATAATTTTTTTTTTTTTAATTGGAGAGCCACAGGTTAAGACGCAATAATTTCAAAAGTTCAGTGCTCCGTTTGCACTCCACTGTGCTGTCTGTCACATTGCCTCGTAGGAATCAGGAACATGGGGAAAGTCTTAAAAAAAGCTAGGACAAATTAAAGTCTGTTGTATTATAACTGATATGAACAGAAAGTTATGAACCAAAATTTAGATTTAAAAAAAAGTATGTATTCTGGGAGTAGTAACATTTTTTAAATGTATTGATTTTTAAGGCCTTTCCACTTGAGATTTGACTTCATTGATTGAATTATAATTTATAATTATAATTACAGGCTATGTATACATTGAAATATTGAATACATATAGTTCAACATAGAAGTTCAATACAAATGTATTTTTCCTTTAGTTTCATATATAAACTGGTAGTTTTGCTGCTGTGGTAGACATTCTCTTATTTCTGTAAATGCAATGCATTTCACAGAATGGGAGCAAGCCTGGAGTTTCTGCATTAGATGATACATTCACACAAATATAGTGTGTGCGTGCATGCATGTGTATGTGTGCATGCGTGCATGTGTGTGTGTACGTGTGTATGTATGTGCATGTGTGTGTCTGTGTGTCTGTGTGAAAGAGAGAATGAGTTTAGGTGTGTGTGTGAGTGTGTGTTATTGTATGTATGTGTGTGTATATGCGTGTGTGTTCATGCATGTGTGTTCATGCATGTGTGTGTGTGTGAGTGTGTGTGTGTTTGTGTATATGTGCCTATATGTATATGTGTAATTGTGTGAGTGACTGTGTGTGAGTGTGTGCATGTTTGTTTATGTGTGCGTTTGTGTGTCTGTGTGAGAGAGTGTATGTGAATGAGTGTGCTTAGGTGTGTGTGTGTTTGTGTGTCAGTGTATGTGTGTGTGTGTGTGTGTGTATCTGTGAGTGTGTGTGTGCGTGCACGTGTGAGTGTATGAGTGTGAGTGTATACTTGTATCCTAAAAGTAGATGCTATAGTAGATGCTATTTTCCCATTTCCAGCTATTTTCCCATTTCCAGCTATTTTCCCTTCTACACAAATGTTGCTCTTCTGAGGCACGCAGTGATAAGAGGCAACATCTGTTTTGTGTTCAGCAGTACAAGCAGGCCCTGCATGGGGCCGAGAGTGTGCAGACAGGGCCGGCCCATTGTTCTGTCCACTTCTCATTATTCCCATGTCTGCTCCATTTGCCACACACCATCCGCCCAACAGCTGACACTCTCCAGCCTTTATGAACCTAAGCTCGATTGTCAATAGGATTTCTTTTTTTCTTCAAAGCTCCCTCTTTATTTGATTTCCATTATAATATAGGAGGCCTATATATATTTGTACCCTCTCTCTCTCTCTCACACACACACACACACACACACACACACACACACACACACACACACACACACACACACACACACACACACACACACACATATAAGGCTGCAGCCGCACCGCCCTCTTCTTACCACCTTCTAGTGCTCTCTTGTAGGTCAGTGCTGTGGAGCTGCAAGCTTCCTAATCCCTTCTCACCCTGTCAGACTTTCTAACCTGTGGACTATGACTTGGTTCTCTCTGGTAATAACATGAGTTGTTTGTGTGTGTCTTCCTGATGTAAGCAAGTTTAGTGACTGGCAGTACATTTTATTTTGAGATATTTGTCGAGCGTTTAAGACTGACACATACAAAGTCAGCCCAGTTCGAACCCCTTTTCAACAGACGGGACTTTGAGGTCTTTGAGGGAATGCTGCTGCCGTGCATACTCTTTCAAACCCGTGTTAACGGGTGGAGAAGACTACATGCACGTTGAGTGCAGGGGCGGCGGATGGGCGCATGTGTTTGGCAGTCCCTTGGCAGCCTGGTGGGATCGGAAGGGGGAGAGTGTGGGAAGACGGGGGGCATTTGAAGTGTTTAAATGGGGAACATGTGATCAGCGCATTTCCTCTGTGCTCGGATGTGTGTGTGTGTGGGGTGCTGCCTCCCTGTGTTCTGTCGGCTGACGGCTGGTCTTGTCCCCGCAGACTTCATGGAACAGAGATCACGACGACACGGCGTCCACGCGCTCCGGCGGGACACCCGGGCCCTCCAGCGGGGGCCACACTTCTCACAGCGGGGACAACAGTAGCGAACAAGGTAAGGACCAGCAGTCTGTGCAAATGGGGGCCGTTTCGGTTTTTCTTATTTTTTTGTCAGCGGTATAGAATAAAGTGCTTTTGGTCATTGGAGGATTTTCCTGTTTCAGTGTGTCAGACTCTTTGGCATGTGGGAGAAACGTCAGGATAGGGGACTGACAAGAAGGGCGTTTTGGTTGAGGTCGGTGTGAAATCTGCGGAGTGGCCCTGTTGGGGTTCCTCTGGGTTCAGAACTTGGGCCATTTGGACATTGTGTCTGTGAGGGCCTCACTGGTGGTGACCACGGCAGAGTTCATTTCAGTAGTGGCTGTTAATGCCAGGAATAAAATCAGAATTGTTTGGTTATGATTTGAAAATAATCGCAATGGTTTCCTTTGTAACCATATAATCCGGCGAGTCTTACACAAGGAAAACAGGCGGCGTCAGAAACCAGCAGAGATATGCCCGAAATCAGCTCCCGATGGCAGGGATTTGGCTGCTCTCTTGAGCAACGGCCACAGTGTTTTCAGTCTCTGGCGAGGGGGTGGGCGGGTGTGTGTGTGTGTGGGGGGCGGGGGGCATCAAACAAACTGTAGGCAAAAAGCAACTTCATTTATTATTGAAAGGGATGTCAAGGCGGCAGTTTGAGGCCTGCACAGCCAGCAGGCAGAGCCAGACGAGAGCAGAGAGACCCACATTGTGTTTCAGATGACCGGGCGGCGGTTTATACACCGGCGCTCTCTCTCTCTCTCTTCACATGAGGAGCCCGGCCTGGCCTGGCCATCAGGAGGCGGTCAGATGTCTGATGACTAATGGGCATGCAGGCGGGCCCCGCTCTGATTGGACGCCTTAATGAGCACATTTTGTGCCGAGTTTGGGCTCCCGCTCGCTCTGACCTTTGCTCTTTATTGACCAAACTGACACTTCATTTTTCACATATTTCCAATTATAGCCAGGCTTTTAATGTGTCCCCCACCCCCGTCACCACCCCCTTTTCCCCCCCCCCGCCCCCATCACCCCCACCCGCTGACTCTGTGTTGCGGATTTTGTTTGTTGTTTAAGTTAAGGGGATAAGTCACGGCGCTGTGGAAAATGTGATATAATATGATAAGATTTGTGTGTTTTGTTTGTGTGTTTGCGTGTTTGTGTGTGTGTGTGTGTGTGTGTGTGTTTGAACATTGAAACTTTGTGTCTGAAAATTGTCACTTAACAGTGAATACAAAACTTTGTCTGTGTGTGTGTATGTCACTTAATTCAGTGAAAACAAATATTTATGTGTGCCTGTGTGTGTGTGTTTGTTCATGCCTTGGAATATGAGATGGAGGTGCTTGCATATATCAGCATTAAAATGGTTACACTTCACATTTTAACCTTAGCAAAGTGGATGAAATGAAATTAAAACAACATTTCAAACGTATAGATGTGATTACACTCGAGGCCATGTGTGTTACATGAAATTAACGTTGGCCAATCGCTAAGCAGTTTGAAAGGTCTCTGGAAGTCCTCTGTTGGTTTTTGCTTATAATTGAAAATATGCTTTTTATCACTGCTTGTCAAATACACCTTGGGCCATTTTTCTATGTGTCTACGATATGGGCGGCGGTTGTATGTAGCGGTTAAGTAACTGGGATTGTAAAATAAAGCCTCGTACACTTGCATAGTCTTTGGGCCAAAAACCATTTTACCCAACCGTACTCACACAGCTGTGTGACACACACACACGCACACGTTTTTGCAGTATTGAATATGCTGCCCATCTTAAGTAATGCCTAATTCTTCCTCAGAAAACGGCATTTGCGAGGCTCACACGGACCATAATAATTATTTAAAAATAACTTGCATTCATTGGCTCCCCTCAAGCCTTTGTCGAATGCTGCGTCGCGGGCCGCAGGTCAGCCTGTGATCGGACGCCGTCGCTAATCCTCATTTCTGTTGTGGGGTTTCAAAGATCGCTCGGACCCTTACGCCGTGCACCGCTCCTCTGTGTGTCCCCCTTTTGGCCACAGAGCGTGATGGGAATTATTTCACCGATGCCGGCGCTTCATGTCCCTGGCACCATTCATTATACACTCTCACCCTTTACAAGTAAAAAACCCCACAAAGCTGTGTTAATGAGCGTGCCCAGTACCTGCCGAAAGCCAGAGTCACACAGTTAGTTGATGTGAGCAGTGCCACACGAGGCAGTAAAAACTGTGTGAAAAGGTGAACCTGACCCAGTTTGAAAAGTAAGTGCAAGCGGGCCTAGTGGGTTTGCGTGTTTGAATCCCAGGCGAGAGGCTGCTGTGGCACCCTCGAGCGAGATGAATAACTGTATGTAATAATGTAAGCTACATATGTCACCCCGGATAAGGACAGCTGCGAAACAAATATATAACAATATTTATTTATTCATTTATTTATGCCATTTAAGTTCCCTCTTATTTGTACTCAAGCTCCCTGCCATTTAGTATCTCACTTCATTCATTTGTGCCACGGCTGAATTTGATCAGCTTTGCACTAAAATATCAATGGTGTTCCTGTCTATTTACTCAGCAGTTATTAGTATACCGACAGTTATTCAGTTATTCTGGTTATTTGCACATGTGGCTTTGTAAGTCTCTGGACAAAAGTTAATTTCTCCCCTTTACAGTGTGCTGTCTCTCTCTCCCTCTCTCTCTCACACACACTCTCTCTCTCTCTTCCTCTTCCTCTCTCTCTCTAACCCTCTCTCCCTCTCCCCCCTCTCTCTGCCTCTCTCAATCTCTCTCTCTCTCTCTCTCTCTCCCTTTCTCCTTGTATTTCTCTAGAGTATGATTTTTATGTTTCTTTTATGATCTTTTTATGTTTTTGCCTGCTCTTCCACTTGTATTTACTGCTGGTACTGGAAGGAGTTTGTCTGCTACCCCCCGCCCGTGAGCCCCTAACAAACATCACTGTCTCCCTCCTCGTAGGGGGGCAAAAGTCAAAAAGAGGCTTCTTCCCCGACTCGCCCATCTAGTGCGTACTTCACCCTCTCAAATCGCTTACTCTGAAAAACTTGCGTTACACGTACAGAAAAAGTTTGTTTCCGCATTGGGAAACAAAGGACTTGCTAATAGCTTTATGATCCCAAGCTGTTTGCCCCAGGGCATTGTGGGAGCTTCAGGAGGAGCTGGGGAGTGTAAGTTATTCCCCTCTGTCAAGCGGCGGCCTTCTCCACATTGACGGCAGTTTTGCGTAGTTGTTTGGCTGTCTCTTCAGAAAGCTACGAATCGTCCTGCAATGAGTTCTCCCTGCAACTTTTCAAAAGGTAATTTAATGGTTATTAGCGATTTGTTGGTTGTTCTCGGAAATGAACATCAATGTCACGCATAACAGATAAGGTTGAGGCTTAATCATTTTATACAACAAAGCTGAAATTCAAACCACAGGCGGCGTCTTTAGGTTGTTTGCGTAGACATCCTGTGCACCATTAGCATCGACTACTGGAATGGTCACATTTGCTTGGCACATGTCATTATGTTTTGACTGTGTGCCTCTCCCTGAGGACAAAAACAAAAAGCTCCACACTGTGCCATGCAGGGACTTTTACAGGGGGCTAGGCAGAGAACCAAAACAATCCCTCCTCAGCCCAGGCCGAGTCTATTAGACAGGCCGCTTTGAATAGTTCACATATCCCCTGTGTTCGCTCGTGTCGGACCGTCCCGCGGGACCCCTTGCGGTATTGTGTCTTGGGTCGTACTTTTGTGAGCGACTTGCCTCGGAGGGCAAAAGAAAACAAATCATTATTATGACCGCGGCGTGCCGAGTCCCCCTGGCCGCGGAAGCGCCGCCCGCTTCGCTCTCTCTGTTCTCTTGGCCGGGCGCAGGTCTACAGGGCCGTCCTTCGGCCGCACCGGGAGCCGGGAGGAACCCCGGAAAAAAAAACCCTGCACGCCGCCAGGAAAGGGGACAGCGGTCAAGAAGAGCGGCGGAAAAAAAGAACGAGCGCTTTTTTGTGTAAAGTCTGCGGTCTGCCGCCGGATCAAAGGAGCCAGAGAAAGCAGGTGGCGACTGAAGGAGGCCAACGTGTGACCAATCGCCGTGACCGGTTTGTGAACTGCTTGCGTGCGCGCCAAGTGAAATGGTTCTGCGGCGTTGTTGCGTTGTCGTCCGCGTGAATGTACAGTTGGGAGCGGTGGTGCGGGCCCCGCGTCGGGGGAGGGAGGGAAGTCTGCTCGATTTGTCCTGCACGAGTTCTGAAGGCCTTCATTTAAAAACAAACCAACGCGCAAGAAAACAACTATAATTGCCGCGTGCAATAACACCACACTGCTCCTTCCTGGAGGAATTACAACTCCAAGAAGGAGTTTAATGTTTGTAATGAATTCTAATTCTATGATGTTTAATGTGTATAATGAATTATAACTCTATAATGTTTAATGTTTAAAATGAAGTATAGCGCTATAATGTTTTTTAGTCTGTGCGGGCACAGCCTTCCTAATGTGGCTGTGAGGAGTCGGATCACCTGTTTGGCGTAGACCTACGCAAACCGTATATTATTCCCCCAAGCTCTAAAGCAGGTGAAAGCCCATGAACTTGTCAACTGTTTTCACATTTGGTTTGCTGCACTTGTGCCCTGGCATGGCATCGGGAATTCCGGGCCCATGTTTTAACAGAATGGGTTTAGCTGTTGGTGCTGAACCACGAGTGCCAGCTGCTGGTTGGGTTAAGGGCCATGGTCATCGGTCCACATGGTCACGCCCCCAACATGAAGGTCGTCCTCATCCCAATAGAGGAGGTTTCCAGTGAGACCCTTGCCCCAGCCACTGGCTTGCCATTGGCTGATCTCTGGGACCTTTCCGAGGACTGGAGGGTGGAATGTCGATCACTCGCACACCGTGTCCGTTCAATTTCATTTGGGCCATCACCCAGCCTCTTCCTCTTCCTCACTTTAATCCTCTTTTCCTTGCGATACTGGCGTAATACTGGCGCTGTCAGGGCTCCTAACCCGCTGGCCTCACCGCTTAACCCGCTGGTCTCACCGCTCGCCGAGGTGCCGGCTTTACTCCGTGCCGCGGTGTTTATTCGCCACCGTGTTTAATCGCCGCCACTACCTGCCCGTGTGTTGTGCTTCAGAGAGGCTCCTTCAGAGTGGGCCAGCGCTTGATTGTCATTTGATTGAAGTCGTTCTGCTGGGGCTCTCTCTCTCTCTCCACGTGTCAGCCCGCTCTTCCCTCTCGGTGTTGATTTCCTCATCAGACGCAGGCTTGCTGCGATGCCACTGCCTTTGTGTTGCCGGCTCACCCTCTGGTTATCTGGTAATCTGGTTAAATCAAACACATATTTGTCCATAAATGTATGTGTGTGTCTTTTTATTTAGGCATAGTGGATTGAAACTGTCTCCAGCTGGAGGGAGAGAGGGAGCGAGGGATAGATGGTGGGAGGGATGGATGGAGGGAGGGATAGAGGGTGGGATGGATGGATGGAGGGAGGGAGAGAGAAAGGGGGAGAGAGGGAGGGAGGGGGGAGAGAAAAAAGCTATGGTATTATCACAGAAGTAGCTTCACTTGTCAGGCTCATAACTTATGGTAGTGGGTACACTCATGTGAGATAAGTCTGCCCAACTTCCGTAAATATGCTTTCTTAATAAACCAATGGTCAATAAATCACAGTCTTGTATAGGTGGTGTTGCTGATTCAGTCCAACTCAATCGCTGGCAGAGACAGTTGTATGGGGGAGATTGCCCTTAAGCGCTGGCGGCTGCGTTGTTTGGGATTGGACTGTGGCCCTGTCGCTGCGCACAAACGTGAATGGCGTCTTACGAAAGGCTAAAGGTGCAGATGTCGGTGTTTGGAAACAGGGTGGGAGCTGCCCCTGACCGTCACAGGGGTGTGCAGAGTGTACGTCTGTCACCCCTGGCATGCGCACAGTGATGGCAATGAATGACAGCGCGGTGACCTCTGACCTCTGACCTTGTGAAGCTTGGCTAGAAAAACGGACAACCCACCGAAAGGCATTCCATTCACGCCAGTAGCAGCGCCTCTGTAGAATAACTGATCACGAGATCACGATTCCCGGATTTAGCTGCGACCACCTGCAAAACGCTTTTGCACATATTGAATATTGATTAAGCTTGACCAGGCTGCCCATTGGTCCTCAAGCAGACAGAGGTGAAGTACCGTTTGCTTTATTCTGTGTATATTTGACCACATTTGTATTAAATTTTCTCATTCGAATGATTTTTGATGACGTTTTATTTTATCGTAGCTATATTTTGTTTGAATAACTTTTTTTATGTTTTAATATTTTTATCCCGTCTCGGCATGCCTGATTGCATTGGCCTGTTGCCACAACCCCTCCTGCGGTCCAGGAGAGTGCACGCCGTCGTGCGAGTCCTCCAAATCACACGCAGCACACTGCTGCTTCCTGTCACTGCACCGCCCAGCAGTTGAGCTGGACGCTTTCGTTGCGCCTGACGACCCATGTCATTTACGCGGCCGGAGCAGGCAGACTGCGTGCGTCCAATCAGCCAGAGAATTCGCTATTGCGCATTGATGCGGGGAATGCCCTGCCTTGAAGAACCCTGCCTCCCTGGGTTCTGATGCAGCCAATCGTGAACAGTGAACTTGATTCCAGACGTTGAGGTGTGTCGTTGCAGCGATGGCGAGGAGAAGACCAACGGAGACAGAGTTGGAAGCCACGCTCTCTGGCGCTCCGATGCAGACCGCACGCTCAGCCCTGTCGCTGATCGTAGCGCGGAAATATTTTTACATTTCTAATTCGGGAACAAGAATGAACGACGCGCATTTTGGGGCAACCTCTCGTCACGTTCGTTCGATGAAGGAAAGACCTCAGCCACCCGCAAGGCACTGCCTAGGTCTGTTAATAGCCAATCGGATCCTTAATAGGAAAAAAAATACATTTTAGTGTGGCTGCAATGGGTCTTGCTATGTCCAAATGGGGTTAGCTGAAAGAGAATAAAAAATGTGGTTTATCGAGATTTTCAAGGACATACCGTTATCTCGTATTACAATTGTTCTGGAATGGCTCTCTTGTTACCTGTAAAGCATGCCTCTCACTCCTGCCCCAGTCTCCCTCTCAGCTGCGTAACCGTGCTCGTTTTTACAATCTGATTAAACTTCAGTTGCAATGCATCGGGAGATAGCTTAACACACCACATACTTGTTGAGCGTGGGCTTGTTTGGAAAGCTCTGGCCAACAATGGTCCTTGTTGCTCTGTTGCCGATAAGGCGCGTGTGAGTGGAGGTGTTTTTTAAATTTAAAAACAGGAAACGTGGTTCGTTCCCACACCAGAGGGCGGGTTGCCCCTTTGATTTGGGGAAATGCACCGGTCGCCACATCGTGTGGGAAATCTAAAAAAGGGGAAAAGGAGAAAAAGAAAAGTGAAAGGCAAATAAGCCACCTTCTCGTATATCAAGAGCTGTTCTGCTTTCTCTATCGGCCCTTTAACGGGGGTTTATAGCTGTGCTTGAGCACCTTGTCTCCTGGCTGATAAACGTCGTAAAACAGAGATGATAGAGTGGCAGCCATTGTTTGCTCCTCTGTTTGTGTTGTGCTTAATCTGCTGTCAGGGGGCCTTCTGCTTACTCCAGTGATGGTGTGTGTGTCTGTGTGTGTGTGTGTGTGTGTGTGTGCACATGTGTCTCCGTCTGTGTGTGTGCGCGCGTGTGTGCGTGTGTCTGTGTGTCTGTATGTATGTGTGTGTGTGGATATATATGTGTGTGTATGTGTGTGTGTCTGTGTCTATGTCTATTGCTGTATTCCTGCACTGATCTCGTGCGCTAACTGTGATTGTTCCTACCATGTATTAATGCACCGTCTTGTGTGTGTGCTCTGGATAAGTGTCTGTGTGTCTGTAATGTGTTAAAATGTAAATGTAAAATGTGTCTGTGTGTGTGGATATATATGTGTGTGTGTGTGGGGGGGGATATGTGTGTGTGTGTGTGCATGTATGTGTGTTTGTTTTTAGAACATGGGGGCTTTCCTCTTACTTTCTCTTGCAATGCTGCGACTGCACAAGGTGCCAGAAGCAGGCTAACCCAGGGTAGCTTCCTTTTGGCCAGCAAAGGCAGTGAGGAGGAGAGAGAGCTCCCCACAGAGCACACTGCTCTTCCGAGACCATACTAATCTACTGGGATGGCTCAGTTTAAGCGAGTAAAACTGTATATTTAAATCAAATGCATATAATTGTGGTGTGCTAATGCTGTGGTCTGCCTTTATGGCCCTTTCTAGATATTTGTAGGAGCTCTTTTTCCAAAATGCACGTGTACTGCTCCTCTCTGTGGAACAACAAAATTACTGGTGCTGGCAAAATACTGTCTTCAGAGACACAGACAGGCTCGTTTGTCATTTTTTTAAAAATCTGATTATTTTGAGATATTCAAAGGGACAGCTTCCGACAGCTGGAGGTTTGAATTCATCCAAGGATGTTAGAGCATTGATGTGAAGCAAAGGTGTAATTGATAAATGCTGTTGTTTGTTAGTGCTTAATATGAATGTAAATGTAACGTATGGTAGGTTTCTGTACAAGCAAGAGCCCAAATGGTCTTATCAGATCATTCTTCTGTGGCATGACTGCTTTCACGCTGCGTTGCTCTTAACGTAAGCGTCTGTTCTTACCAGTGACATTATGATATTATCTTATCCCCAGGAAGAACAGACACTGGCCACATTGACTGATATCACGCACTGAATGCTTATTCAGGCATCAGTACCCTCAACGAAACGTGGCCTGTTTGAAATCTCCAAGTGTAACTGAAGTGTGGAATGGGCTTCACAATGAATGGTTTAAGGCAGGGAACTGACATCAGCCCCATTGTAACGTGTTCAAGAGTGGCTGCATTTGTCGCACCGGATTCTCCTCTCCGTGATCTTTTGGATCATTCCAAATTGCTGGGGAAGTTCTGTCCTCCACCGCCCCCACCCACCCCCTCAGTAATATGCCCCAGCTTCTAATCTGTGCAGTGGAGTTTGGTGTGAATTTGACAGAAATCAGTGCAACCCGTCACTGGCGTGTCACGTCTGCTCATAAAGACCCAAACGAACATTACTCGACTTCCTCAGATAGGACCCAGGGCCCGGGAGGGCACCACCAGACGCACACTAACTGACTTTTCAGGAAAACCCGACACAGCAGACATACTAGTAAACTACAGAAGTGATGTTTTGTGTCTCGAGCCTGTTTATGACCGGGTTACGAACAGCGGAGTACATGGATCCGTGCCGCCCCTGTGAGCTGGGAGGCCAGCAGGCTCTTTCTTTTATTAGGAGTATCGCAGCGGGCTCCGACTGCAAGCTTAGAGCCGCAAACAGCGTCGTGCTAATTTTATCCTCATCCAATTTAAGCGGATGAGGATAAAGACGCTGCCGCTAGCTGGGCCATATGCTCCGCCCGTCGATGGCGCTCGGAGGCCGGGCGCATTTCCCCTCCAGATGATCATCGCGTGTGGACCCCTTCGGCCTCGGGCGGAGGAGCGAGAGCGGCCAGTGAGCAAAATCGTTTCCTGCAAACACCTTCCTCTCCTTTCTCTCTCCTCTGCCTCCGATCGCTCCTTTATCGACTTCCCCTTAAGCACAGGCGCCTAGTTAATCTCGCTCGTCTTCTGTCCATGTTTTTTTTTTACATGTAAATCTGGCAGGCTGAATGAGAATGAAGCCACGCCCCCCCTCTCTCTCTTGAATTGAAATAATTCCGTTTAGATGTGTTAGAACCTCTTTGGCCGAAGCAATTATGCACGGGGGGGGGGGCTGGGGGGCCCTGACAAAGAGCCGAAGAATTTACCAGCCCCGTTTCAAAGTGGCATTCCAGAAAGCCTGTTTCGCACAGGCAAATACCAGCGGAGCTCCATATTTGTGGAATGCCGCCTCCTCTACAGTTTCTGCCGAAAGGTGTTTGACCTTTCTGTTTGTGGCCACAGCCACTTCACAGGGAGGGGATTGTTTGTCAGGGCGGCGCTGGGCGGAGGCTCATTTGGACAGTTGTCGCCGCAGATGGAGGCTGGGGGGCTTGGGTTGGGGGGGAAGTTTTGTGTTAACAACTGGCCGAATGCTTGACCTGCGGCCGACCCTGACCAAACAATTCCCCTCAAGCACAGCCCCTGTCTTTTGACATGGAGACCCCGTTTAGGGGATTTGGGTGAAAGAGATAAAGGACACTTCAAGGTTTTTGTTTTTTTAAGGTTTAGGAACAAAAAGAAACAAAACAAATCAAAAAGTCCTGGGGTGGGGGGTGTGGGGAGGGGGGCATGGGCAGAGTTTGTGAAGGAGAGGGACGTGTATGTATACTTTGGTTGTGCGCCTGCGTGCGTGTGTGTGAGAGAGAGAGGAGAAACATACACACTTTAAGTGGCAAACCCATGATCTGCGAGCACTCTGAGCTGGAGGACAGTGAAGAGGAGAGATGGAGTGGGCCGGATTCCGCAGAAGGAAGTGGCAGATAACCTGGGAAATAAAAGGTTGCAGCGTGTGGAGATGGTGTCTCCTTGGCGTTCCACAGTGCTTTGGGGGGCTGTTTCGCATGGGGGGAATGTTCCGGGGGCAGGCGGCAGTGTCCGAGTAACAGAGCGTCACCGTGCCACTGGCCCATAATGCGTGGGCGCACACCGCTCTGTGTCGATCTGCTCAGGAAGCCGAGAGGCCGCTCTGATCTATTTCCGTCACTTCCAGCCCCAGCGTTATCTCGCCCGCGCAAAGGAGACCGTGGGACTACAAATCTCTCCCCCCCCATCCCCTGTCCCTGCCACCGCACTTCCCGCGGTCTGCACAGAAGCACCGCGACATCATCCCCTCTGCCTCTGAGTTATTGCAGGACGCCACAGCCAAACAGACGCTTCGACCCTGCCATCAATCAAGGGACAACGAAAGACAAGGGCAAGAAAACACATACACAAAAAAATGTTTTGTCCTTGACAACACTTTAAAAAAAATCATATAGAAAATTCGGCTCTGGGTATGACTGGCAGTGTTCTGAACTCAGATGAACCCTCCTCGTTGTAATCGGTTTGCGATTGTCCCAGCCTAGTCCTCCTCCCTGTCACACCAACCGCTTACCCAGCTGGGCCACGGACAATCTTCCCCCGCGTCACCCTCAATTAAAAAAATGCTGGTGCAACGAAGAGGTATTATTAGCGAGCGAATGTTCTCGTACAGTCGAGTGTACTTCAGTCCTGATACACAGCTATGGGGGAAATCCCTGCATATTAACCCTGCTTAGCTTCAGCCTGTCATACCATGTGATAAATGATCGGCCAGAAGCCAACAATAAAAGGTGGTTCTCTAAGCCACCGGCTCTCTGAGCAGCCTTTTTCCTTGTGTCATTAACACAATGTGACAAAGAATAACGGCGTGACGCGAGAGTCTAAAGGGAAACTCTCCTTTCTGGTATTGTGAGAAGAAGCAGGATTAAATCAACCAAATGTTGACACTTAACCACGTCTCTTTAATTCGTTTTTCTCTTTTGCCTTTTTTTTTTTCTTCCATTTTTGTCTATTGCCTGATAATTAATCCATAAGTTGCAGCAGCTGCCTGGATGTACGAAACAAAACATAATATAAATATGTTTAAATGTGTTACTCAAAAGGTTATGGAAAGAAGTTTGGAGTTAAACTGAATCTGGGCCAGTGTCTTCATCTGGTCTAAACATTCTTTCCTTCCTGGTGTGTAATCCATGCCCCTGCTGCCTGGGCTGTGGGTTCAGACAAAATAATTTGGCGACATTTGGCACTATGTGCTCTCAGCCTTTGTTGTGCATCTCATCACTTTATTTGCTCAGAACCATCAGGTTTGGGTTGATATGGACCAAGCATGGTCCAAGAGTAGGAGTTTGGAGCTGACTTGGTATGCAGGCTCCCTGTGCAGGTCCCCTGTGTTGGCTCTCTGTGTGGGTTCCCTGTGTTGGTTCCCTGTTCAGGTTCTCTGTGTGGGCTCTTAGTGTGAGCTCCCTGTGTGTGTTCCCTGTTCCCTGTGTGTGTTCCCTGTGTTGGTTCTCTGTGTGTGTTCCCTGTGTTGGTTCTCTGTGTGTGTTCCCTGTGTAGGTTCCCTGTGTGTGTTCCCTGTGTTGGTTCTCTGTGTGTGTTCCCTGTGTAGGTTCCCTCCCTGTGTTGGTTCTCTGTGTGTGTTCCCTGTGTTGGTTCTCTGTGTGTGTTCCCTGTTCTCAAACTGAACCATTGTGGTCATTATTTTTCTCTTTTTTCTCCACTGCCTGACATCTTCAGTTTAAAAAAAAAAGGGGGGAAGAAAGTAAATAGCTACAGAGCAAAATGGCTCAACACGAAAAGGCTTAATTCAGGCCCCACACTGTCATTTGACCATCATTCTCTACATCGCAGTGGCTCCTACATGGAAGGAAAGACGAGGAAGAGGCTTTGGTGTGATGCTGTGATCTGTCCTTTTGGCTTCTGCGTATTCCTCAATGAGGCCAGACACAGACAGGAAACAGCCGCAGCGTTTTCCAATGGCATCTCAGTGATCACCTGTGGGTCTGTCCCAGGAATCTATCAACACGCTTTCAATATTCAAAAATATTCAAAAGGGCGCAGGCGTGTCATTCAAATGTCTTGCCAATGGGAGTTATAAGAATAGCAAATGTGCACAACGGTATTTCACGGACATAAAAATCTGGACGCTTTCAGAGCGTAGGCAATTTCAGGGATCCATCAACGAACAAATAACAATAAACATGTAAACAGTAATTATCAGAAGCTCATTTGTTTCTGTTTTATGGTGAAATACCAACAAACCACAATATACTCATGCAGGCTCAATTATTATTTAAGGGTAATTCACTATAATTTCAGCACTTAATTATACATCTCTCCGGATGAGTTATTACAATATTCTGCGTTCCTTCCTCATAATTAAAAAAGGAGAATCCTCTACACACAAACGAGCGCACATGTGTGCATATTGACGCGTATAAATCCATTGTAAGACAAATGAAAGAGGGCTCGCTTTTGTAAACCTGCTCTTTTAAAAAAAAAAAAAATGAAAGGGGAGCACAAAGACTCTTCTCCGGAGGAGCCGAAAGGACAGAGTTTCTGCTGTGCCGCTACATGTCGAGGGCGCATGTCATTATCTCCAGAATGCGACGGTAAGACAATGCGGTGATGGGGAGGCCAGATGTGTGTTTGTTTTAAAGGCCGTGTAAAAGAGGGAGGGGCGACGGCAGAGGAGGGATTCTTGGAGAGCTCCCGTTCCTCCGCTGTTTCCGCCAGAAGGAGACGCTTTTGAAAACCGTGCATGCAGGGCTTCTTTTTTTTTTTTTGGTCGGAAATTCTGTTGCAGGAATTCCTGCATGGGCCGGGTAGCTGGGGAGGTGGGAGGAGCTTCTGACCCGGGTTAAGGGGACCCCTGCTGCCTCTGCTATTCTGCCCCTGTGAAAGGCTTCAATACAATAAATGCTGCTTTATCTCCCAAGATTCCCCCCCTCCCTTTCTCCCCCTGTGTGTGTCCTCTGAAAGGAACAAGATAGCAGGGGCCCTAAATGCCAGGGTTTGCTGAAACGGGCGGCCCAGAGACATGTGATCCTGCGCGCGTTTGAAATATAAGGAGCCGGCCGTTTGGGGGCTGCCACGGGTCACGTGGCTCCCCTCCACACACGGGGTCCCGGGGTCTCGCAAGAAATTGTCCGCGGACGAAGCGTGGCATGAAAGAAAAAGAAGTGCCTGCGCGCGCACGTGTGTCCGCTCCTTGGCCCCCACGCAACCAGAGCATGGCCTATAAAATTTAGTGAAAACACTTCTTAAAATGATTTAAAAGGCCGAGCAGCTGTGACAGCTTTGACTCATAACTCGTGGCTCTGAAATTGAAACTGGGAGCCAGGGTTCCTCTGCTTGTTAGAAATCTCCCTTTGTAAGTGACATCAGACAGACAGATGAGTGTGTGGGTAAGGAGCGAGTGGCTGAGTGGGTGTATGAGTGAGTGTGCGAGGAGCTGAGTGTGTGTATGAGTGGGTGTGCGAGGAGTAAGTGAGTGTGCGAGGAGTTGAGTGAGTGTGTAAGGACCTGAGTTTGTGTGTAAGTAGCTGAGTGGGTGTGCAAGGATCTGAGTGAGTGTGTGAAGATCTGAGTGAGTGTGCGAGGAGCTGAGTGTGTGTGTGAGTGGTGAGTGTGCGAGGAGTTGAGTGAGTGTGTAAGGACCTGAGTTGGTGTGTAAGGAGCTGAATGAGTGTGTGAGGATCTGAGTGAGTGTCTGAGGATCTGAGTGAGTGTGCAAGGAGCTGAGTGTGTGTATGAGTGAGTGTGCGAGGAGTAAGTGAGTGTGTGAAGATCTGAGTGAGTGTGAGGATCTGAGTGGGTGTGCAAGGATCTGAGTGAGTGTGTGAGGATCTGAGTGAGTGTGTGAGGATCTGAATGAGTGTGCGAGGAGCTGAGTGTGTGTGCGAGTGAGTGTGCGAGGAGTAAGTGAGTGTGTGAAGATCTGAGTGAGTATGTGAGGATCTGAGTGGGTGTGCAAGGATCTGAGTGAGTGTGTGAGGATCTGAGTGAGTGTGTGAGTGAGTGGGTGTGCGAGGATCTGAGTGAGTGTGCGAGGATCTGAGTGAGTGTGCGAGGATCTGAATGAGTGTGTGAGTGAGTGGGTGTGCGAGGATCTGAGTGAGTGCACCATGCCAGGGACAAAGAAATGAGTGAAAGCTGCCCTGCGTGTCTACTGCTGTCTGACAGCCGGTATGTCTGCCTGACTGATCTGAAATCCTGCTTTGCCAATTCGCCAAGGAGCAGAAAAATATCTGGCACCTTTCACTTCCATGTGCAAAAACAAAGGAACAGGTAGTGCCAATTAAAGTGCCCTTTTTGAGCTATCAGATCATAACGGATTACCCTAAATTCTTCTGATAATGTCAGGAAATGCCTGAGGAGAGAGAAAGAGAGAGAGAGACAGAGAAGAGAGGGAGAATCTTAGAGATGGCAAAAGGTGAGAAAGTGAGAGATATACTGTAGAGGGAGACACAGTAAGAGAGAGAAAGAGAAAAAGGAGGTAGGTGACAGAGAGAGGAGAGCAATAGAGATATAAAAAAGAGAGAAAAGGAGAAAGACAACAGAGACGTGCATGCTGTGTGTGCGTGTGTGGGTGAGAGAGTGTGTTTGAGTGTGTGTGCGTGTGTGGGTGAGAGAGAGTGTGTGTGCGTGAGTGTGTGCATGTGAGTAGGTGTGTGTGAATGAGTGAGTGTGTGTGTGTGTGTGTGAGTGAGCGAGTGAGTGTGTGAAAGTGTGTGTGTGAGAGGGTGTGTGTGTGTGAGCTGGGTCAGAAGAGTGCAGCCCTCTCTCTGACAAAGGAGTGGGGGAGTGTTAACCTGATTTCTGCAGAGGGGTTGTTGAGGCAGTGTGTGAGGAGGGGGGTAATAAAAATTCCTGTGTGCGCTCTCTCCCTGGCTAGCCGCAGGGTATCTCCCACCGCCCCTGGCCCCCCGAGTCACTGGCCCGCTCTTTAATTGCCACATAGACCCTGCCACACATGAGCAGATGATATGACATTTTCGCTTCTTGTCAGCGGCGAGCACCGCAGCATCCCCTGCACCGGTTGCTAAGACGCTGTCACAGAGCATTAGCGGCCGGCCAGAGTTTCCCCCGTGGCACTTCCTCACAGCGTCAGCAGAACGAGCGTGAGTCAGCCGGCGGAGCCCAATGCCGGGGCTAATGAGGCTGTGCGCCTGTTTGTGGACCGCCATCATTTCTCTGATTATTTCCACCTTTTCGGCCTGCCTGCCTTCGCGACTCGCCTTTTATTCGGCCGGCCCTCGCGAAACCCCGGTCGTCCTTCGACATTCCACAAACGCAGCTCGTAGACCGCCGCCACACGCCCGGCCCGCCACCTCCCGGCTCGGCTCATTGACGTTTAAAAAAAAAAAAATAAAGAAGAAAGAAATTAGCCCCAGACCTCGCCGAGGCGATCGGCATCAAATTGCGGTGAAAATGGAAATGCCAATAAAATTGACGGCTCTTGCCTCCCCCTCTTCTCCCCCTCCGAGGTTCAGACCCACCGAGGTGGGGCTTAAGGAGACGGAGGTTAAAGATTTTATAATGAAGAGGAAAGGGGTTAAAGGCAGACATCAGGTGGTCTGTCCCTCCGTCTCTCCCCCCACACAGTACCCCCTCTCCAGCGTTCGCTTCTGTTCCTGCAGCTCGCGTGGGACTGACCCTGGGTTTATTGTTTTAGGCTTTCCCGAACACGAACCGGTCTTTACACCGGATTGAGAGCATTTGCTTCCAATGAAAATCTTGTCTTGGATTACACACCAGCGGTGCAGTTTCCCTCCCGTGCGGGAGCGGGCTCGCTCTATTTGCCTAAAACAGTAGGAGGAACAAACTGTGCATTAGCCGGGGCTGTTTTTGGCCTCAGATAATATTGTAACAGAAACTTGTATTGGTATGTGTGTGTGCATGTGTGTGGGGGGGTTGTGTGTTTGTGTCTGTACATGTGTGTTTAATTGTGTTTGAGTATTCATGTGTGTGCATGTATATGTGTCTGTGTGTGCGTGCGCATGTGTGCGTGCTCGTGTGTGTGCTCGTGTGTGTGTGTGTGTGTGTGCGTGCGCATGTGTGCATGTGTGTGTGTGTGCTTGTGTGTGTGCGTGTGTGTGTGTGTGTGTGCATGTGTGTGTGTGTGTGTGTGTGTGTGCATGTGTGTGTGCATGTATGTGTGTCTGTGCGTACATGCGCGCGTGTGTGTGTGTGCATGTGTGTGTGTGTGTGTGTGTGCGTGTGTGTGTGCGTGCGTGCTCGTGTATGCGTGCACATTGTTGGGGGATGGTGGGGGGGGGGGTTGGTCACTTCCACAGCGAGTAGGCAAGCCAGACCTCGCTTAAAAGCTTTTTCCATTGTATCTACATAAGTCTTCACTTAAAAACAAATCTCTGTTTCTGGGGCCGCTGCTCCTCTCTCTCACTGCCGGAGCAAACAGGACAGGCTTGGCTGAGTGTTTTATATGGAATGGAGAAAGCCTTTTCCTCTCCTAATAGCGTATATAATTCAGGTGCCCTGAAGGCATGCTTTCAGGAATTCTTTTGCCTGAGGTAATGGGCAGAAAAGGCAGTTTTTTCAGGACCTTGATTATTCCATTGATGCACAAACCTGGGAAAAACTAATCTCCACCGGATTACCGCAAATATTTCCATTAATTATCAATGAGCCTGGCTCAGGCAGGTGCTGGGCGTCAGCCGACCAGGCCCGCAGAAGAGACGCGGTTCACGTTCGGTTATCCGCGGTGACGCGTGCGCCGGCAGGCAGCTTTAGCGGTGCTTTATATTTAATCAATAAATAAGTGCATTGAGAGCGGCGCTCGGCTCGGTTACCCCATTGAAATATCGCCGCACCACGGAGCTGTTCGCCACCCTCATGTTTCTTTTATGATTCATTATTTGGCGTGTCAAATTTCCTCATCTCGGAATAATAATAATAATAATAATAACAATTGCGAAAAGGCTTTTCAGCGCCGGGTACGGGGAAAAAAATTCCTCCCGTTAAGAGTTGTATAGAATGCTTATAATAATTGGGGTTATGAATAAAACGCGGCGCGCGGCGCAGGGTGGCCCCAACGCGCGACTCCCCCGGTTCACAAACACGCAAAGCTCCCCGCCCTTTCCTCCCCGGTTTTGTCTAACTGGCCCTAATGAAACCTTATCGAGCGCCGACAGGTTGCTGTAAGCACCCGCGCGGCGCTTTTGTTATTAAAATGCCGGATCTCAAAAGCAGCAGCACCTCGCGCCTTCAACTTTATACCTCTCGCCCCTTTTGTAATTGCGTACGCCTCCCCCCCCCCCCCGCCTGCGGTGGAAGTGCGTCCCAACGAGCTTCGGTGAATATTTTCGCGCGGGATAATGAAGACTAAATCTCGCTGTCATTTCCGATTCTTTTGGTGGCTCTCTCCTTGTCGGGCGGGAAGAGCGCGGGAGGGGGGACTCACGCAACTTCACGAGTCCTTTGTGCTCGGCGTGAGACGTGCGACTGACTGCCGTGGCGGAGGGCTGAGCCCCGGGAGCCAATGAAAAGAAGGTTATTTGTGAAAGCATTAAAATCGAATGTGTTTGCTGGAGCCGCGGTTCGAGGCACTCCGGACCCGGAGCTGTGTTTATCTTCTTTATTATTATTTTTGCAGCCAAAAAAGGGCTCTTCTTGCGGCGGATCCCCTCAAGGTGTGTTTGTGTCTTGCCAGGGGACGGCCTGGACAACAGCGTGGCGTCGCCGAGCACGGGGGACGACGACGACCCCGACAAGGAGAAGAAGCGCAACAAGAAGCGAGGCATCTTCCCCAAAGTCGCCACCAACATCATGCGGGCGTGGCTCTTCCAGCACCTCACGGTGAGTACAGAGCTGCCCTCTGCAACTCCCCGACCCCCTCCCCCTGTACTCTGATGAGTAACGGCGGACACTCCGGACCCCAGCGGCCCCAATGTCACACGCGGCTCCCCGCGCCCAATCCGCCGTCCGTCTCGCCACACCGCCGCACCCGTGGATCGGGAGAAACCGGATAAGTTTGAAGCTGAGCGCCATTCCCCTGGGGCAGAATTACGATGAGCTCTGCTCTGAAGAGAGCCATTGTTCTGGCAGGCCTGACGTTGTCGGACGTCGAGATCTGCGGAGGGAAGGTCTGCCCCTGCTGGCCGTGAGGGTCGCTTGGAAAGGACAGACGCGCGCGGGGTAAACGGCGTGGCCCAGCGCAGGCGCGCGTGATGCAGGACCTACGACACGTGACCCCCCGACCAGGGGTTCAGAGGAAGCGCGGTGAACACACAGCACCGTGGCGCCCGCTGCCGTGAGGTTAAACCCGCTGGTGTGGTCGGCCCACTTCCTCTTCCTCGCACGCCGTAAAGCGGGTCGATAGCGCTGCGAAATGGCAGCTCGCATTCACATGACGACGGGGACGGCTGCACAAATGAGACACAAGCTGAACGCTCGTGAGTGAATGAGAGGGTGTTTCTCTTTTGAGATTATTGAGTCTGGGGAACATTTATTATTTTGCATTACATATTTCTTACTGTTCAGCATGTATAATAATTCAAAGAGAAAGATGCTTCTCATCAGGGTCAAATAATATGCACAGATAATGGTGAAAGGATTTAAAAACCGAGTATTCAGACCCGACATATTTTGATGTTCAACCCTTCAACCCTTCTCTTTTCAAGTAAAAAAATGTAGGAGGCAGTAGTCTGGTAAAACCATGTTGCAACAATTCACATAGATGCATTCTCTTGAACCAGCACTTTAAAGATTGTAGTTGCTTAGCTATACTTGCTTGTGCGGCCACAAATTCAGGTGGGATCTCAGTGTGCGGTTTGCCACGCCCACATCGATGTCTGGGTTTCATTGGAGTCAGCGCAGAGACAGAACAGCCTTCTAGCCAGGATTTCTCTCCAAAGAGAACATAGTTTTGATCACTGCTATACAGCATCCCCCCCGGGAGTTGGTGTGAAGTTTGCACAAGCGGCAGCTACCTCACACCTGTGACCCCCACACACACACACACGCCACCCCCCCCCCCCGCCCCACACACACACACCACCCCCGTGCCTCAGAACAGAGGTAGTAGTAGTAGTGATGTACTGTAATTATTATTTTTTATATTTAAATTGTTTGTAAGTATTCCTGTCTTTTGCACTGTGTTCCCTACTGTTTCATGTCACCAAGGTAGAGAGAGAGAGTGAGAAAGTGAAGGAGGAATGGAGGGAAGGAGAGAGCTAGAGAGAGAGAGAGAGAGAGAGAGAGAGAGAGAGAGGGGGTGAGTGAGTGCAGGATCCTAACTCAGTGCTTGCCAAAGGGTGAGTGTGCAAACAAGGGTCAGACATGAGCATGTGTGCCAGTGAGAACATGGCCCAGAAACCAGAAACCACCTACCCTCCTGCCCCCTCCCCCCTGTACATGCCTGACAGTCTGGCTTCATTCTCAGACATCTGATGTTCTTAGCACTGTGAAACCCTGAGCGTTACATGTGTAATGAATCATGATGTGAGTATGGAAAATTATTCTTTTGAAAAACAAGCACCATATATTACACTTATTTAACAGCCTCCTTTATCTGGATCTGATAGAAGGGAATATAAAACCTTAATGCGGGAGTTTGCCCTGAGGAATCTCACCATGAGGAACCTCACCATGAGGAACCTCACCTCACCATGAGCAATCTCATCATGAGGAACCTAGCCATGAGGAACCTCACCATGGGGACCCTCAACCCACCGTGAGGAACCTCACCTCACCATGAGGAACCTCACCATGAGGAACCTCACCTCACCACGAGGAACCTCACCATGGGGAATCACACCATGAGGAACCGTACCTCGCCATTAGGAACCTCACCTCACCATGAGCAATCTCGTCATGAGGAACCTGAGCCATGAGGAACCTCACCATGGGGACCCTCAACCCACCGTGAGGAACCTCACCTCACCATGAGGAACCACCTCACCATGAGGAACCTCACCTCACCACGAGGAACCTCACCATGGGGAATCACACCATGTGTGTGAGAGGGAGAGTGTGAGAGGGAGGGATAGCTTGCTGCCCCTTCTCTTAAAGAGAAAGAGAGTGGGAGAGAGGGAGATGGAAAGTGAGCTTTTCTCTCAGAAGCACACATTAACAGGCTCGTACGTCACAGATTTACAATACTGTCAATTTTATTTAAAACAATTATGAGAACCAAAAGTTCTAGTGCTGGATATAGAAACATGTTTTTGATGCAAAACGAAAAAACTACAAAAAGGGGCGAAAGAAAGAAAGAAAAGGCGGGTGTGTGTTTTAGTGTGCAAAAACGGCCCAGTGTGAACACGCTGAAATAAAGTCATGGAACGGAGAGGAAGCCCTAAACCCAAAGCTCTGAACTCTAGCAACGTCGCTCTTTCTCCTGCTCCACTCGTTTTGTTCCATTTATCACAACAAAAATAGAGCAATTGTGCCAGGCTTCCTGGTGGAAATGGCAGGTACCCTGCTCTGCTTCAGCTTCCTCCTGCATGCAATAGGACCCCCCCCTCCCCAAACCCTGTTGCTTATTTCTTTGCGAACTGTATTTTCTCGTCCGATCCAATGAGAAACGAGCAGCGAACTGAAAACCGCGGGGTGAAATCCTGCCGCGTCCCCGTTCTGCGCCAAACCCCCGACGAAAAGGCGACTCGCAAAACAACGCTACAGAGTGCTCAGATGAAACCCAGGCTTGTTAGATTGTTGCCATACAAGGCCTCGCTTGGAGCAGTGGATCTTTGCCCAGGCGGGCTGGCTCACGGTCCCTCTCCTCAATTTGTACACAGCGTCTCACAGCAGAGAGAGGAGGGAGCCACACTCACAGCTCATAAAAGTAAACCGCAGCAGAAAATAGTTTTTTCTTTTACAAAGTGTTCATGTAAAAATTGAACTGGAAGGCATAATCCCGTTAATGCAATTAGGGGCTAATTTCCCCCCGCGCACAGATGCTAACAATGCCGGGGCGGTTCTTTTTTTCCCAGGAGCTCGGAGTTAACAAACCCGCCACGCCACTGCAGTTTTGAACAGAAACAGGTGTGAAAAGCTCCATAACTCATCTCGACACTCACAGGGCCTTACCCACGCGGAGGGCTGAGGGGCCTTTCAAGAGCCCTCCCAACACCCCCCGCTGAAAAACATCATCCGGGTACAAAACAAACGGCCTCACTCTGTGAACGAGTACTAGGAAAGCCCAGCTTTTCACTTCTGTCACTTCTTAAAACAACACGTGCGGCGGGTCGTGAGCTCGTCACGGTTAATACTTTTCTCCGAAACCTTTTTTGTAGTTTTTTCTCAGAAACATTTGCTCTGTTGCTGTGGTTTAAGGCGGTTTGACAATGAAACATTTAAAGGAGCATTTGCTGACGTAAAAATACAAGGGGGCCGTGCGGGGTTGGGGCCTGTTGCAGGCGTGTGGCTCTCTGCCGTGGCGATGACATCGTGCCTGAACGCTGCCAGACCAGAACTGTGTTGCCGGGCACTGAGTGTTGACACGGCCCTGTCAGTTAGATCCCGTCCAGTCTCATCGCTATGGTGACAATGTGACGTGATGAACGTTATCATTAAGGTTCGGGCGGCGTGCTTGGCGGTCGGTGCTGCGGCTGGCCTCTGCTTTAGACTCAGTGCCTCTCGTGGTGAGAGGGACCCAAACACAAGGGCACAGCAGCTCTGGGTGTTCTTAGAGCCGTGGATGGGCATCCAGCAGAGTTTGTTGGACGTCTTGAGGAACAGGAGAGGCTGCTGTTCTGTTCTGTTAAAGCCTTCTGAAATGAGGCTTGGCTTTTCAGTGCTGAACGCCTCCTCCTCTCCTCTCTGTGCTGAACACCTCCTCCTCTCCTCTCTGTGCTGAACACCTCATCCTCTCCTCTCTGTGCTGAACACCTCCTCCTCTCCTCTCTGTGCTGAACACCTCCTCCTCTCCTCTCTGTGCCACGAGCGTCACTGAGACATGGCCTCCTCCACCGCTCCTTTAGAGCCAGGCACACCTCCTCCTCTCCTCTCTTCTCTGCAGCTGGACATGGCCTCCTCCACCGCTCCTTTAGAGCCAGGCACTTCCGGCAGCTGGCGGGAAGCGCCCTCGTCAAAGAGCTGCCCAGGCCGTTAGAGGTCAAAGGTCGGCCGGGATCCAGATACCATTTGTTTATTGCCGGAGCACAGGGATGTGGACGTGCAGGTCACCCGCGGTAACCCAGGCATGCCACGCTGCCACCGGCCCGGCAGCAAGCACTGCTCTCACGCCTTTCCACTCGCTCTCAGAAGTCAGGCTCCATCTCGTGAGACTCCAGTTCAGCAATAAACAGCATAAATAAAAAATAACCCAAGCCCTCTCTGAAGAGGAGAAAAAAATGTTAAAATGCAGCTTGGCACCAGCTTGGCCCCTGGCACTTGTATTGTCTTCACACGCATTCACGTTCCGCAAGAGGAAAAAGGCCATTCGTATTCATGTTTGCAAATTCAATATAGTAGCCTGCAGTCTCAGATTATTTCTTAATTTGGTCTAAGTAGCTGTCATAATTGTAGGCGCCACAACGTTGAAATATAAACAGCATTTCTGACGGCGTGCGCCGAAACGTTGCGATGCCCATCCACGACCCAAGAGAAAACCTAAACATGTCCTTACCCTCTTGCTTCTTCTTCAGTTTTCCATTGTTTGATTTTCGTGCCGCGTTCTCATTGCTGTCAATGCCTTCAGCCATTTCGGTTGCCTTTTTTTGGTCTTGTGGCGTGCGTGCACTTCGCCACTGATGGCGTAGTGTTTCACCACTGGCTTTACCATGGCACCATCCGTCACAATATGTATATTTGAGAGTTGCGTTACGTAATGGCACTTTGTTTCAATGGTGGCGAAGTCAGTTTACGTACCCATGGCGATCATCTAGCATTATTCCAACGTTGAAGTTGCTCTGAACAAGAGATCATGATAAATGAATAACTGAGGTAAATGTTTTGTTATTTTTCAAAAGTAACTTTTTATAGAAAACGATGGTAGAAAAGATGGCAGTTGAGTCAATTTATCTGTAGGGATGCACCCCCCCCACCCTTCCAACGCCACACACCTTGAAAACATCATCAATGACCTGCCTGACAGCCCCCAGGGACCTGGAGGGACCAGGCAGCTCTTTGGGGCCGGTCTTGGTGGACAAACCCCCCACCAAAACAAACACACACACAAAAACAGCTGTGTTGGTCACTGGCAGCCCTTGTGTGCTCACGGAGTGAATGGTGTCGGGGGTTGGCTTTCGGACGAGGGAGCGGATTGCTTTGGGAAAGGCGGAGGGGTTTCTGTGAAAGACCGCACCCGGGTTCCACCCTCGGTTCCGAGCTGTGGTGCCCCCCGAAATCGAGACGCCAGCACTGGATGCCATTCGAGTGCCTTTTACCCTGTCTTTCTCTCTCTCTCTCTTCCTCCCTCTCTCTTTTCTGCTCGCAGCCTTGTTCCCTCTCTTTAACGTCCCCGAAGGGCGTTTAAATGTTAATTCACGTGACCTCTGAACCGGTTTAAAAATGGCCGGGCTCAAGAGCATGGGAGGCAGTGTAGGAACGCGGTGTTTTGGAAGATGTGGTTTCCATCTGCATTTCGCGTTTGAGGCCTTTGAGCCTTTCTAGAATGGTTGGGTGTAGCTTGTCTCTGAAAACGTGTTGTTGCGAGCGAGTCTGTCACTCCAGTTTGTTGGGGTTTGCCTCGGATACGGTGTAGCCTGTCGCGTTTCAGAATTGCTCCCTCAGCCGACAGCTCCATGCATCTTATTTTACAGTGCAAAGTGACGTCGAAAATAGTAAGATTAGTTCCCTTGGCTGGGGGTCTTTACTCAGCGGGCTAATAGTGTCTCTTGTCGCATTGAGATCCTTGGTTCGAAACTCGCTGCAGGCAGATCCATCTCTGTTACACGTGCGTGGCTTTGAAACCTTGTTTGCTGTTTTATGTGGGACCGAGCGCACCGCGGGAAATGCTTTACCCGAGGGTTCCCGTCGGGGGTTTATCAGCAAGAGCAGATCGACGGCACTGAGGATCAACGAGGCGTCTGAAACGATGCGCCGGGCGTCCCGCTGTGGGACAGGGCCTGGCCCGGATAGTTCCTCTCGTGTCGTCATTTCCCACACGGAGCGGAACTTTACACAGGCTGCCATTAACATCGCTATCGTCTGCGATATAGATAGATTTATAAGATAAATCTGCCTCGTGAGGGCGTTAATGGACCAGGCCGTCACTGGCAGGTGAGATCCCCGAGCCTTTGATAATGCCTTTATCTTTTCCTGACCCCTCTCTTACAAGAACAATGTCGAAAGGAGCTAACTCCCAGCATCTAGAGCATTTGCCAAAGCAATACTGCTACTATCGATTATGATTCCGACGTTTCCCTAAAATCATGGGTGCTGAGTTTTGGCAGAACTCTCTCACAGTCTTTCTCCCTCCCTCTGTTGACAGAAGTGGTGGTGATGGGTGTGTGCACGTGTGTTTATTCTGTCGTGATGGGGCTTGCAGTGCATCGCAGCTGGTCATGGTGGTGGAGGGCTGCAGTGTATCTCTCTTGTGCGCCTCCTCTTTGGCTGGTCTCCTGACTGTTTTGGTGGAAGCGCTGGGTGAAGAAATGCCAGGGTGCAGGTGCTGCTCACGTGTTTGTTACGGCAGATTAGGTCATCGATTGGCAGAAGCAGTGCACTGATGAGGAAGGCCCTTCTTCCTGCACAGAGACAGGGAGAGAGGAACAGAGGTAGAGGGAGAGAAGAAGAGAGGTAGAAGGAGAGAGGGACAGATGGAACAGAGGGAGAGGGGTGGAGGGACAGACTTTTTGGGGGGGGTTGTTAATGTCATCTACAGTATGTCATCTACAGAGAGAGAGAGAGAGAGATAGAGAGAGATAGAGAGAGGGAGAGGGGGGGGATGAGAGACAGACAGAGAGAGAGAGAGCGAGAGAGAGATTCTTCCCCCTGCCATGTAGCGTGTCCCCGGTGTATCCCCAGGGTGTAGGGAACATAAGGGAACCTTCACCTGCTTTCACCACTTCTCCATCCTTGACCAGGTTTATTGTCTCTGGGGGCTGTCGCTGGGCCTTAATTAAAATGGCCAGGGTGAAGGGGTCACTGCCATAGTAACATTATAATATCACGCACACAATTTTCTATGCTTCTGAAATTGCTTCCTTTTGTGCATTGCATTTCACCAAAAAGGTAAATTCCTTTAAAGTGGAGCGAATGGAATAGTTTCACTGGTCGAGGTGCTGCGTCATAATCAGTGTGTTCTGTGTTCCTTTTCAATGCACTGTGTATGTGCTACTGCACCAAGCGCTAGCCAGACTGAGGGGATATTAACAAAGTGCTATAGATCATAGATAGATCCTCATAGACCTCTCCCATTTTGCATTTTGTTGTCCCTTGACAATAGCATTTTACATTCACATTTAGCAGATGCTCTTATCCAGAGCGACTTACAATATGTGCATAAATACATGGTAGGAACAATCATATTTTGTGCAAGAGATCAGTGCAGTAATACAGCAATAGACATCACTGCAGGCAGCTGCGTACCATACCTGAATTTTGTTTAAAAAATTTTAAGGCGCCTTAAAAAGGCAGAGTAACCCCTCGTTCGGACGGTGAGGGCGGGTGGCTGTGGGGGGGTGGTGCCTGGCACTACACTACCTACCTGGCTCTCCTCCAGTCCCGCTCCCTGCACACGCTAATGTCCCCGGCAGGCCGCTGGCAGCTCACCTCCAGCTGCGGGCTGCCTCCCCGCGCTGAATTGCTTTTGAATGTTCTTTGCTCAAATAGGCGGTAATTACAAGCTTACAGAGGTTTAGTGGTCCAGTAAACTACATAATCACCCCCGAATTAGCCGAGGCTCATCAGTTGCAGTCCAGCGGGCCCCCCCCCCGCCCCCCGTCTCTGTTTGCGTGGGCAGGCCTCATGCAGGGACTGAAGCAGCAGGTGTGGAGCCACATCACCGCCCGCAAACACAGCCCCCCCGGGCACACCGATCTCTAACGCCTTCACGCCCCCAGCTCTCCGTCCCACCGTTTCTCATTAGAGGCCACGCCCACACATTCGGGAGGAAGTGCGGGCACGCCAGAGGATCTCACTGCCCCGCAGGCAGAAGATCAGAATCATATTCGGGTCGTTTTCACAACAGTTTGGAATTCTGTGGTCATCCACTTTACATTTTTTCTTTTGCCCTCCGGGGACCACAGGTAGCCAGACTAGGCCTATCTGTGTTGATCGGGTTAGAACTCCCTGATTTCACTAGTCACTTGTCTTCGGCTCGCCCGGAAACGACAGACCGGTTGAAAGTGCCTGTTGCTCATGTCTCAGGAGTAACGCCCAGCGGTCAGTACTGGCTCGAGGCAGTGGACAGCCACAGACCATTTCAACATCTTTCATACTTAGCACAATTTGTTTTCCAAGAGTTTTTACAAAAAAGTACCACCTCGTCCATTCACCCCC